>CM053790.1:773818645-774293645 GCA_028749045.1 Cupressus sempervirens | reverse complement strand
AATATTTCAAGGATAAAAGTATATTTGGACAGGCACAATTATTTGTCAAGTTATTTAGGAGAAAAGATATCAGACCTATTTTAGAGTTGTTGGGTGTTGATAATAGGAAAAGCCATGCCCATAATATTAATAAAACAATAGTTGAAAACTTGCAAAATTCTTATAACAAAATTGACAACACAACTTGAGGTGGTGATTTGAGTAATGCACGTAGAGCATTGATGACTACTATATCTAGTAGAAAATTGATACATAGAAAATAGGTATGTGCAATTTTTGATGTACTACATATATCTAGAAGAACTTTCCAAAGATACATCAAGAGGAGAAATATGCTAGATGATAACATTGAGAATAATTGGGTAAATATTTGTATATTTCCTCGAAAAGACAAGATTTTTGAAGAAGTAGAAAGAAAAGTTATTGAATTTTGGACCACACATTCTTGTGTTTCTTCCAACAGGCATGATACTATACAAATTAAAGATCAAGAAATAGGGGCCAAAATTGAACATCTAAAACATTTCATAGATATAACTCAAAGTGAATTATTTGAAGCATTCAAACAAGAATTTTCAAATGTCAAAATATGTTAGAGAATGTTTGAGAGTTTACATTCTTTCTTTGTACACATAAATAAGATGCGTGAAACTTTTTGTTGTAGAAATCATGTTGAATTTGGTCTACACTTGCAATCATTTAAAAAAGCTATGGTAGTACTTGATCCTAATTTGGTCATCCCTAGCAGTACAACACAATTTGTGAGGTCCATATTATGTGATAAATTTGTTGGAAATAATTGAAATGATCATAAGAACAATTATTGGAATAATATATGGAACTGGTAAAGAATGTCCTCAATCATTGTTTTGTCATTGATGTCAAACTTGCTACTTGCAGGGATGACAATTACTTTAGTGATCCAAATACTATCAATTAGTTGATTGTCAAGGTGGAGGCAATGAATAAGATGTAACTAGAACACCTAGAGAAAGGTTGAAGTTATGATGTTGTAATGACGTACAAGGATCAGTCAAGCCATTAATGAATTAGTGTATTGGATGACATACTAAAAGATACAAAGAATGAGCACATTGAAACATATCAAAGATCTAAGGTGCCAAGAAAGCTAGTAAGAGCTGAGCAAGTTCAAGTGCCGAGCAAGTTCAAGTGTCGAGAAAATTCAAGTACTGAGCAAGTTCAAGTGCCGAGTAGAACCAAGTGTCGAGCTAGTATAGGTGCTAAGTAACACAGAGGTGCCGAGCACCAGTAACTCAATAATGCCAAGTTGCTGCATTATTTAGGAAATCGAAGATTCGCCAGATCTAAGCTGACAAAGTTGTTATCTAGAAATTTGTGAATTAAAAGAAAGATAAGAATGATGAGTTGGTGGCACAGAATACCATGTAGAATGTTTTTAAGATACAACTGGCAAAGTTTCAAGAAGAAAACAAGATATGGAGTAGATACATTGTATTCTACCTAATCCATTTTGAAACCCTAAAATTAGAGAGGGAGAATTGAGCGAAAAAGGCAAATCAAACTTGTGTATAAGAAGACATAAGTTAATGAAAAAAAAGAGAGAAGTGTGGAATAGAGGGGATAGTGTGAGAGAGAGCCGTAGTCAAGCATAAAAGCATGAAATGCTGAAGAATGTGCTAAGGAGAAGAAAGCATAGGAACTCTGTTTAATAGATGACCACAAGGATGATTGCATTGGAAAAATGAGTAGGAAGACTCAATGAGATGAAGCTTGAGAGGGAGAGAAGTAGTCAGAGTTGAAGTGATTGAAGCTAAGCATAAGGATTGAACTAAAAGAGTGATCTAAAATCTGCAAAGTATGTTGTAAGTTATGTCAAATCAAAAGACCATTATCATTACTTTCTAGCAATTGTAATAGTATGATAAATCCTATGGACTTAGGTTGGTTTAACAACCATTAGATAAATCCTTTAACAGGGTGACATTCCAAGTGGATGTTCTAAAGACCTTTAACCAGGCCCATACCTAACAGTTTGGTGAAATCCTCGAACAAGGTCACATTTAACAGTGTATTGTAAGCTTTTAACAGGGCATCACTTCAGAAGAGTGAGAATCAAGTAGCATGTTACTTGTGGTTTTTCCCAAATTGGGTTTCCACGTAAATCATTGTGCCATGTGTTGATCTTGAATGTTTTATCTTTGCATGTTGATTTACAGTAATTTTCTTATATGACTGATTTGAGTTTGAACATATGAAAAGGGTATTAATAGGGAATTTGGACCTTCAATAACTGATTCTCCCCCCCCCCCCTCTCAGTTATTCTAAAGAATTCTAACAATTGGTATCAGAGCTTGACTGCCGATTCAGTTTAAAGGGACTACTAGCAAAAAAGATCAAAATGCCAAAGAGAGAAGTTCCCAAGCTCAACAAAGACAACTTTGTCGCATGGCAAAGTTTGATGAAGCTACATCTTGGATCCATAGGAGATTATGCCCAAAATTCAATTTTCACTAAACATGTAGATCCAATAGGTGCTCCTACTGTCGAAGACATGAAAAACAAACAAGAACACAACTAGACAATTCTGGAAATTGCCTCTGTACTTAGCTATGCTGAATTTGATGATATCAAAGGATGTGACACTGCATTCAAATTTTGGAAAGCCCTATTAGACATCTATGGAGGAGATCAAAATGTACAAAGAGCAAAAAGAGAAAGTCTCAGAGGAAAATTTGATGACATGAAAATGGAAGAAAATGAGAATACTGCTCAGTATGGTGCAATAATAAAGGAAGTGGTAAGTGCAATTAGATGCTTGAATGGTCAACTGGATTAAGATAATGTTAATAGTAAGTTCTTAAGAACCTTTCTTACTATCTATACTATTAGAGTATCAGCAATACAAGAGCTAAGATGTATACTAGGAAATAACCTAAGCTTTGAAGGTATAATAGGTAGACTCACTACATTTGAGTTATCTAACTTTGACAACTACAAACTTGAAAATGTTGAATTTTCTTTTAAAGCCAAGTTATCACTAAAAGATTCCAAATAGGTGAAATCAAGGAAAGGAAGAAAAATGAAGTATGTATCTAGTGACAGTAGCACTGATGAGAAAGATATGGAACAATTGGAAGCATTGCTCGCTAGAAGATTTCATAGGGGCAAATGAAAATTCAAAGGTAAGATGCCTATCATTTGTTTCAATTGCAATGAAGTAGGTCATATTGCTGCAAGGTTTCCATAGAAAAAAGATTCCAAGGAAGGCAACAATTACAAGAACAGAAGAGAAGATGACAAGAGGGACTAGAAAGAAAAAGGTAAGAAGTGTTATATTGTTGAAGAAAATTTTGATAACAATGATGATGAAGTTGTTTATGTAGCCATGAAGGACCAATCTGATGAAGAAGAAGCAATAACACTAGTGACATGTATAAACAAGAATGATAGATGGATCATAGATAGTGGATGCTCACATCACATGATAGGAGACAAAAGTAAGTTTGTTAACTTTACTTAGTATGATGGAAATAGTGTTAGATTTGGTAATGATGCTCCATGTCAAATCAGAGGAAAAGGTTCCATTAAGCTCACAGACTAAATTTCATGTGACAATGCATACTATGTTGAAGGATTAAACTACAATTTACTAAGTGTCTCACAATTAGGCAATATAGGTTGCAAAGTGGAATTTGAAAACAAAACTACAAAAATCTATGACAATGATGGTAAACTAATAGGAAAAGGAGATCAAACAAAGAGTAATTTGTTTTACCTTGATATGGATGATGCTTCTTGGCTATTTGCAAAATTTGATGATGAATGATTATGGCATAGAAGATTATGTCATGTCAACTTTGACAATCTGGTCAAAATCAGTAAAATGAAGAAAGTCAAAGGGCTACCAAAATTGAAGAAGCTTGATAATGTCATGTGTAAACAATGTCAGCTAGGAAAGATAACAAAGTCAAGTTTCAAAAGCAAAAACTATACATCTAAAGAGATACTTGAGTTAGTTCACACTGACTTATGTGGTCCAATGGAAATAAAAAGCTATAGAGGAGATAAATACATAATGTTATTTGTTGATGACTATTCCAGGATGATGACTATTATGTTCTTAAAACAAAAATCTGATGCTTTTCAAATCTTTAAGTGGTATGTGGCCAAAGTTGAAAAGGAAACTAGAAAAAGCTTGAAATGTCTAAGATCAAATAGAGGTTGTGAATTTACATCAAATGAATTTGAGATATTCTGTAATGACAAAGGAATCAAAAGATAAACATCAGCTCCTAGAACTCCCCCACAGAATGGAATTGCTGAAAGAAGAAACAGATCTGTAATTGACTGTGCCAGAACATTAATGATGGAAAAGAATGTTGCTCTAAAATACTGGAGAGAAGCTATAAGTGTAGCGGTTCATACATTAAACCGAGTACAAGTCAAGAAAGGTACAAATACAACACCTTTTGAATTATTGTATGGTTACTCACCAAATGTAAAACATTTCAAAATATTTGGTTGCAAATGTTTTATCCTTAAAGATGTTAGAAACGGAAAATTTGATACAAAAAGTGATGAAGGTATATTTATTGATTACTCCACAAGAAGTAAGGCATATAAGTGTTTGAATGTTAACACTAACAAAATTGTGGAAAGTGCAAATGTAAATTTTGATGAGCACACAGAAGTCCAAGCTGAAGAACCAAAGAAAATGGAAGAATACAGAACCTTTGTATACTCTTGTGAAGGAATAACTGCTGATGAGGATGATGTCAATCAAATTGAAAGTCAACAACAAGTGTCAGTTTTAGCCGATTCACAACCAGCGAATGCCGAGTTGCATTCAGAAGCAAGTTACAGAATGAAGAAAATGCACAATCCGATTCAGAAGATAGCATACATGATGAAGAACAACCTGAAAATGAAGTGCATAGTGATCTTGAATCTGAAAGATCAAATATGGAAACAAGGACAGAGCCAAGATTATCCAAATATGTAAAAAGACATCACCCTGCTGAACAAATAATTGGTGACAAAGATGCAAGACCAATGACAAGGAGTAGACTAAGACATGAATCATGTCTAATCAGCAAATCTAAACCTAAGACAGTATACGGTGCATACAAGATGGTGACTGGTATAAAGCTATGGAAGAAGAAATTGATCAAATAAGAAAAAATAAAACCTGGAGTTTGGTCCCCAGACCAACTGACAAGAATGTGATTGGCACCAAGTGGGTATTCAAAAACAAACTAGATGAGAATGGTGAGATTACCAGAAATAAAGCTAGATTAGTATGCAAGGGTTATGCTCAAGAAGAAGGAATAGATTATGGAGAAACATTCACTCCTATTGCTAGAATGGAAGGAGTAAGAACTTTACTTGCATATGCTGCCTACAAAGATTTCAAAGTCTATCAGATGGATGTAAAATCTACCTTCTTAAATGGTATACTAGAAGAAGAAGTCTACATTGAACAACTAGAAGGATTTGTTGATGAAAACAATAAGGATATGGTGTGTAAGTTACAAAAAGAACTTTATGGTTTGAAACAAGCACCTAGAGCATGGTATGAGAGACTTCAAATGTATCTAGTGCAAATTTGATTTGAAAGAACTGATAATAATAGCAACATGTACATCAAAGCTGAAGAAGGTAAAGACATTATCGTATCTAAAATTTTTGTGGATGATATAGTATTTGGTGGTAAGGAAGTACTTTGCAAAGGCTTTGCTGACAAAATGAAACATGAATTTGAAATGTCTATGTTTGGAGAAATCAAATCTTTTGTTGTATTGCAAGTTCATCAACTCAAACATGGAATATTTATTACACAATCAAAATACATCAAAGAAATTCTTAAAACATTTGGATTGGAGGAATCCAAACTAGTCAGCACACCAATGGCCACAGGGAATAAGCTATCCAAAAATGATGAGTCCGCTGAAGTCAATCAAACAATGTACAGATCCATGATTGGAAAACTACAATATGTTGTACATAGTAGGCCAAACATAGCATTAGTAGTTGGAATAGTGGCTAGATTCTCTGCTAATCCTAAAGAAAATTATCTCATAGAAGTAAAAAGAATAATGAGATATTTAAATCTATACTACAAAAAGAATGGAAAATTTGAACTCAATGCATATACAGATGCAGACTAGGGAGGAAACATTGATGACAGAAAAAGCACAAGTGGAGGTGCATTATTTCTAGGCAAAAGGCTGGTTACCTAGACTAGCAATAAACAAACATGTATATCCCAGTCCACTGCAGAATCAGAATATGTGGCAGCTGTAGTCAATTGTGCAAACATTGTATGGCTCACACATCTATTGAATGGAATGAAAGAAGAAGTAACAAAACCGGTGATATTGTATTGTGATAATACAAGTGCTATAAACATATCCAAAAATCTAGTGATGCATGCAAAAACCAAGCATATTGCAATCAAGTATCATTATGTCAGAAAATTTGTAGAAGAAAAACAAGTGAAGTTGGAGTACATTCACACAAAGGAACAAACTGCAGATATCTTCACCAAACCATTGCCCAAGGATGCCTATGAATATCTTAGAGGCAAGCTGGGGGTTGTACCCCTAAGTCAAGAAGTTTAAGGCAACAAGGAAGCTACCTTGCATCAATAGGAATACATCATTGAAATATCAACAGGTTGATGCAAAGGATGACAGCAGGAACAAAAACACCAAATCAGTCACAAGCATGGTGACAGAGGGAGAAAGACAACAAGAAGCCAAAGCTTATATTTTATGATAAAGATGCTACATCTTTGGCATTTATGTCAAAGAGGGAGAAATATGTAGGAAATAGATATATATGAAAGAGGGAGATATATGTGATTAGTAGTGAAAATGCAGTAAATCAATACAATCTTGGTGGTAACTGAATTGATTACTTGATCAGTTTGGTTTGCCATCAATGTCAAAGAGGGAGATTGTTGGAAATAATTGAAATGATTATAAGAACAATTATTGGAATAATATATGGAACTGGTAAAGAATGTCCTCAATTATTGTTTTGTCACTGATGTCAAACTTGCTACTTGCAGGGATGACAATTTCTTTACTGATCCAAATACTATCAATTAGTTGATTGTGAAGGTGGAGGCAATCAATAAGATGTAACTAGAACACCTAGAGAAAGGTTGAAGTTATGATGTTGTGATGAAGTACAAGGATCAGTCAAGCCATTAATGAAACATTGTATTGGATGACATACTAAAAGATACAAAGAATGAGCACATTGAAACATATCAAAAATCTAAGGTTTTTGTAAAGCTCAAACTAAGTTTATTAGAGAGAAGGTGCCAAGCAAGCTAGTAAGAGCCGAGCAAGTTCAAGTGTCGAGCAAGTTCAAGTGTCGAGCAAGTTCAAGTGCCAAGCAAGTTCAAGTGCCGAGAAAATTCAAGTACTGAGCAAGTTCAAGTGCCGAGCAAAACCAAGTGTGGAGCTGGTATAGGTGCCGAGTAACACAGAGGTGCTAAGCACCAGTAACTAAATAATGCCGAGTTGCTGCATTATTTAGGAAATCGAAGATTCACCAGATCTAAGCCAAAAAAGTTGTTATGCATAAATTTTTGAATTAAAGGGAAGATAAGAATGATGAGTTGGTGGCACAGAACACCATGTAGAACATTTTTAAGATACAATTGGCGAAGTTTCAAGAAGAAAACAAGATATGGGGTAGATACATTGTATCCTACCTAATCCATTTTGAAACTCTAAAATTAGAGAGGGAGAATTGAGAGACAAAGGAAAATCAAACTTGTATATAAGAAGACATAAGTTAATGAAAAAAAAAAAAAAAAAAGTGTGGAATAGAGGGGATAGTGAGAGAGAGAGCTGTAGTCAAGCATAAAAGCATGAAATGCTGAAGAATGTGCTAAGGAGAAGAAAGCACAAGAACTCTGTTTAATAGATGACCACAAGGATGATTGCATTGGAAAAATGAGTAGGAAGACTCAAGGAGATGAAGCTTGAGAGGGAGACAAGCAGTCAGAGTTGAAGTGATTGAAGCTAAGCATAAGGATTGAACTAAAAGAGTGATCTGAAATCTGCAAAGTATGTTGTAAGTTATGTCAGATCAAAAGACCATTATCGTTACTTTCTAGCAATTGTAACAGTATGATAAATCCTATGGACTTAGGTTGGTTTAATAGCCATTAGATAAATCCTTTAACAGGGTGACATTCCAAGTGGATGTTCTAAAGACCTTTAACCAGGCCCATACCTAACAGTTTGGTGAAATCCTCTAACAAGGTCACATTTAACAGTGTGTTGTAAGCCTTTAACAAGGCAGGCTTTTAACAGGGCATCACTTTAGAAGAGTGAGAATCAAGTAGCATGTTACTGGTGGTTTTTCCCAAATTGGGTTTCCACATAAATCATTGTGTCATGTGTTGATCTTGAATGTTTTATCTTTGCATGTTGATTTACAATAATTTTCTTATATGACTGATTTGAGTTTGAACATATGAAAAGGGTATTAATAGGGAATTTGGACCTTGAATAACTAATTCACTCCCCCCCCCCCCTCTTAGTTATTCTAAAGAATTCTAACAAAATTAGAAGATTCAGATGAATTCAAAGTGCAATGCATCAAAAATCAGTGTGAAAATTGTGCAGATTTACACAAATTTTCTAAAATTATGCAAGTTGAGAATATTAATGAATCCACACTAGTTTCATGGATGAGATATGAATATGAGACATACCAAAATAATAGAGGAGATGAATCCAAAAAAATTGTATTGAAGGAGAGTGAACTGCATTATGATGAGTTCATGTCCAAGTTCCGTCCATTGATATATCCACATATCCAACATTGTCATGGTGCATGATGGTAAGCTAAATAGTTTTGTGATTCCAAAATTTTTTTTCCACCTGGTTGTATACTTTCAGTTGTAGATTTTTTTGAGAATTATACATTTGTACCTCATACAGAGCTCCAAAGCCAATATTATCATTCTGAACAAGTTGCAATATTTGTGCAAGTGACCTATAGACATGCACAATTTGAGGTGGTTCAGATAGAAATATTGGATGAAAATGAATGCATCATCATCAAAGAGGTTCATTTCTATATTAGTGATGATAGAGTTCATGACAAGAGTTATGTGGCTCATTTTTTTGCAATGTTCTCTGAAGATCTCAGAAATTGTGGAATAAATGTTTCAGAGTATTGGATTTGGTCTGATGGATGTGCAGGTTAGTATACACAAAATAGTTAGACATTTATTTAACTTTATTTTCACTTATATTTATTTGGGCAATGTCTATTTCTATTTGATATATGTACACGGATAATTGTAGATGCTTATCATGTTTCATGTTCACAGGACAATTCAAATCTACAAAAGCATTTAATTGGTTAGCAATGCAACATGCTAGAACCAATGTTAGAATTTTATGGAACTTCTTTGAAAGTGGACACAAAAAAGGGGAGCATGATGGAGCAGGAGCATGTATAAAATGTGCACTTCGACAACATGAACTTGTAGGTAAATATATGCATTTTTAAAATGTGCATGTTTAATACTCTAGTAGCATATATTTTATATTTTAAATATACATGCATATTGTATTACATATAGGGAATAGGATAGAGAGCACAAATCAAATTGTTGAATGGTGCAAAGTTCATTTTGCTACTCAAGATACTAAATACAATAAGCATTACTTTTGAGAGGTGAAAAGTGAACTAAGTTATATTTATTTTTAATGTATTTTTCAAATCAAGTTGAGCTTTTAATTAAATATTTATTTGGAAATATGAAAATTATTTTTTGTATTTGTAATAGATATAGATCGATCTAATCCTTACAATTGTCAAACGATTCCTGGAATTAGAAGTTTACATCAAGTGATGACTATAGGAAACCATAAACCTCCAGTAATTAAAGTAAGAGAGAAAACATGGTTTTGTGATGATTGCATTAAGGACAATCTAGTGGGTGCATGTGAAAATATTGGGAATGGATATGTTTCACATTGGGATTTGAAGGAGATAGTTAGAAAGCCTCCTTTTGAAGATGTTGACATTGACATTGACATTCATGATCCTATATATTTAGCTGATTATGAGCGCATTTCTGATTTAGTTATGGCAGGTTTGTGTGCATATATACATATATATGAATTAATATACATGTATATTTGTTTTAAAATTAATTTATATTTATCTATATTTTTATATACATGCATGAGATATTTTTGTAGTTCAAGCCTTACCAGATAATGCGAAAAATGTGGACTATTATCTTTTAAGATGCACAAAAGCAAAACACAAGTTGCTAGAAGGAACTATAGATGCTGATGAATAGTCATATCCAATTGGATCAGTTGTTATTGAAGGAACACATTATCAACAAACAAGGGTAATTGATAGTGGTATTTAATTTATTGAATACAAGCCTGGAGAAAAGGTTTTACACTATAGTAACCATGTTATAGCAACCAAATTAAAATTTGAAGTAGTACAAAGAAAAGGACATTGTGGAAATCAAAAGTGGAAATTGCCTATTGAAGAACATGAAAAACTTCAAGATAATAAAAAGTAGAGGGGATCCTAACAATACATTGTTTGTGGAGCTCTAGTTTACCTATGTACTTATTGTGGAGCTCTAGTTGAGTTATGCTTGTATAGCTCTTATAATTTCATATTTAATATTGACATGATATTTATTTTATAAATTTTTGTACATTGGATCATTTATCTTGGATATGCAAAATTAGACATGTATTGTTATTTTTATTTAAATTCGACATGGATATCTCATTTAAGACCAGGTCTCTTAGGACCTCCCCTTAAGACAACCCCTTTAGTATTTGTATGTATTTATATGCACATTGTTTATGTTTGTATATAATCGTTATGTTCTTGCATGTATTAACTTTTACTAATTAAATGTTGTAACATGCATTCTTTAGGTCATACTCTTTATATTTTTTTACATGTATATGTTATATGAACTATGTTACATATTACATACATTATATTTTATTAATTAAATGTTGTTAATTATAGTTAATTAAAAATGTATGTCATTAAATATAGTTAATTATAGTTAGATTAAATATAGTTAATTAAGACATGTTATTAAATAGAGTTAATTATTAAGACATTAAATATAATTAGATTAAATATAGTTAATACATGATTTACATTAAATATAATTAGACTAAATATAGTTAATTAAGACATGTCATTAAATATAGGTAATTATACATAGATTAAATATATAGAACTTAATTATACTTTTATTAAGACATGTCATTAAATATAGTTAATTAAACTTAAATTAAGGCATTAAAAACAGTAACATGTATGTATAAACATGAATATTGAAAACATATATATATGTATATTAACTTTTATTAATTAAATGTTATAGTTCATGCATTCTTTCTAGGTGATCATAGTCTTTATATGTTCTTATGTACATGTATATGTTATATTCTTATGTACATCGACCATTAAAATTATATAGTTAATTACACTTAGATTAAGGCATTAAGATGAATAACTATACATATACATGTAAAATTGAATATTGAAAACATGAATAACATATAGAAACATGTGCATAACACATACATAAGTTACATAAAAGATGAAGACATCAAAAGATCAATAAAATAGACTTGTACATTGAAAGATCAATAACATACATGTGCATATATCTGGAGAATATAATGTACCCATATCAAATGTATAAAAATAGATCATGTATCAAATGTCTGGAAATAACATATATAAAACATCAAAATCTCCATATAAACATGTATTTGGAAATAACATATAAAACATCATTTAGTGTCCACGATATAAAACGTATCTAGAAATAACATATAAAACATCAAAGTGTCCATATAAACCATGTATTTCAAAATAACATATAAGACATCAAAGTGTTTGGATATAAAATGTATGCATATGGAAATAACATATAAAACATCAAACTATCCATATAAATATGTATCTAGACATAGCATGTGTGTAATAAAATAAAAGGCCACATATGATCTAATCAGCTACATCCCCCCTCCTGATCCTAGGCCTTGTCCCCGAAAGGGTCTATCAGCCGCATCTGAACCTTATGTCAAATGATAACTTGAACCATTTAATTATGTGTATAGACAAATTATATCAAGATCTACATTTATATAAATCAAATATATATATTTAAATTGTAACATATTTGGGACTCACGACGTGTAGGATCCGTCGGTGTCTGCAGATCAACAAAACATAACATACTATCACTCAAACCCTATAACACATACAAAAACACACACATGTACATTAACTTAAATATATAGACATATTATTTACTATAATAAAAATAAATCTAAACATATAGAGATATTTACCGTAGCATTATGTAATGCTCTACCGATCTGATTGATATCTGAATCATGTAATGAAAAAATAGTATCAGCATCCAAGTCAATAGTGCGGCCCTGATCTGAAAACATGGAAGTAAATAGACTAGGCTATCTGACACTAAGATCCTGAGTGGGTGGGTGCTATAGGGTCCTGAGAAGCTTGGTCTGGTGTTGTAGCCTAGGCCTATGTAGTAGTAGGACCAGTAGAAGGTGCAGGAATGTCCTCCTACCTCTGTGAATCCTTTGGGATTGTTGTACGTGACAAAATATGTCTAATCTGAGAGCTCATGTCATGAAGTGGAATCCCTGAGAGTGTAAATAATGCTCAATATGCATCTAAAAGATCAGATGCTAAATATGATGCCAAATGATGCAATGCATCCACCTCTAAGATTGTAGAAATGTCTACAAGAGAAGGTATGTCTGCAACTCCATAATCATCATTAATAGGTGTGCTAGATGATGCAGCCGTAGGAGTAGTACCTTGAGACCGTAACATATATCTACCACATTGATTAGAAGAAATCTCATGTAACTCTGTGGAGATAGTTTTGATGCTCAAAAAAATTTGTGTCCTAATTGTGTCATCAGGAACACTCTCACCTGCAGCAGCCATCTATGGACCTCTCGGCATAACCAAAAGGTTTGGACCCACCATTTCCCATTTTTTAATGGGCACAAGAGTGTCCATGGATCTAAATCTGTTAGAAAGTCTCCCTTGACCCTGCCCAACATGCCTTGGATAATCTGTATAGTCAACATCATAGTGTAAATGAAATTCTACAAATAATTGTTTGCAGAAATATAGAGGGAACTCATCCTTCTGTGGCCATCTATGATGAGTAGCCAACCAACGAGGATACATCAATGGTGTGACAAGTCGATCAGTACACTTCATCACAGAGTAGCCTCTAACTTTGTGACAATCTGTATAAGATGGAAACATTGATTTCACCATGTCGGTGGAAACCTCAGTGTTAATCTGTGTGTACTCCACAGTGCTAGTGACAGTGTGAGATAAAGAAGAATAAAATGTCTCAATGCTCATATCATCAAAAGGGTTTTATGATTCAACTATCTAAATCATACGAAATAACTCCTCTCATATTTCTGTGACCTTCTCCCTATTAGGGAGAGTGGTAGAAGAGGAAAGTGAGGTATCCAAAACTTGCTTAGCATGAGATAATCTTACAACTGTATCTCTAAATAACTATTGTCTATCATGAGTGGAGGAGGTCGATCTACGTGCTGTACCAGACTCAGCACTCTGACCCCCACCACAAACACTAGCATCCCCTAAGGATGCAGGAGCATGATCACCAAAACTGGATGCCATAATGTATATATGAAAATAAATATGAGGATATGAATGTGAAGCTACAAGAGTGATAAATATCTAGAGATCTGAACATGCATATATATACAAATATAAACATACAAGTGTATTTAAATTAAAATAATTAAAAGTTAAATTTAATTTGAAACACATGTACATATAAATACACAACATTAAATGTATGGTGCTAAATTCAATCATGTAACATACATATGTATTTTTTAAAAAATTATCTTACAGACCATATCTAATGTACATTGTAACTTGCTCATGCAAATGTGAAAAATAAATATTCGTACATGTATGTGTATATGCAATAAAAATAAAATAAAATATATTGATTAAATGATAACTAACTGTACACATGTATACATGCAATAAAAATATATAATTCTTGACTAAATTCTAGATTTTGATGTAAATGCTTTGATGATTATGGGGAGTGTAGATGAGAGTTAGGACATAGGGATAGAAAAATTTGTTACTAGATAAGTAAATCAGTTTAGTTAGCAAATGTTAGTTTAAAATTTCAAACTCATGACTTAATTTAGTAGTATGAATTAGAGTTAAGAATGTTAATAAAGTAAATGGGATATAGTTTTATTAAGTTTGATAGTAAGGTCAGTCTATTATGCACTAGTAAACATATGAATACCTATTAGAACCTATAGCAGACGTAATGACCTAGTAGGAGTCCCTAGGTCCCCTTAACATATATATGCATAAAAATACCTAGAAATGTATCATAAGAGGTCATTACGTGTCATTTGGTAATTTAAGAATCATCATTACCTAATAAGACCTTTTACATCCTAATAATACATATTAAGACTTATTAGAACCTATAAAAAATAGTATGACCTATTATGACTCCTATGTCCCCTTAAGACACACATGTATGGATAACATACTGAAAAATGTAGTTGACATAAGGGATCTTAATGTGTTGTTTGGTAATGTAAGACTCATTATTACCTAACATTACCTATTATGTGCTAGTAAACATACCAATACCTATTAGAACCTATAATAGACGTAATGACATAGTAGGAGTCCCTAGGTCCCCTTAACATATATATGGATAAAAATACCTAGAAATGTATAATAAGAGGTCGTTATGTGTCATTTGGTAATGTAAGAATCATAATTACCTAATAAGATCTATTATATCCTAATTATACATATTAAGACTTATTAGAACCTATAAAAAATAGTATGACCTATTATGACTCCTATGTCCCCTTAAGACACACATGTATGGATAACATACTGAAAAACGCGATTGACATAAGTGATCTTAATGTGTTGTTTGGTAATGTAAGACTCATTATTACTTGACAATAACTATTATGTGCTAGTAAACATATGAATACCTATTAGAACCTATAACAAACGTAATGACCTAGTAGGAGTCCCTAGGTCCCCTTAACATATATATGGATAAAAATACCTAGAAATTTATAATAAGTGGTTGTTATGTGTCATTTGGTAATGTAAGAATCATCATTACCTAATAAGACCTATTATATCCTAATAATACATATTAAGACTTATTAGAACCTATAAAAAATAGTATGACCTATTACAACTCCTATGTCCCCTTAAGACACACATGTATGGATAATGCACTAAAAAATGCAACATAGGTGATCTTAATGTGTTGTTTGGTAATGTAAGACTCATTATTACCTGACAATACCTATTATGTGCTAGTAAACATATGAATACCTATTAGAACCTATAATAGACGTAATGACCTAGTAGGAGTCCCTAGGTCCCCTTAACATATATATGGATAAAAATACCTAGAAATGTATCATGAGGTCGTTATGTGTCATTTGGTAATGTAAGAATTATCATTACCTAATAAGACCTATTATATCCTAATAATACATATTAAGACTTATTAGAACCTATAAAAAATAGCATGACCTATTACGACTCCTCTGTCCCCTTAAGACATAGATGCATGGATAACGTACCTAAAAACATATCATTTAACTGATCTTAATGTGTTGTTTGGTAATGTAAGAATCAGTATTACCTAACAATAACTAGTTGTTAAATGAACATCATCAATATCTAAATGTGGTTCATTCAATTAGTAGAGGGCCTATGTTATGGTTAGAATGTGGTTGGGTTATGATTGTAGTTAATATAGGGTTATGTTAGAAGGTGTATTTAAAGTCAAAATTAATTTCACCATAAGATATTATTGTTTCACCTCTAGATCCATCAGGTTATGTTAGAAACTGAACAATGTCCCCTAAAGGTTTGCTACATTTTTTACTAATGTTTTGCTACATGTTTAGCTCATGTTTTTCTATATTTTAACCTAATGTTTTTCTATACCTAAACCTAATGTTTTTCTACAATTTTAACTAATGTTTTTCTACATTTTTATATCATGTTTAACTATATTTTTACTAACAAATTAATTTAAATACCATTATAAAAAAATCTAAATTAATTAAAATAATTTAAACATATTAAAAAAAAAACTATTTTAAGTATTTCACTCACAAAATAGGTAAAAAACAACTACTTTAAGTACAATTGACATCTATTAATCAAAAAAAATGTTTAAAAACTATTAAAAAGTGGGGAGAAAAAAGCCACTAACTAGTTACGGCCGAAACACTTGACCCGCTCTCCAAAAATCTAGGAACCGCAATAGTGAAAATGATAGCTACAAGAGGTTTATGATAGTTTTATTGCAGCTTGGGGTTTCGGCCATAACCGTTATGGCTGAACAGGTTTTGGTTGGAACGGTACAAGCCACATAGGCACACGAAACTACCACTTATGTTTGGCCATAACTATTTTGGCTGGAAGCCTTTCAGGCAAAACACCAAATGATATCACAAAGGGTGACACAGGTTTGTGCTTTTACCCTACTCTCTTTCTTTCACAGACACACACACACTCTTATCCCCCCACTCTCTTCTCTCCCATCCCCTATTCTCTAGATCTGTCACACACACTCCCATCTCCCTGTCTCTCTCCCTCTCCCTCTCCCAATCCCTCTCCTATTTCCTACTATCTCTCTGTCTCTCTCAAGTTCTCTCTCTCCCTCTCTACTCTCTCTCTCTCTCTCTCTCTCTCTCTCTCCCATCCCTTACTCTCTCTCTCTCTCTCCCATCCCCTACTCTCTCTCACACTCTCCCATCCCCTAATCTCACTCTCTCTCTCCCATCCTGTATGAGCTCTCTTTGCCACCACATACTCTCTCTCTCACTCTAACACTCTCTCCCATCCCCTACTCTATCTCTCTTACACACATTCCCATTCCCCCATCTCCCACACCCTCTCCCATCACCTGCTCTCTCTCTCCCCTCTCACTATATATGAGCAATGTTAGTATGCTAATAGAAACCAAATGTAAATAAAGGTTCTACAAACTAAACAAAATTCATAAACTTCAAGATAGACTAAGATGAGCTCTCAATTAAGAATATGAGCCATTAATGGACTCTCTCAATGAGAAGCTCTCTTGTTGAGTGGCTTTGTCTAAATAGATAGGATGTATGCTCAAGCTTATGCTTCAAAAAGGGCTTCAAATGGAGTTGGAATTTGGGTGTGAGTGTATGGTTTTGATGTAAAATGGCTTCTTAAAATGGCATTATGACTTTACTTCATGGATTGTGTTATTTTGCAAAGGGGAAGGATCCAATTTATAGGCAAGAGGCTTGAGGGATTGAGGGCTAAGATGCAAGGATGGGAAAAAGCTCATGGAGGGCTCAGATTGCATGAGAGGAGAGCACATGGATTGTGCTTCCTTACAGCCAATCAAGGAGTGACACATGTCACATGGTGAGAGGATGGAGGAAAGGGGAAGGATGAGTCAACAAAGGAGGCTCAAGGGATAAAATCTTCATAAAGACCCTCATAATGACTTGTAAGAGCAATAAAAGGGCTTGGAAGAGTCATTTATGGCCTAATGGACTTCATAAAGTTTTATGGTTGAGATATTTTGAGGGAGATGAGAGAAATTTCAACTTGGACTTCATTAGGAGGTTTTTAAGCTTGCTTAGGCTTGTGCAAATGATTAGAGGATGGATTAGGATAATTTAGGATTAGCTTAGGGATAGGCAAGTGGATGGCATTTAATGAGAGCGGGTGAAGGAGGAGATATTTGTTAACTTTGGCTTGGTTTAGTAAGTCTTAACCCATTTTTAAGGAATGTGACAAGGTTAGGAGGGGATTAGGATTAGGTTTAAAGATATCTTCTAGAAGAGTCTAGACTTTGGATGAGGATAAAGACTTTCTAGAATAGTCTAGAATTTCCTAGGATGAGGATGAAGACTTTCTAGAAGAGTCTAGAACTTCTTAGGATGAGGATAAATTAGATTTTTAGGAAATAAATAAAGTTTTATTTATTTCAAGGGTTTGGGTTGAGGAGATATTTATTAAAACTTTTTTAATAAACATGAGGATTAATATTTAATTTTAATTAAATATTTTGAGTTGGGATTAGGGGTAGGAAATGATGGGATTAGCCTTTAATTAAAATTAAAGAAGGATTAGAAGATTTTGGAATAGGTTAGTGGTCTTAAGGAAATTGGTCAAGTTTTGGACAAAAAATTTTTTTTAAATTTTTTTTGGGTTTTTTGGTCAATTTATTAATTAAATAATTAATAAATAAGGAAAAAATGTCTAAATAAGATTTAAACATTTTTGGGAGGGATTCCTTAATTAAATATTTTTAATTAAGATAAAGGGATTTAATGGCATAAAAATTAATTAATTAATTAATTAATTAATTAATGATGATGTCATCAGGACTTTTTCAGAAAATAAAAATACTTTATTTTCCAAAGGTTTTTAGGTGTCTACACTCACATCCCCTACTCTCTCTCTCTTTCATAAACACACACACTCCCATCCCCCATCTCACTCTCATCTCCCATCCCCTACTCTCTAGATTTGTCACACACATTCCCATCCCCCACTCCATCTTGCACCACCTACTATCTCTCTCTCAAGTACTCTCTCTTCCTCTCTA
The DNA here is from genome assembly GCA_028749045.1 of Cupressus sempervirens. Classification (NCBI taxonomy): domain Eukaryota; kingdom Viridiplantae; phylum Streptophyta; class Pinopsida; order Cupressales; family Cupressaceae; genus Cupressus; species Cupressus sempervirens. The sequence continues at coordinate 774,274,912 of CM053790.1, read as the reverse complement.
CTTTCTCTCTCCCATCCCCTACTCTCTCTCTCTCTCTCTCTCTCTCTCTCTCTCTCTCTCTCTCTCTCTCTCTCTCGTGCCCCCATCCTATATGAGCTCTCTCTGCCACCCCCTACTCTCTCTCAAACTCTCACACTCTCTCCCATCCCCTACTTTATCTCTCTTATATACATTCTCATTCCCCCCCTCTCTCTCTCGCACTCCCTCTCCCACTACCCACTCTCTCTTATCCCCTACTCTATCTCTCTTACACACTTCCATTCCCCCCTCTCTCCCTCCCACTCCCTCTCCCACTAACTACTATTTCTCTCTCTCTCACACTCTCTCCCTTTCTCTCCCATCCCCTACTCTCACTCTCTCTCTACCACTCCTATACTCTCTCACACTCTCTCCCATCCCCTACTTTCTATCCTACACACACCCCCATCCTCCCTCTCTCTCCCTCTCCCACTCTCTCTGCCATTGCCTTCTCTCTTTCTCTCCAATCGCCTACTCTCTTTATATTTCTCTCCCCTCTCTCATTCCCCACTCTCTCTCTTTCACAGACACACCCATCCCCCCTCTCTCCTCTCCCATCCCCTACTCTCTCTCTCTCTCTCTCTCTCTCTCTCTCTCTCTCTCTCTCTCTCTCTCTCTCTCTCTCACTCTCACTCTCACTCTCACTCTCTCCCTCTCTACTCTCTCTCTGATACCCACTACTCTCTATCACATTTTCACGCTAACCCCTATCCTTTACTCTCTCTCTCTCTCTTTCTCTCTTACACACATTTCCGTCCCCCCTCTCTCTCCCTCTCCCATCACCTACTCTCTCTTCCATCTCCTACTCTCTCTCGAACTACTCTATCTTCCCACTCTCCCATTCCCTACTCTCTCTCTTTCACACACATGCACTCCCATCCTCCTCTCTCTTGTTATTCCTCTCCCACTCTGTCTCCCACCACCTACTTTCTCTCTCCCCCACCCCCTACTCTCAATCTCTCTCTCCCAACCTATACTCTCTCTCAGACTTCCTCTCTCTCCCATCCCCTACTTATAATCTCTCTCCCCCATCCCGTACTCTCTCTTTGCCACCCCTACTCTCTCTCACACTTCCTCTCTCACACATCGTGTACTCTCTCTACCACCCCTACTCTCCCATCTTGTACTCTCTCTACTACCCCTACTCTTCTCACTTCCTCTCTCCCACCCTATACTCTCTCCCCTCTCCCATCCTGCACTTTCTCACTTTCTCTCTCCCATCATGTACACTGTCCCCTCTCCCATCCCCTACTTTCTCTCTATCTCTTTCTCTCTCACACACACATAGCCATTCCCTCATCCCCCACCCCCCACCCAACTCTCTCTTGCTCTTGGGTTTTAATTTAGGTCTCAATAGTGCATGCACACTATAGCACAAAATTTAAATGCTTCTAATATCATGCATACACTATAAGGCACACGTGGTATTGAAAGCTTTGTATTAAAACCAAGCCTAAGGCTTGGTTTTTCCAACCCAAAGGTTTGGAGTTTATAAATAGGTTTGAGATGTGTTTTCTAGAAAACATACCAAAAATGATTGATTTTTCTTATGTGCTCCCCTTCAAGATTCCTTGTGGTTGGGTGTCAATAAGATCGGTTTACATAGCATTATAGGTCTCTGTGTCAGCTATCTAGCCATATAATTTATTTTTAATTTGAACTATTTCAAGCCTTTCATCTATAATTTCTTTTGAATCTATGTTCATTTTTTGTCAAAAACCACTATGTACTACTTGGGCTATAGATTTTAGCTCGTTCATAAAAAGTTTCAACAACTTTATTTTTTAGAAACTAGACTCCATTCTACACACTTTGAAAAAAAAAAGTTTTGATTTTAGATTAGTTTTCAATTATTTCTAGTGGGAGCAGACAGATATTTCACATTTTTGGGATGTGTATAGTTAAAAAATTCATTAAAAAAAAATACACATTATAAAATTACCCAAAAAATCTGGAATAAACTACATAGTGTTAAGTAACTTTTGACTAGAACAATTAAAAAAATTCAAAAAAAAAAGTTAAAATTTTAGGGGGGGCACACTTTGTATTATGTTATGTTTTTTTAGAATAAACAGTACCACTTTTTGTGGCCCCCTTTTTTGAGGACCTAAAACTAAACCATTTTGAAAAAAAATTAGTAGTTTAGAAACTAGATTCAAAGTACTAAGATTTTTTTTTTGTCATATCTTAAAATTTTGAGCATAACTATCTTCAAATTCTTGTTTAAGTTCAAAATTTATAGATTTCAAGAAAAATATGTCCACTTATACCCCCCTTTTGGCACCACAACTTGGTGCACTTACCCTCATCCTATGCTTATTTGTTGGTAGAAATATTTTTGTTCACTCTAATACACAACATATTATTGGGTTGAAACAATAGATAGAAAATTTATTTTGGTTGAAGGATTTGGGCGCATCGAAACAAATCCCTGGCATGCTCATCACAATAGATATGGAAAAACAATAGAAATAACTATGGCCAAGAGTGAATATGGTGAAAACGTTCTTAAAAGATTTGATACACAAAATGTAGAAGTTTTGAGAAAACCTCTTGCCTATTCATTTTTATTTATTAATTAAATGTGTCCTAATACACAAGAAGGAGAAATAGTTTCTAAAATATCATATTATTTAACTATTCATAGTTTAATATTTCCATGGTATTTATGGGATATGATATTACAGTAAATATATGGAGAACCCTAGAATGGAACTTTGGAATGTTGTCAAATAGATACTTGAATATTTGATAGGTAAAACTTCAAAACACTTACTTTTCTCTAAAACTAATATTTATCTTTGAGGCTATGTTGACTTTGATTTTTTGGGTGATATTGATACTCAAGTTTGTATTACAAGTTATATGTTTACTATATGAGGGAAAATCTTTAGTTAGATTTCAAGACCATAATAGGTTCTCTCATTATCAACTACAAAGGCTCAATATGTAGAGATGGTTTTCTTGTAGTATTTTCTAGAAAAGTTGGGCAAGTAGTAAGATTATCATCTTTTATATATAGGTAGCCAAAGCTTTACTCATAGTGCCAACAATTATTTACTTCATTTAAGAAAAAATATTAAGTTGTGATAGCAATTCATCTAGCTTATACTTTAGGATGGTGATTTGAAGCTATTAAATTATCATAATGATTCTTGATTTTGTTGGAAACTACAATTAGAACAATTGTTAAATTTTCATTGATGTCAAACCTTACTAGTGAGGCATTTTTTAATAGTGTATAGTGTCATATTAGTAGTTTGATGAAGAGGAATTGAAAAGAGATATAACTAGATGAACTTAAAAGGTATTCGAAAAGATAGTATTAGTTGAGTGGTAGATAAAACTGAGCAAGATGAAGTAAATAATTAAGGAATTTAAGAGATAGTAGAGAAAATAGTATTCATTAGGTGATAGTTAAAACTAAGAAAGATGAAGAAAATAATTTAGTATTGATCAAGCATAGTAAAGACCTAGTGAACCAGTGTAAGTCGAGTGAGGTACAATAGTAGAGACCAAGCTACATAGTGTTGATTGAGAAAAAGAATGCAGTGATAACCGAGTGTTAGAAAAATAATAATTTGTGAAACAATCAATTTTTGAGACTGACAGTCAAATTTTTGGATTAGTGACACTATGTAAATGATAAGGATTAATGAGCTAGCATATTTAATGCATTAATTAAATTTTTTAAGTGATCTAAGATAGTGATTTAAAGAGAAGATTCTAGAAATTTCAAGATAGGAGAAGGACAAAATCATGGACAAATTCAATGAATATAGAATAAAACCCTAAGATCTATATAGTGATGTTCAACCATCAAAAGATCAAAGTTTCCTATTTGATGATGCACAAGGGATATTTATTATTGGTTGGTTCATTGTTGAATGACGATTTGTGTAGGATGGTGAAGAATAGAGTAGTAGATGAAAAGTTAAAAGATTGGTGAAGTGTGATTTCCTTAAGGGTTGACCTAATAACCATTTGTAAATTCTTTAATCAAGGTGACATTCTAGTGGAATGGTCTAAATAACTCTAACCATGCCACAAGGTGATTAAATCCTTTAATAGGGTCATAACTAACAATGTGTTTTGTAACCTTTAACAAGGTTAGCTCTTACAACCACACTTTCAAAGACTAAAATGTTGTAGCATGTTACTTGGTAGTTTTCCCAAATTAGGTTTCCATGTTAAATCCTAATGTCATATATGTGTGAATGTTATTTACATGGTGCATGTTATTTACTATTATTTAGTTATTTTAGTCAGCATATATACAAAACAAAGAGCTAAGTGATGAATGAATAATTTAAGTTGTTAATAAGTTTCTTTATTGGTTGAGTAGTTTTATGAGTTTGAATTGGTTGTTTAATGTTGCTAAAAGTGGAATTGGTACATCTACACCTAAGGATAATTTATTTATGCCTCCCTCCCTCTCATTTATTCTAATCATTCTAAAAATTGGTATCATATCTTTGGTTCTTGTAAGGTTCAAGTTTGAAAGGAATTAAGGTATAGATCAAGATGAACAAGGATAATTTCCCAACATTGCAATGACTAATGGGACTGCATCTATGTGGAGTTGGAGATTTTACATTGTATTACCAAGAAAATGAATACATTGAAGTTCCTAGAGCCATGGCAATTGAGAAAATAAAGGAGAAGTAAGGGAATATTTATTGAGTTATGTTGAATTTGATGATGTAAAGGAGTGGACTAATGCAAAGTAAATATTGGATAAATTGGCACAAATCCATGGAGGAGACAAAAATGTGTTAAGGGCTAAAGTTAAAAGTTTGAGAGGCAAGTTTGATGACATGAGAATGAAAGAAGGAGAGACTATTGTACATTGTTCTGGTTGAATCAAGGAGGTTGTGAATGTTATTATAGGAACCAAAGTAAATATATTTGATGAGACTATAAAAAGAAAGATATTGATGACTTTCCTTTCTATCTATGCAATTACAGTGTCTACAATACAAGAACTGAGATTTACACCTAGTAATAATCTAACCTTGGATACTCTAATTGGTAAACTCACTACATTTGAATTGCTAAATTTTGATAACTATACACCTTCTAGTGTTGAATATGCTTTCAAGTCTCAACTATACCTTGATGGATCTAAAAGAAATAAGAAGAGTAACAATGTTGATAGTGATAGTGAATCAAATGATAACCTTGATGAGTTAGAAATGTTATTGGTAGGAAGGCTACAAAGAGGAAAAGGAAAATACAAAGGCATACTCCCTATATTATGTAGATAGTAGTTTTGCATAATCCATTAGAATTATTTGTTGTATTTTTGGGTAGATTGTGTTTCAATTTTGTGGATCAAAGTTTTTGATCACACCTTTTGATCCATCATTAGGATGAGAGAGCTAAAGGAAAAATATGGTAAGATTTCATACCTAGTTTGGATAAAAGGAGAAAGGAATGTAGGTGGGTGCACAATAGTTGAGAAGAGTTTGAGGTTCAATAATAAGAAAAATATAAGGAAGGAGAACAAGTACATGAAAAAAATAAATCTATATTATAATTTGATATATCTAAATATGAGACAATAAAAGAAAGAAATAAGATCAAACTTACTAATAAATACAATGTCAAAGATACACACACACACACACACACACACACACACACAAAGGACACACTATAAAAACACTTGAGCGATACAAATAATAAAAGTGTACCCACACACAAATGTATATATTGATATATATAATAACCATGATGATAATCAAAAGGAAAATTTATAGAAACAAAGAAAAAGAATATCTAAATATAGATAAATATCTAACCATAAAGTTAAACAATAAGGATAAGCTATAAATAAAAATAAAATAACAACATAATGAAACTATGTATGTATGTATGTATGTATGTATGTATGTATATATATATATATATATATATATATATATATATATATATATATATATACATACATACATACATATATATATACATACATATATATATACATACATACATATATGTGTGTGTGTGTGTGCAGGATCATGGTGTACCAAACTATGGCCTTAAGTGGCAGTGAAAAATCAGCAAATCAGGTTTATGTCAATTTGACACATAATTTTGAAGTGGTTATGGACTTTATATCAAAAAGTTGTAAGAAAATAATCTGTAAGAAATTGAATGTAGTTTCTAAACTACCAGGCCTTATCAGGAGAAAAAAATAATTAATTGGTCAAAAGTTTGAATTTTAATGCAGTACTAAAAAAATTTCAGGGTGAAAATAAAAAGTAGGTGTATGTCTGACCACCTTAATCAAAATCAAATCATAATATTTTTTTAATATAATTATAGATATGAAAAGTAGACTTATGCCCGGATGTGACACATATTTTTTGGTATTTTTATTCCAAATAAATAATTAACTATGAATTTTCTACCAAAACTTTTTTGGAAAAAAAAAAGTCCCATGTCTGACCACCCTAACTAACAGAAAATTTTACCAATATTTTTTTTTTTTTTCTTAAACTAGCTAAAGTATAGAATGTGACACAACTTTTAGATTTAAAAAATGTTATACTGTTTGAAAGTTATAGCTATTTTTCAATCAGTATGTCAATCAGCACTTTACAATTATCTTCATTGATAATTAACTAATAAATACTTATCGAATCAGAATTTGATAGAAATTATATTTATGGAATCTAGAGATCGATATTAAAAAACTCTTTTCATTTTATTTAATTTTGATCAAAATAACATTGTCAGACGGCTACCCGAAGTTTGAGTATCACTAAAACCCTCTTCAAACACGTCTTTTGGGTTGACCGGGCAGGGTTGGTATTTACCAAGCCTAATCGGATATCCAATTTGAAATCAAATATCCGATATGTTCAGGTGGACAAATTTAAAATCTCAACCCATTTTGGAGAAAAAACTGGGTTTAAATGTGACAACTTATTATTTCTAAATTATTTCACTTATATATATATATATATATATATATATATATATAATAACATAATGTAAAGATATAAGATATAATCTAACAATATATACTAATATATTATGTTAATCTTATTACAATCTATAAATATAATAACGTAATATTTTTATTAAATATAATAATTTAATATATATATATCTTATTAATAGATATGTATATTATTAATATATATGAGTCAAAGGGGGTCATAGGTCAACCATTGACCCCCTTTGACGTATTAAACGACGACATATGTCCTTAGGGGTCCTAAGAGCTCTAGGGACATATTAGAATAGTTAATATGGGTCAAAGGGGGTCATAAGGTGACCTATGACCCCTTTTGATCGATTAAATGACGATATATGTCCCTATGGGTCCTAGGACCCCGAAGGACATATTTGAATCGTTCATATGGGTCAAAGGAGTTCATAGGACCCATTAAACGATGACATATGTCTGAAGGGGTCTTAGGACCCCTAAGGACATATTCGAATGGGTAATATGGGTCAAAGGAGATCATAGGTCCCTTTGACCCATTAAATGATGCAATATGTCCCTAGGGGTTTTAGAACCCTTACAGACATATTTGAATGGGTAATATGGGTCAAATTGGGTCATAGGGTGACCTATGACTCGCTTTCACCAATTAAATGACAACATATGTCTCTAGGGGTCCTAGAACCCCTAGGGACATATTCAAAAGGGTAATATGGGTCAAAAGGGGTCATAGGGTGACCTATGACCCTCTTTGACCTATTAAATGACAACATATGTCAGTAGGGGTCTTAGGATCTTTAGGAACATATTCGAATGGGTCATATGGGTCAAAGGGGGTTTTGACCCATATGAACAATTCAAATATGTCGTTAGGAGTCCTAGGACCCCTAAGGACATATTCGAACCGTTCATATGGGTGAGGGGGGTCATAGTTGACCTATGACCTCCTTTGACCTATTAAATGATGACATATATTTCTAGGGGTCCTAGCACCCCTAGGGACATATTCTAATTGTTCATATGGGTCAAAGGGGGTCATAGGTCACACCTATGACCCCGTTTGACCCATTAAATGATGACATATGTATCTAGGGGTCCTATAATCCCTAGGGACATATTCGAATCATTCATATGGGTCAAAGGGGGTCATAGGGTGACCTATGACACCCTTTGACCCATTAAATGACAACATATGTCCCTAGGGGTCCTAAGACCCCTAGTGACATATTTGAATCGTTCATATGAGTCAAAGGGGGTCATAGAGTGACCTATGACCCCCTTTGACCCATTAAACGATGACATACCCCTTTGACCCATCTAAATGATTCGAATATGTCCCTAGGGGTCCTAAGACCCCTAGAAAAGTATTCAAATTGTTCATATGGGTCAAAGGGGGTCATAGGGTGACCTATGACACCCTTTGACCCATTAAACGATGACATATGTCCTTAGGGGTCTTGGGACCCCTAAGGGCATATTCTAATCATTCATATGGGTCAAAGGGGGTCATAGGGTGCCTTATGACCCCCTTTGATCCATTAAATGATGACATATGTCCCTAAGGGTCCTAAGGACATATTCGAATGAGCCATATGGGTCAAAGGGGGTCATAGGTCACACTATGACTCCCTTTGACCCATTAAACGATGACATATGTCCCTAGGGGTCCTAAGACCCCTAGCGACATATTTGAATCGTTCATATCAGTCAAAGGGGATCATAGGGTGCCTTATGACACCCTTTGACCCATTAAATGATGACATATATCCCTAGAGGTTCTAGGACCCCTAGGGACATATTCGAATGGGTAATATGGGTCAAAGTGGGTCATTGGGTGACCTATGACTCTCTTTGACCCATTAAACGACAATATATATCTCTAGGGCTCCTAAAACCCCTAGAGACATGTTTGAATGAGTAATATGGGTCAAAGGGGGTCATAGGGTGACCTATGACTCTCTTTGACCCATTAAACGACAACATATGTCGCTAGGGGTCCTCGGACCCCTAGGAACATATTCGAATGGGTCATATGGGTCAAAGGGGATTATAGGGTGACCTATGACCCCCTTTGACCTATTTAACAATGAAATAATTCTCTAGGGGTCCTAGAACCTCTACGGACATATTTGAATTGTTCATATGAGTCAAAAAGAGTCATAGGGTGACCTATGACCCCCTTTGACCCATTAAACGACGACATTTGTCTTTAGGGGTCTTGGGACCCCTAAGGACATATTCGAATCATTCATATGGGTCAAAAGGGGTCATAGGGTGACCTATGACTCCCTTTGACTCATTAAATGACAACATTTGTCCCTAGGGGTTCTAAGACCCCTTAGGACATATTTGAATGGGTAATATGGGTCAAAGGGGGTCATAAGGTGATCTATGACACTCTTTGACCCATTAAATGACAACATATGTCTCTAGAGGTCCTAGAACCCCTAGGGACATATTCAATGGGTAATATGGGTCAAAAGAGGTCATAGGGTGACCTATGACCCTCTTTGACCCATTAAAGGATGACATATGTCGCTAGGGGTCCTCAAATCCCTAGGAACATATTTGAATGGGTCATATGAATCAAAGGGGGTGAGAGGGTGACCTATGACCCCCTTTGACCCATTAAACAATGACATATGTCGGTAGAGGTCCTCAGATCCCTAGGAATATATTTGAATGGGTCATATGGGTCAAAGAGGGTCATAGGGTGACCTATGATCCCCTTTGACCCATTAAATGATAACATATGTCTCTAGGGATCATATAACCCCTAGGGACATATTCAAATTGTTCATATGGGTCAAAGGGGGTCATAGGGTGACCTGTGACCCCCTTTGACCCATTAAATGACGACATATATCCCTAGGGGTCCTAGGACCCCTAGAGATATATTTGAATTGTTCATATGGGTTAAAGGGGGTCATAGGGTGACCTATGACCTCCTTTGACCCATTAAATGATGACATATCTCGCTAGAATTTCTCGGACCCCTAGAAACATATTCGAATGGGTAATATGGGTCAAAGGGGGTCATAGGGTGATTTATGACCCCATTTGACCCATTAAATGATGACATATGTCTCTAGGGGTCCTAGAACCCATAGAGACATATTCGAATTGTTCATATGGGTCAAAGAGAGTGATAGGGTGACCTATGACCTCCTTTAACCCATTAAATGATGACATATGTCGCTAGGGGTCCTATAATCCCTAGGGACATATTCAAATCGTTCATATGGGTGAAAGGGGGTCATAGGGTGACCTACGACACCCTTTGACCCATTAATTGATGACATATGTCCCTAGGGGTCCTAAGACCCCTAGAGACATATTTGAATCATTCATATGGGTCAAAGGGGGTCATAAAGTGACCTATGACCCCCTTTGACCTATTAAACGACGACATATGTCTCTAATGGTCCTATAACCCCTAGGGATATATTTGAATCGTTGATATGGGTCAAAGGTGGTTCATAGGGTGACCTATGACACCCATTGACCTATTAAATGACGACATATGTCCTTAGGGGTCTTGGGACCCCTAAGAACATATTTGAATTGTTCATATGGGTGAAAGGGGTTATAGGGTGTCCTATGACCCTTTTTGACCCATTAAACGATGACATATGTCCCTAATGGTCCTAGGGACATATTCGAATAGGCCATATGGGTCAAAGGAGGTCATAGGGTGACCTATGACCCCTTTTGACCCATTAAATGATGACATATGTCCCTAGGGGTCCTAAGACTCCTAGGGACATATTTAAATCATCCATATGGGTCAAAGGGGGTCATAGGGTGACCTATGACCCCCTTTGACCCATTAAATGATGACATATGTCCCTAAGGGTTCTAAGACCCCTAGAGACATATTCGAATGGGTAATATGGGTCAAAGGGGGTCATAGGGTGACCTATGACTCTCTTTGACCCATTGAATGACAACATATGTCTCAAGGGTTCCTAGAACCCCTAGGGACATATTTGAATAGGTAATATGGGTCAAAAGAGGTTTTTGTCCCATTAAATGAAAATATATGTTGCTAGGGGTCTTCGAACCCTTAAGAACATATTCGAATGGGTCATATGGGTCAGAGGGGGTCATAGGGTGACCTATGACTCCCTTTGAACCATTAAATGATGACATATGTCGGTATGGGTCCTAAAACCCCTAGGGACATATTTGAATTATTCATATGGGTCAAAGTGGGTCATAGGGTGACCTGTGACCCTCTTTGACCTATTAAACGATGACATATGTTGCTAGGGGTCCTCGAACCCTTAGGAAAATATTTGAATGGGTCATATGGGTCAAAGGGGGTCATATGGTGACCTATGACCTCCTTTGATTCATTAAACGATAACATATGTCGCTATAGGTCCTCATACTCCTAAGAACATATTTGAATGGGTCATATGGGTCAAAGGGGGTCATAAGGTGACCTATGACACCTTTTGACCCATTAAACAACAACATATGTCCACAGGGGTCTTGGGACTCCTAAGGACATATTTGAATTGTTCAAATGGGAAAAGGGGGTCATCGGGTGCCCTATGACCTCTTTTGACCTATTAAATGATGACATATGTCCCTAAGGGTCCTAGGGACATATTCAAATGGGCCATATGGGTCAAAGGGGGTTATAGGTCCTTTGACCCATTAAACGATGACATATGTCCCTAGGGATCCTAAGACCCCTAGGGACATATTCAAATCGTTCATATGGGTCAAAGGGGGTCATAGGGTGACCTATGACCCCCTTTGACCCATTAAACAATGACATATGTTCTTAGAGGTTCTAAGACCCCTAGAGACATATTTGAATGAGTAATATTGGTCAAGCGGGGTCATAGGGTGACCTATGACTCTCTTTGACCCGTTAAACAACAACATATGTCTCTAAGGGTCCTAGAACCCCTAAGAACATATTTGAATGGATAATATGGGTCAAAGGGGGTCATAAGATGACCTATGACTCTCTTTGATCTATTAAATGACAACATATGTCGCTAGGGGTCCTCGGACCCTTAGGAACATATTCAAATGGATCATATGGATCAAAGGGGGTCATAAGGTGACCTATATGGGTCAAAGGGGGGTCATAGGGTGACCTATGACCTCGTTTGACCCATTAAACGATGACATATGTCCTTAGGGGTTCTAAGACCCCTAGAGACATATTTGAATGGGTAATATGGGTCAAAGGGGCTCATAGGGTGACCTATGACTCTCTTTGACCCATTAAATGACAACATATGTCTTTAGGGGTCCTAGAACCCTAGGGACATATTCGAATGGGTAATATGGGTCAAAGGGGGTCATAGGGTGACCTATGACCCTCTTTGACCCATTAAATGATGACATATGTCACTAGAGGTCCTCAGACTCTTAAGAACATATTCGAATGGGTCATATGGGTCAAAGGGGGTCATAGGGTGACCTATGACACCCTTTAACCCATTAAACAATGACATATGTCTTTAGGGGTAGGACATATTCGAATTGTTCATATGGGTCAAAAGGGGTCATAGGGTGCCCTATGACCTCTTTTGACCCATTAAATGATGACATATGTCCCTAAGGGTCCTAGGGACATATTCAAATGGGCCATGTGGGTCAAAGGGGGTCATAGGGTGACCTATGACCCCCTTTGACCCATTAAATCATGACATATGTCCCTAGGGGTCCTAAGACCCCTACGGACATATTAAAATCATTCATATGGGTCAAAGGGGGTCATAGGTCCCTTTGACGCATTAAATGATGACATATGTTGTTAGGGGTTCTAAGACCCCTAGATATATATTCGAATGGGTAATATGGGTCAAAATGGGGTCATAGGGTGACCTATGACCCTCTTTGACCCATTAAACGATGACATATGTCTCTAGGGGTGCTATAACCCCTAGAGACATATTTGAATTGTTCATATGGGTCAAAGGGGGTCATGGGGTGACCTATGAACCCCTTTGAACCATTAAATGAGGACATATGTCCCTAGGGGTCCTAGGACCCCTAGGGATATTTTCAAATCGTTCGTATGTATATGGGTTAAAAAATGAAAGGATATATATATAGTATTTATACTATTTTATGATAATATAAATAAACATTAAATATTAATATTATCATATCTATAGTAATAATAATAATACTATTATAGCTATAATAATAATATATATATTAATACTATATTGTAGCATAATAATAATAATAATATAAATAAATACTAAATATTTACACTATTATATCTATAGTAATAATATTAATACTATTATGGGTATAATAATATTGATATTTTAGCTATATTAATACTATTTATTAATATTACTATATATTAATACTATTATATATTAATACTATTGATACTTTATATTAATACTATTATATGAATACTACTATACTATTAGCTTAGTAATAAACCAAAGTCAAAAAATTATAGCAAGTTTTGATTTTGATAATATTAATATAATTATGGCAAAAGAGGGAAATTATAGCAAATTTTCCCTCCAAAAATTCACTTTGCAATATTGGATATCCGATTTAGGATTGGATATCCAATTTTACTGGCACCAATTTTCAATAATTCCCTATCCCTGCAGACCCGACAACATCACTTTTCCACTTTTTTTTCACGAGTTTTGAATAAAGTTGTGTTTTGGGGCCCAACTAATCAAAAAAATTTCAAAAATATAACCTTAGGTGTTTGAATTTGTCATCTGAATGGGGAGTAGCAGTCGTCGAAAGAATAAATGCAAAAGGAAGATATCCAATGAAGACATTGCGACATATAGAGAAAGGGACAAAATGGAACACCAAAGAAAAAGACAAGGTATGCTAAATATCAGTCAAGTTGACGATGAATTAATCAAAGGTGAAATCATAGAATCAGATAATGAATATGTACAGTTGGAGAATGAAAATGTACCTATTGAAAATGATAATGCTGAAATTGAAAATTTGGAGAATGAAAATTTTGAAGAAGAAATGCCACCAAGTCATAATCCAAATTGCATAAATGACCATGCCGAAGATGACAATGCACAGGAACCTAATGCACAAGAACCTTACATATCTCCTAATTATAATTGGCATGGAGGTTCTAAAACACCAAAATGGATAATTGAAATTGGTGAAACGATTATTGCTAGTTTAGAAGGAAAAAAATCAGAAAGAACCATTCGTTTATGGGCTTCAAGACTATATCAGATGTTTTTCAGCAACAAGACAGTGGTAGAGCAATGTCAGCTTTTCATGCACTTATTAAAGATGCAAAAGATGAGACCTATGCTTTCCAAAATGAAGATTCGTGTCAATAAAAAGTTGGAAAAAAATACCATTATCGTGAACTATCTTTTCAGTGCTCTCAAAAATATTGGGAAAAATAGCAGAGAGAAGGATAATAGAGCTGCTCGAAGGGTCATTACAACCTCTTTGGTAAGTCATCATTTGAGAAAGGGTAGATATATGAGACAAACTTCTATTGATTTGAATCTAAATTGTACTACTTTGAGAAGAGCACTTAGTCGACGAGAGAAAATTGATGATCATTTTCAAAATGAAACATGGGCATTTGGTGGGAGACTTCCACGTTTTGATAAGAAGCTATTCGACGATGTGAAGGAAGAAATTACACAATTTTGGCACTCTAACTCACGAGTATCACCCAATGCTAAAGACGTCTTAAAGTTGAGAATCGGCATCAAATATTGCACGCCACATCCTAAACACCATTTAGAAGTAAGTCAAACTATGTTTTTCAAACAATTTAGAGAGAGTCATCCAAGTCTTCATATATCACAAAGGGATTTTGAATCTTAGAAGCCATTTTATTGTGTGCCACTCAAAATTCGAAATACATGTTGTTGCAAATATCATGTTGAGTTTTCTATGCACCATGAACTATTACACTCCATCCATTCTACTTTGCATAGTAAAGAAATGTTGGAGGATTGTGGGGCTAGTAGGCTTCCAAAATCATCAAGAGACTTGCTAGATCAACTCTTATGTCGTAGAGTTGATGGTTGTTCCTTTTATAGAAATGCTTGCTTAAATGAGAAGTGTTCAGAATGTGGTGGCTTATCCAAGTTTGACACATGTTTCCATGAGGGGTGCGAACAAGATCTTGGAAAGACAATACTAAAAAAAAGGTATATGAAATGGTGAAATACACATTGAAGAGTGGGAGTGAGAGCTCTAGATGTGAATTGGTTGGAAAAGATATCAGTGTGGCTAATTTGATTTCAGATTTCAAGGAAAATCTTTTTTACAAGTATGCAAGACATAGTCACAGGTCTGAGTGGTTGGATCAACAATTTAGAACATGTAAGGAGACTTTTCCCATTGACACTATTATATCAGTTATTGATTTTTCTTAGAACTACACATTGCAACCTCAAAATGAGACACAATCTAAGTATTACAACTCCATTCAGATTGCAATTTTTGTTCACATAACAAATAGACATGCCCCTGACAGTTCGAAAGATAATTGAAAGATTATTAGAGAGTATCATTTTTATATGAGTGATGATAGATCTCACTCTCATGAGTTTGTGCAACATTGTTTTGAGAATTTTTTTGATTTCTTACATGAGCATGCAATTTCTATGGATAGACATATCATTTGGTCAAATAACTATACAGGTCAATTCAAGAATGCTCGCACGTTTTATTGGTTGTGTAGAATGCATGTAGAGAGAGGGGTGCCTCATATTTGGAGTTTTTTTGAGTCCAGCCATGGAAAAGGGGAACATGATGGAGCCAGGGCATTTGTGAAGAGAGCTCTAGTTAAGGAGCAACTGAAAATTTCAACAACAGAGCTTCTTGATGCTCGTAGCATTGTTGATTGGTGTGGTTTAGCATTATCACAGGGGGGGACTCTTGATTCAGTGGTACACAGGTTCTTTTGGTTGGTTGAGGAAGGGTCCATAGGTGATAGATCAGATTGTGCTACAGTGAGAGACTCATCAAAAATGCATTCATTTTGGAGCTCTAATTCTAGTACATGGACCATTTGGACACAACAACTAGCTTGTTTTTGTCGTACTTGTTTTCAGTGTGATTGGGATCACTATGAGTCAAGTGAGTGGGTGGACACATGGGATCCACATTATCTTACTCCATTGTCTATCATACCCTTTATCAAAAATGATGACATGGAAAGTTCGCTTGAGCATAACCATCTATCAGATCTACTTCAGCCAGGACATGTCTTTGCATTGGTTGCACCATAGGGGAATGATGAGAAATCCGATTATTGGTTAGCACATTGTGTAAGAGGCAAACAAAAACTTGCACAATCGATCATAGATGATGATGGATTCACATATCCTACTGGTTTAGTGGTTGTTGCTGGAACATGGCTACGGACATACATGCTTAGAAGGAACGAAATTCCTGCATTCGAAGACTATGAAAAGCACAAAGTAATTCTCATATATTCACATCTTATTATAGCAGAAAATGTAAAGTTATTGAAGCATCAAGGAAGACCAAAATTAAAAAAACTTTTTACTATTGCTAATGCTGATCATGAAGCCTTGTTGGAGACCCTAAAATAGAGAGAGGACCCTATTGGAATACTCGACTAGGTATATATACTTCTTATGTTATTTTCTTCATAATGATTTAATGAATTGATGATTATCTTGTTTAATACAATAAGTTACTAATTTTTGTATGATATTGGAATGTAGGTACATCATGAAGAGTTGGATGGGGGTGGTATTGGGGAGAATTTCTAGAATTTATGATGTATTATGATGTAAAATGTGTAGTTTTTTGTATATGGTTTTTGTATTTTGGTAGGTTCTTTGTAAGGAATTATAATAGAAAGATATTGAACAAGTTCTTCCAAATCATATTTGCATGTGATACAATGCTATAATGATAATTTTAAGAGCATTTATAACTATATGAAAGATAATTGCATGCGGATATCTTATTACAAATTTGGTTTTTTCTTTATTTGACATAAAGCTGACATTATGATTATTAAAACTATTTTTATCAAACTAGTCAAATAAGAAAAATTTAGAAAGTATGGATGAACAATTAGAATACTTTATTTCTTCCATTTTGAAACCAATCATAGCATTTGAAAGCATAAAGAGTCATAATATTGTATAATGTTTTGAAAGACTTTCATATTGAAAAGTTGTATGAAGCACATTTGGGATAAGCCATGAAATTCATGAAAGAAGATAGCATGTAGGATAAGCAATTAAAGCCAATAAGCAAGATAGCACATGCATAATGACATGATATGAAGTTGGATATGAAGGCTATGAGTGGATGAGAAAGTAAAATAGGGTACACATGGTCTATATGGAAAGAATTAGGTTCATTAGTGTTATAAGAAGTGAAGGTGTGATGGAAATCATCACTTGACATAGGTTCATCAGCATGATCTTGTGACACATGAGTCATTAGAGGTATCAACAATCCCATCATAAATGAGATCTTGGATTTTATGTTTCAACACTATGGAATCTTTAGTTTTATGAAAAAAATTTCCATGGAGATTAATTTAAGAATGCCCCGTGTGTATTGAAAGGTCTTAAGGGAGATTAATTTAAGAATGCAATATTCTCCTCTACCTTTTCTCAAGTTTAGAATTGATTTCTGTCATGTGCTTAGAGAGATGAAGGTAAGAAAGATTATTTGTCTCTTCTAGCTCTTTGTATTGAACATAAAGAAAGAGAGATGACAAGTGAACAAATTTAAGTGTAGTCAATAGATCAAGGAAACCATTTAGTGAAAGAAATTCTTAGTATGCATATCATAGACCATAAAGTTAGAAAATACCAATAGCTCTAAGACAAAAGAGCCATTTTAAGCATGTTCAAGCACTAGAGACATAGAAAATCAAAGTCAATTTATGAAACTCCCCTTACCAAAAAATGCAAACAAATATTTGCATTTGACGTTTTGACTTGGTTGAAAAAGTTTGACAATAATTGATAATATTGCAAGATTGATGTTCAAAAGCAATTTTTTTTCCAAGAAAGATAGTGACACATGGAGTAGTCTTCAAACAATCAAGCAAGGCACAAAGCAACCTTTCATGATACAAGTCAAAGAGGTCAACCTTTCTTGACAACTTTTCAAAATCTAACTCCTAATGGCTATAAGTCAGTGCCATTAGCTCTGAGTGGGTGGGTGAACAATAGTGACACCCTTGTTCCAACCACGTAGACCCTCTATCATTTGCGACTACCCCGTACCGAGGAGTCTCCAAGGTGCTCTAAGTGCATTTTGAGGTTGATCTTTCGATGGTCATAACTCAGAGCTCGTGAGGGCTATCGATGAACTATTGAATGCTACAGGATAGTGATACTGAGGCCTAAAATAACCTATCTAATTTTTTGAGAGATCACATTCTGTTTGGATTTAGCATAGTGATCTCACTCGATGCCAAAACTCGTAGTGTGCCTCAGTTCATAGGTGCACTACAGCGTAACTTTGAAACTGCTGATCTTGGCATCGAATAGTCAGTGCCATTAGCTCCAGATAGGTGGGTGAACTCTAGTCACACCCTTTTTCTGACCACGAAGACCATCCATCATTTGCAGCCACTCCATATCGAGGAGTCTCCAAGGTGCTCTAAGTGTATTTCTAGGTTGATCTTTCGAGGGTCATAACTCAGAGCTCGTGAGGGCTATCGATGAACTGTCAAATGCTACAGGACGGTGATACTGAGGCCTAAAATAACCTATCTCATTTTTGAGAGATCACATTTCGTTTGGATTCAGCACAGCGATCTCGCTCGATGCCAAAACTCATAGTGTGCCTCAATTCATAGGTGCACCACAGCGTAACTTTGAAACCACTGATCTTGGCATCAAATCATCAGTGCCATTAGCTTCAGATGGGTGGGTGAACCCTAGTCACACCCTTGTTCTAGCCACAAAGACCATCCATCATATGTGGCCACCCCGTACCGAGGAGTTTCCAAGGTGCTCTAAGTGCATTTTGAGGTTGATCTTTCGAGGGTCATAAATCAGAGCTCATGAGGGCTATCGATGAAATTTTGAATGCTACAGGACGGTGATACTGAGGCCTAAAATAACCTATCTCATTTTTGAGAGATCACATTCCATTTGAAATCAGCACAACGATCTTGCTTGATGCCAAAACTCGTAGTGTGCCTCAGTTCATTGGTGCACCATAGCGTAACTTTGAAACTGTTGATCTTGGCATCAAATCATTAGTGCCATTAGCTTCAAATGGGTGGGTGAACCCTAGTCACACCCTTTTTCTGGCCATGAAGACCATCCATCATTTGCGGCCACCCCATACCGAGGAGTCTTCAAGGTGCTCTAAGTACATTTTGAGGTTGATCCTTTGAGGGTCATAAATCAGAGCTCGTGAGGGCTATCAATGAACTATTAGAGGAGACAAGTTTGTAAGGATGGAGTGGCTTAGTGTTTTGGCTAAAATAAGTTAGTGGGAAGGCTTTATTAGAGGGTCCTGGCCAAACTAGTGGGGTGTTTGCCCACTCTCTAATTTTAGAGACAGGTAGGTTTTGGAGGGAGATTAGGGGAGCTCTACTACAACTATCCTTACCCTAGCTTGGACCAAGGTTGGTATCTCAAACTTGCTTCTTTTCCATTTCTTTCTTTTAGCATGGTTAAGCAAATATGCAAGTGTGGAGTTTATCAATGGAGTATGCATTGCATTGCATTGTGGAGTAGCATTCATGTGAGTGCTTGAATGGTGTTCATTCCATGTAGATTAGTGAGACACCATTGTGCATCTTGTTGTATTGTGTGGAGTATTGTGAGTATGAGGTTTGGATTTCGTCTATTTCCTTGTTGTATTATGGATGTTGATATTGTGTTGTGAAAATGTGATGTGCTCTTGAAAATTTCTTGTTTTATTTCTACTTGAAAATGTTATGTGATACCATTGATTGTATAAATTTAAAACTTGGTAGATTTCTTACAATCTTGTTGTGCACTCAATAATTTGGAAGGAAAATGTTATGTTCATATCACATGCATGGATAACATTGATTTTAATTACCAAGCTTAATGCAATTCTAAGCAAGGAAATCATCAAATTAATTTTATGATACAACAAAATGAAGTTTGTTGTAAGAGAAGACATAATAAAATCTATGAGATACATTGCTGTAGGCATGCATTTTCCTCTCTAGAAAATGTATGGTAAAGGAAAATAAATCCCTTCCTTAATACAAAGCAATAAAATATTAAAGAATATTCCCAAATTCTAGACTGCTATCCAATAAAAATAAAAATAATAATAGCATATAGAGACTAATGAGTGTCCTAGACTAATGTATTTTCTAAGTGACAGAATGGTACACATTACAATCTTGTGATCTCTAAGTCACATCCAACACTCAAAAAATAAATTAGTAATTAAATAAATAAAGGCATATTAGTGTGCATGTTAGAGAATATGACAAATTTAAATGTTTAACTCAAAAATAAAATAAAAGCCAAGATTGATTGGATGTACATATAATAGGGTTAATATGAAGTAAGTTGTCGGGAGGATGGGATTGGAGAATCAAGGATAACAATGGATGGTGGATTAAAATAATAACTCAAATCTAGTTTTATCTAGTCAATAAAGCACATTGATACATTGATACATATATGTCAGAATGACAAGGTATGTTATATACAAACCTTATTTATACACTTGCACCTAATCCTTGCATAAACAATTCATCTAACAAATTTAAATTGATACACTCAATATGATGGTGTAGTAGGATGTGTTTAAATATAGATCATGAATCATTATTGAGTTAAGTACTTTGAATTGACCCTTAGAATTACTAAGAGTTCCTCATTTTATGTGCTTAATAATTCATACTATGAAACTACTTTGAATCTTAACATGCTTTGATAATAATAATATTGATAGTGAGAAAGTAAGCTTATGGTGAATAGTTAGATGTAATTTAATGTAAAAAGTAAATGTAATAGTATAGTAATTATAGTAATTAAAATAGTAAATGGAAAAGCATGGTAATGTAGCTAGATTAGTTAGTAGTTGATGAGCTTGATAGTTAGTAATTGTCTTTTGTTAGAGTGAGTTTAATTTATGTATTGAAATAGTAATTTTTGTGTTTAGAAAACTATAGTGAGTGCTAGTTTGGTGAGGAAGCAATGTTGATAGATAATGAGGATATAGTAATATGGTAATTTGTTGGAAATATTCAAGATATGACAAGTTACTGAGAGGGGAGGGGTGAATCAGTAACTTCTAAAATTTCAAACAATAAAACTGTATACTGATATATATTCACCATTCATCCAAGTAACCTACTGTAAGCATGAAACAAAATCATTTGCAACACTTGAACACACAGATTTGGTGACCCAGAAACCTTCCAAATAGAAAGTAAAACTGGGGTGGGGATGAAACCCACAAGCTTCGTTACTGCAGTATGAAGTTGGTCGGTTAAGGCTTACAATGACCACTTCTGGTGATCTGCCCTGTTAGGAGCACAAAGGATTGCTAGATCCACCTTGTTAGAGGATTTCCAAACATACAATAAAGTATGCACTCTGTTAGGAGATTTACAAAAGACTATTAAGTCTACCTTGTTAAAGGATTTACAAAAACTGATTCACCTGTTAGAATGAAACAGTGGATCTGATTACAACTGATTGCTGATAAGATCCACTATGCTCTGATTCACCTTGATGTGATAGATAAAACTTTTCTGCTCCAAAACTCGACTTGCTGAATATCTTCACAATTCAGCCCACATACTTTCGTACGCATGTATTTCTTTCACACTTTCACACTTTTACACTTTCACATTTCCATTCATTACCATTGTCATAACAACTATATTTGAATGATACAATACATTGCATATATATACCATCCATATAAACAATACATGCAAGGTCGGCTAAACAATACATGCAAGGTCGGCCAAAACAACAAGTGCAAATCTCTATACAAAGTCGGCCCAAGGTAAAAACTTGGGTTCACTGAACTGACTCAGTATCCTTCTGATACTCGGCATCCACTGTGTTACTCGGCATCGTCATGCACTCGGTAGAAGTGAAGGCATGGTCCATACTAAACACTTCGAGTAGTTCTGAACTCGGTAACCACTGGAGACTCGGTAGAAGAGATGTCACTCAGTGAATACTTCTATCTGAATTGTAGCTCGGTGATCAAAGGAAACACTCGATAGAACCTTGTGACTCGGTGATAGTTAGTTTGCTTGATAACCGTCTGAGCTCGATAAAATTAATTTCCTTGATAACCTCAGGAGCTCGGTTATCACGAAGTTCTTGGTCAATACTAAGTACATCTTCACTCGGTCAAAACTGATTCCTTTCTTTACCTTGAACACTCGGTAAACACTGGCTGCTTTGTTCACCTTGATCACTCGGTAAACACTGACTTCTTTGTTCACCTTGATTACTCGGTAAACACTGACTTCTTTGTTCACCTTGATTACTCGGTAAACACTGAGAACTAGGTAAAGCTTGGCTTCCGGTGAGAGCTCGGTAAGCATTCAGAATCCAATAAGTGTTGTAACTAATGACAAAAATGTATCATAATGCCAACAATCTCCCCCTTTGGCATTAGTGACAAAAACACTTATGAGACAAAATTTATCTGACATGCTGATGACTGATTCTGAATATACATAGCTTCGTTATATACAAATCCCCCATAGAATAGCTTTTTTATATACAACTCCCCCATAGAATGTACATACATTATTTACATGAGCTGTATATCTCTTCCTTTGTACAATTTTTCTGAAAACACTTATTCACCCATAGTATACATATCCAACAATAATCTCCCCCTTTTTGACAATAATGCCAAAGAATAAAAAAATATATATACTTAGATAGAAAAACCAAAATGAGAGATGAACTCTAAATGTACCTGGAGAATAAGCTGGAGAGTCTTATCCCAATTCTCTTGCAAAATTTTGCAGGTGGAAAGAGCTATTTGAACTTCAGCCGAAAGTTCAATCACATGATCTACAATGGAGAAGTTATTATCATGGATTAATGTCTTTGAATGTGCAATATGCTTCTGCATTGAATCCATGATGGGAAGGATCATGTTTTGGATATCTATCAATGTAGATCGGATCCTTGCCTCTTCCCTCAATAGCTCTACCTGCTTCTCTGAAAAAAATTTGATTCTGAGGTGATGAGATGAGCTTGAATTGGGGTCAAGCTTCAAGTTCTGTGCGCTTACCTTCAGATCTTCATCAATTTTATTTAGTTTCTCTCTTATTCCTTTAGTGTACTCGGTAACATCACAAAGCTTAGCAAAAAGAGATGTTACATTATTAAAAGAATTTTCCATATCTGCCAAAACTGAGGTTAATGCAACCTGATTTATTGCAATGTTCTAGGCAATGTGCCCCAATACCTTATTATCAAATTTCTTTTCTGCACGCTTAATTAGCTTTTCTTGTCCGGAGGCATCTTCATTGAATTTATTAACTGCCTCTTCCAATTGAATCAAAATGTGTTGAGAAGTATCAACATCAACACCTATAGCCCCAGTAATTATGTTCCGGGCTTCCTCAATTATCCTATATTCCTTATCCCTTTCTGATCTTAACTGCATCTGAGTAGCCTTTTTCTCAATAAGTTGACTAGCATACCTCATTTCTTCAATGGTAGCATTATCAAAGTCAATCTTTGGAATTACTATCTCTGTGTCCAAGTCAATGTCTTTAGGAATTTCCTTTCCAGTGATCATAAGTCTTAATGGTTGCTTTTGTTTGACTTCTGAGATGACTGGTTTGACCTTTGGAATAGACACAACAGTAGAGACAGAAGGACTAGCAGTAAAAACTGGGATGCTTGAGGTTTGAGTGCCAATAGAAGTATGTACAGGGTCAAAATTTTGAATGCTGGCCACAAATGGTGATACACTCGGTAATATAGTATCTGAGCTCACTGTGCCTGAAGTAGATGGCGACAAAATTGTAGAACAAATTTGAGTTGTCAAAATTTGAGAACTTACAACAATACCAATTGATGATGATGGAGTCGAGGAGGCTAACTCGGTAGATGAAAAGGGGTGCAGCTCGGTAGTCGAAGAGGGATGTAGCTTAGTAGATGAAGTGGTAGTCACTTCTACTGATGATACCCGGAGCTGAGATATGGCAGGTGTAGATGAACCTGCTGAAGCTGACTCCAACCTTGATGATGTCATAGGTTTGGCTGGGGAGTGAGGAAGGGATGCAATAACTGCTGCTGCAATTTTTATCGTATCATCCTCCTTATCTTCCTCTTCAGCTTCTTCCTCTTTGTCTTCTTCCTCTTTCTCTTCCATCATTGCATGCAACTCTCCTGGTGTAACTGTGATGGATGGAGTGCTATCTGATTCATCACTGCTGCTGCCGCTGTCATCATCCTTTATTTCTACTGGGTCTACACTGGGCTTATGTAGATGATAGATGTTTTTCCACATGTTTGTAGCATCATTTACAACATGCTCTATATCTTTGATCAAAACCAAACAAGTGTGGAATCTGATCATCATTTTACCTTCATAGGTTTTCAATTTAGATTTTACCTCTGCTCCAGTGAGACTAGGCCGAAGATTCTTCAGGGATTGCTCATATATATCTTTTACCGTCTTGGTGGTTAATTCCCATCTTGGTTGTACTCTCTCCAGTAGTTCTTTAGAGATATGAGGAGCAATCTGGTCTAGGGAGTATTTCCATTTTCCCATTTTGTTAAGTACCAGTTCCTCAATTTGCATTTTCTCTGCATCAGTCCTTGTCTCAAATCTTAATGCCTTGAAATTTGCTATGCCAGCTCCTTCTTCCAATGATTTGAGCCTTTGCTCGAATGTAGCTGCAGGTTTGACCAATACAGGTTCCTGAATACCTTTTCTCATTCTCCGAGTGAATACTGTAGTAGGCTGCTTCTTGGGCTTGGTAATGATTACCTTGCCTTTCTTCTTTGCCGGTTGCTCTTTTTCTGATTCTTTTTCTCCTTCTTCTTCTTCTTCACTTTCTTTATCTTCACCTTTTCCCTCGGTGACAATAAGAGGACTCATTTCAGTTTTTAGTTTGGCCACTTTCCTCTTACCTTTGCTGATGGCCTGTGGAATTTTGATTTCCAGTTCAATTCTAGCCTTTGCTTCATCATAAGTACCAAAAATTCGTTGCCTTGGGTCTACTGGCTCATTTACCAGTGCTTCAATGACATCCCTTGTTTCATCAATATTTACCTCATATGGAAGAGGTTTCACCCAAGCAACTCGGGGTCTAACTGCCTGTATGTATACCTTGTCACAGTCAACCATGAAACAGACATCATCCTTATACTCTTCAACAAGTTTTGGAGGTATTCTAAATCTATTGTTCATCCTTTCCTTGAAATCTTCAAAATAATTATCCATTACTTTGTCAAAATTCATACCCATTTCTACTATGAATTCATTTATTTGATACAAAATTGGAGTATCTTTCCTCCATACAACTGTACCTTTGGATGGAAAGAATTTCTGTACATAGAAAAATAAACAAACTAGCAAAGAACCAAATTTACAAGGGTTTGTCTTTGCAATCCTTATGCTTTCCATGTTTTTATTGAATTGTTTTAATAGCTCATCAGCTAGGTCAAACTCCATATTTTTCTTTACAATTTTATATGCCAAATCTACAGCCTCGCAAGGTACACTATTCAGCCTGCTGGAACTATACAGTTTGTATGCAATAACATAAATACCAAATTTCAGTTCTATATCTGAAACATTGTTGAGTTTTAAACCTCTGCCATCCCATTCAGCTTGGGTTTTCTTCTGTAACTCATCCTGTCCTAGGGTTTTGGTGATTTTGGCTTTGCTGAGCTTTGGGAGACCTGTGATTTTGTGAATCATCTTCTTGGTTATCAAAACTGGTTGTTCTAACCACAACTGTCCATTATGTACTCAGCTCAAGATATACCTCACCCATTTCACTTGAAAACTTCTTGGCAGATGCGAGATATGGGTTAAGCCTTTGGTTTCCAAATGTTTGAACTCAGGTTTTAGGGTTCCATCCACGCATAACTCGGCTAGGGTGCTATCCATATCTAGTGTCCCTATTTCTTGCACAGTACACTTGAAATGAGTACGAATATCATTGATTAGAAGTGCCTTTGGAGGAATATGTGATTGAGCTCCATGCGGGTCGAGTGATTTAGTGATGGCAAGAACAAGCTTGAACGTCGGTGCCTTCCATTTCGTTCCCTTCACAAGCATTTCAGATCCTTTCTTCGCCTTACTGCTGCTAGTGCTTGTGGAAGCCATTGTTGCTCAGTGAGTGAAAAGATTTCGTAAGAATACTTCGCTGGAAATTCTCTTCAACTCACTTGAATTCGCTTGAGAGCCCTCTTTTTGTAAATCTCGAATTCACGGTGAAAAATGAGGTTGAAATCTGCCCTTTTGATGAAAAATTTGCCATTAATGTTTAGTATGGAGGTAGCTGCAATCGACAGACTATCATCCACTAGCTCAGCTTAAACTTCGCAACTCGGTGACCAAAAGAAAATAGGTTAAACCACTCTTAACTCGGTAAGAGAAGAACCAACCATGCTCGGTAAGTGCAACTTGGTGAAAGAGGCCTTATTGCACCCGACTGAGCTCGGTAAGGTCATGTACCAACCATGATCCTGATGTATCTGAAATACTGATTTGATCATATTTTCATTCTAGGACTGCTTAGGATATTGCTTTGTAGTTACAGTCCTGATCTTATCCTGATGAGTCTTAATTGGAAATGGTAGAGTCACTCACTTCTTGAGTGACCATTCCATCACTTGAATTATCTGGCTCGGTAGACTTTGGAATCCATTGCTGCTTCATTTGTTTCCGAATATCGTCTACTTTGATTTTCTTCTCATACTCGACTTTCTTTATGTTCATGTAGTTTTTAGATATATGACCAAGTTCTGTACATGTATAACATCTTACAGTGGTATCCCTTTTTCTTAGGTGATGCCTTGCACAGTTTATGCCAGTATGACCATATTCTCCACAATAATGACATCTGCACCAAGTGTTGTAGTCCCAACCAAATATTGCTTTGACAAGTTGTTCAGCTGGATTAAATGATTTGGATTTGCATTGTGATGCCTTATGACCTTGCTTTTGGCATTTGTGACATTTACCTTCAAATTTTGGTTTCTTTTTGCATTCATTGGCTTTGTGTCCATGCTGATTGCAATTGTAGCACTTTCCATTAAATTTGCCTTTTCCATTGCTCCAACATCCATTAGATGTATGACCTAACTTACTATAGTGGCTGCAAGTAGGTTTTTGATTCTTTTGAGTACCCTGTTTGGAGGATTCACCTTCTTCCTTGTATCCAAGGGCTGCTTTACCATTTTGTTTATGAAAGTTTTCTTCATTTTGCAGATTCAATTGATCCATGTCCTTTTGAGATTTTACCATTCTCTCATTGACTTGTTTTTCAGAGATTAGATCACTTTGTAAGCTTGCATTGATTTGTCTTTCAGTAATTAAGTCATTTCTCAAATTCTCATTCTCAGATCTCAGATTCATAATTTCTTCATTTGCATTAGATAATTGAGTTACAAGGTGAGAGGATTGATTATTCCTTACCTCTAAGTCTTCAGCTGCCTTGTTCCTTTGCTCCAAGATTTCGCATAGCCTGATGGACTGGATTCCTTGTTCCCTTTTGAGCTTTCTTACTTCTTCCTGCAGAGATCCATTCTTTTCTAAGAGTTCTTTGATTGCTTTGTCAGCTTCATCTGAACTATTTGATGGTGAGAGATCTTCAATCTTTTCTTCAACATACTGATGGTCATTCATTTGCTTTGCAAGTTCTTTTCTTCTTTTCAAGGATTGTGAAAGATGCTCTTTTGCTTCATTGAGTTGAGCTATGGCCATTTTCAGATCTAGCTTTTCATTCTCAATAGTTTTGTCAAGTCTGAATATCTCCATTGTCTTTGATCTTTGCTCAAGCTGTGAGACTTTTATCTTGAGAACCTTAAAGCTCTGATACCAATTGTTGGAAATATTCAAGATATGACAAGTTACTGAGAGGGGAGGGGTGAATCAGTAACTTCTAAAATTTCAAACAATAAAACTGTATACTGATATATTCACCATTCATCCAAGTAACCTACTGTAAGCATGAAACAAAATCATTTGCAACACTTGAACACATAGATTTGGTGACCCAGAAACCTTCCAAATAGAAAGTAAAACTGGGGTGGGGATGAAACCCACAAGCTTCGTTACTGCAGTATGAAGTTGGCTAGTTAAGGCTTACAATGACCACTTCTGGTGATCTTCCCTGTTAGGAGCACAAAGGATTGCTAGATCCACCTTGTTAGAGGATTTCCAAACATACAATAAAGTATGCACTCTGTTAGGAGATTTACAAAAGACTGTTAAGTCTACCTTGTTAAAGGATTTACAAAAACTGATTCACTTGTTAGAATGAAATAGTGAATCTGATTACAATTGATTGCTGATAAGATCCACTATGCTCTGATTCACCTTGATGTGATAGATAAAACTTTTCTGCTCCAAAACTCGACCTGCTGAATATCTTCACAATTCAGCCCACATACTTTCGCACGCATGTATTTCTTTCGCACTTTCACACTTTTACACTTTCACATTTCCATTCATTACCATTGTCATAACAACTATATTTGAATGATACAATACATTGCATATATATACCATCCATATAAACAATACATGCAAGGTCGGCTAAACAATACATGCAAGGTCGACCAAAACAACAAGTGCAAATCTCTATGCAAAGTCGGCGCAAGGTAAAAACTCGGGTTCACTGAACTGACTCGGTGTCCTTCTGATACTCAGCGTCCACTGTGTTACTCGGCATCGTCATGCACTCGGTAGAAGTGAAGGCATGGTCCATACTAAACACTTCGAGTAGTTTTGAACTCGGTAACCACTGGAGACTCGGTAGAAGAGATGTCACTCGGTGAATACTTCTATCTGAATTGTAGCTCGGTGATCAAAGGAAACACTCGATAGAACCTTGTGACTCGGTGATAGTTAGTTTCCTTGATAACCGTTTGAGCTCGGTAAAATTAATTTCCTTGATAACCTCAGGAGCTCGGTTATCACGAAGTTCTCGGACAATACTAAGTACATCTTCACTCGGTCAAAACTGATTCCTTTCTTTACCTTGAACACTCAGTAAACATTGGCTGCTTTGTTCACCTTGATCACTCGGTAAACACTGACTTCTTTGTTCACCTTGATTACTCGGTAAACACTGACTTCTTTGTTCACCTTGATTACTCGGTAAACACTGAGAACTAGGTAAAGCTTGGCTTCCGATGAGAGCTCGGTAAGCATTCAGAATCCAATAAGTGTTGTAACTAATGACAAAAATGTATCATAATGCCAACAGTAATTGTCACATTAATATATATTGTAATGATTAATGAATGTGTGTACATTGGTAATGAGGATAATAAGTAATTCTGTTCCCCTTCCCTTACATGCTAGAATCACGACCTAGTCCATATGATACAACCGATAGATCCTAATAGAATATTAGTATTAGAGGCTTGTTAGGATATGAATTACCTCACTAATTTATGAGTGTTGTATCTTGAACTTGCTCGTTTGACTCGTGACGCTAACTTAAACTAGATTGTCATCCAATCTATTTGAAAACCACCTATGACTAAAATGTTAACACCTTCACACTATCCACATGAGTATTTAACTCCTATTCAATGATAACCTTGTTTTACAATATGTAATTTCTTATGTGACTTCATAAGCTACAAAAAAAAAAAAAAATTGTTGTGTTCTTACTAGTAAAATTTAGGGCATGACACATGATCCACGATAAATTGAACAATACTAGATACTAAATTAGTATGTATATCATTGTGCACGTAAATGAAAAAAATATATATCAAAATATATGTATCCATAGACAAAATTTTACACAAATATATATCAAAGATCATGTATCCATAGAAAAAGTACTCAAATATATATATATCAAAATACATAGATCCATATACAAAACGTGGCTGATCCTGCCATCAGAATGTGTATAATATCAATGTTTCTGTATACAATGTGGCATATGCCATCTCAAAATGTCTCATGATGCATCGTACAAAAACTATACTATCTTAGGGTGCTGGTGGATGATCAAAATGCAGCCTCTTCGCTACACTAGGTGGATCAGATGCCTCCTACATAAATAAAAAAGGAAAACCCAAAGTTAGACTACTAAATTTATATGATTCTATATATCTAACATTGAATTACTCAAATGCATAATGATCTTTTCCGTAATGGAGATTAATACTATAATTTTTTTATAATAAATACCTCTCTCGTCGATCTCCTATGCCGGTCAGGAGTCCTCTCGTATGCCCTCAGTAATGTTGGTACCTCTCTGATTGTGGGTTGTATATGTTCAAATACCTTTGTCAGATGAATCTACAATTTAAACTATAACATTATAATTCATAGCATTCTAAATTTATAAAATATTTAATCATGAATTCAAACTACAACTTACTATTGTAGGCTCCTCCTCAGGAGTGAGTGGTCGTGTAATTAAATCTACATAACTGTCCCGTCGAACCTCATGTGCACTAGGAGTCTCCTATGAGATACAAAATAGTAGTTGTTAATATCACAAAAATTAGTTTTGAATTTATTTATGAAGATAAGTGATGCAGGAGCATCGCATGCTCATCAGGGGAACATTGAAGATCCAAGGCATTACAGAGGTCATGGAACATGTCTTGAAGTCAATTGGGCAATCCTTGCACCAATTATGGCTCATGGAAGCATACAAAGTTATAATGTTGGGCTCATGTGTGGAAAAAAGTTGTAATTGGGAATGAGATAGGATTTTAGGATTTCATATGGTAGATGAGTCATTTGATAGGTTCATGTAGGTTGTCATGATCATATCTTGTCATTAGACAAGTCAAAACGTTCTAGAATTGAGTTTTGGGGTTTGAAAAAGTAGGTCCTAGTTTTTAAGCCATTTTAAGGAGGGTTTTTAAGTTTGGGTGTTTAAGCCTTAAGTGTTTTTGGTCTTGGGAATCGACCTTTCCCATTCTTCCTTGAAGCCCTAGCCTAACTTGATCAACTAGGCCTAGGTACCAAGAAGCAATTTGGAGGGTGCTGGAGCAAGATCAGCCCAAAAGCTTTTGGATTCTTAGTAGGTGCCAAGAAGGGTGCTTGGACCTATGGAGAATTTCCTATGCTATTAAGTGATACTGAGAGAAAAGTGCAAAGAAGGTAATTGGAAGGCTACAAGGTTTGTAGGCCTAGAAGTGCAAAGGTGTGTTGGGAGTTTGGTGGAACCAAACAAATTGATAAGTTTGGGTTGGAATAGTATGTCCATGATTGTCTCCATTTCTGGTGACAATTGGTGAGGCTTTTGAAGTGGGATTTCCTTGTTTGGCTTGGAGGTTGAGTATATCTAGAGTGGGTAAGAGGACTTGTGAGAAGTCCTAAAATCCTAAGTTGGATTGTGACAGCCATTTATTGGCTTGTGGAAGGTAGTTTCTACAGACTCTGCATCAAAAGGGGATTGAATAAGATTTCAAATTAGGAGAGAATGAAGACCATGGTGAGAAATCAATTCTTTCCATTAGATTTAGCAATCCAAATTTAAAGATAAGAAGGAACAATTTGAAATAGAGGGATATGGATGTCATGTCCTATACTGAGAAATTCCATACCCTAAATATTAGGGGAGGACTAGAAGATGAAGATGAGAAGGTGGCTAGATACATTAATGGCCTCAAGTACAATATTCAAGATGAAATAGGATTGAATTTACTGAGGACACTTGGAGAATGTTTTCAGTTGACAATCCGAGCAGAGGAGAAGTTGAAAAGAAAGAATGAGAGGCAAGAAAATCAGAGAGGAGGTGCAACAATGAGAGGAAGAGTTGTAAGAAGTTAGTTTGACACTTCAAACAATCAAGACAAAGATAAAGGAAAAGAGATTACATCTGAGACAAGAGGAAGTTTCAGGGGAGGAAGATTTGGAAGTGGAAGAGGTAATAGTGTTTTCACAAGTAAATGCTTCACATGTCGAGGAGTAGGCAATCAATCCTACAAGTGCCCTGAGAAAGGTGTGGATTTCAGGAAGGAGGAGAGGAGAGTCACCTTGACCCAAAGAGAAGAGGAAGAAGAGAAGTAGGATAATGTAGACCCTGAACTTGAAGGAGAATCTTTGATGGTGAGAAGAGGACCACAAATGCAGCAGAAAAAGGAGACCAGACCATCCATTTTAAGGAAAAATTGCATGAGCCATGGTAGGATTTGTAAGATGATAATAGACTCTAGTTCCTTTGATGATTTAGTGTCTTATGAAATGGTAAATAAACTAGGATTGAAGAAGTATCCTATTGATAGACCATATAGGGCATTTTGGGTTAGTGATGCACAAAATAATGTTGTAAGGGAGCAAGAAATAGTGGATTTCTCTATAGGAGAATATAAAAGATCAAGCTATATGTGATCACATTCTAATAACATGCTTCCATGTAATCCTTGGAAGGCCTTGGCAAGCCTCAAGGAACACTATTCATTTTGGCTCATCAAATGTTTATATAGTACACAAAGATGGTGTGAAGTTTAAGCTAAATCCTTTGACTGGTCATGATGAGGAAAGAGTTATTTGTTTTGGCAAGAAAGAGTTTGTGGACTTGCAGGAGAAGAGGGAGAGTAAACATGATATGACAGATCTGCCACTGAAGCCATCTCTTTTGGTTATGAAGGATGAGATTGTTCAAGACAAAACTCAGAATTCTTCTTACAAGCAGACAGTGACAACAAAAGGAGTGATGATAGGAATATTATGGTGTCCTTTGGTGAAGAGAGTGACAAAAGAAGTGAACATATCCATGAAGGATAAGAGGCAGGGTCAGCATGACCTCAGAAAACAAGTTATTCAGCCTTTGTCAAGGATAAAACATGACTGTTCACAATTAGCAGGCAGTAAGGTTACCATTACTGGTAACAAGGATCCAATGCTTTTTGTTTCTAATGATTTGTATGATAGGTGTGCAGGGTAATACATTGCAGGTGCAAAGTTGCAAACATCCCTCTAGAAGGATGCGAGGAAAGAAGATAGTACCCCTTAACTCTTGGGACAAGAGTTGCTTTGAAGCTGGGGTGTTTGGTGCAGGGGCACCTATTAAATCATCTAAGAGAGCCTTGGTACCAGATGAAGATAGAGGATCAAAGACATCATTGATTGTTAATTGGGATATATTAAAACCAATAATAGAATTATGTAATAAACAATGTACTTTGAAAGACAAAAGTCATAAAAGTCCTAGTAAGGACCTAAGGGCAACATGATGTAAAATGGCCAAAAGAGCCATCTGGGGTAGTCTTAGGATAGTTTCATACTTAGCTTCATTTAATAAATCCATATGACCAAATTTGAGCCAATGGAATAGTTTAGAAAGTTAGAGAATGCATAAAAAACTATAGTTTGAAATTTGAATTTCAAATTCAAACGGTCATATTAGTTTTGGAGGGAAAGTAGTAATTTGGTATTTGTTTGATTAAATAAAACTTTGTAACCAACTTGGTTGGTTGGATAGGTGCATATAAGCCTATTTAAGTTGTAATGACCATATGCAAGACATGGACCATTATTGGTACGGAAAAAATCACAGAAATTGTATAGAACAACAATCATACTTTCCTCTGCATCAATTAAAAAAATAAAAAATAAATGATACTTATACATACAATGGGGTTCTCTGTGTGAATGAAAATCCCTGATGATCTAGGACACCGAATCTGTACAGGCTCATCGCCAGTAGCCACACCCTATATACAATAAAGAATGTAATTAAATGAGATTACCACAAACATTTTACAAGAATGCATCAATATTTAATCAATTATAAAACATCTAATTACCTTTCCTTTGTCAATCCATGCTGGCTCACCCCCCACACTTTGTCCCCCTGGGGCAAGTGGTATCTGCAAGATAAAAAAAAAGATTAGCAACCATATATGCTACAATATCAAATAGAAAAAAAATGCAAACACAACATAATTTACCATAGATGTCTCAAGGCCAAATGAAATGGCCGAGAGTGTAGCATCATCTACCTGTCTGAGCTCCTCCTCAGTCATCAACTAAACATGAATGAAGATCACATACATGTAAAAGTCAGTATGGCTTAAAAATTAAAATTACTCTATTATAAAAATTAGCTTTAAATCACATATGTCATAACAAAAAAATGTATACACGTACTGACACCGAAGGAGTCCATGCCTCTGTATTCCCCTCCTCTCTTGCATCAGGGTTTGTAGCCTCTGCACGTGCATTTGGTGTATCCTTGTCTAATACAAAATGATACTCAGGAAGATCACCTATGGGACCCAGGAAAATATTCTTGCATGTAATGCAAGTGTGAGGCACACAAATGTGTGATGAGCTAGCCAATGATGAACTGGCACCAACATCATCAGCACGAGGAGGCAGGACTGACCTAGCCTGAGATATCATTAGGCTACTCAGCCTATGAATGGCTTTGATGGTCTAAGAGCTAGCCTTTGCCATAATATTTGGATGCTATACTCGAGGAGGGGGGGAGATATCGGGGGGGGGAACAAAAGTGCCAAGTTTCTTCTACTGGGAAGAGGGTCTATCTTAAGGAGCTCCTAGTCTTAAGCCCATGATGAGCTTCATGCTCCAATAGTTCACTTTAAGTTTCAACACAAATTCTACATATAATTTTCTAAGGAAATAAAATGGTATGTCTAAATTACCATGTGGAGGGATATCAAAGACCATCCACCAACGGTCCCAAAAATTTGCACGTATGGCGTCATTTGTGCACCATTTAATCGATAGTTTGGTTTTTTTTGGGTCAACTGGTATACCCATTTTTGGGTTAGCAAAAAGGCTTGCCAAATCGTCTTTGGTTATGTTGAGGGCCGCAACCTCATCATAATCCAAACCATCATCAAACATCTGGTGCATTTCATCACGCCAACGAAGAGCTGCATTTTGTTGGTTTGTAAGGGTTTCAATGTTATCCACTATGGTGTTTAACGTGGATAACATAGGAGCCAGTGAAGGTACATTATTGTATGTTTTATGCAAACCTCTCAACTCAGTGAGATTTTCATTTATCAAATCCTCGATTCGAAGAGGGTTTTGAGGAGGTAGAGGATCATTTGGTGGATGATTTTGTGGGATATTAGATTGTTTGGTGGTGGGTTATGAGGAATATTATTCCCTGCCTCAGTGTCATCATTTTGATCGGCCATTCCCATTGAATTGCAAAACATAATATATATTAAAAAAAATCTAAATTTTAACCATTTTTGTCAAAAAAACCCTAGATTCAACTAAAACAAACAAAATCATGATAAAATCTATTAAATTTAGGAATATATAATATATATTATATTGTATATATAACATATAATATATGTATTACATTTTATATATAACATATAATATATATTACATTTTATATATTTTTATATTATATTTTATATTTACTATATTAATTTACTATATATTATTATATAAAATATTATATTATATAATAATATTATTATTATATTATATTATTATAATTTATAATATATTATACTTTTTTATTATATACTATATTATAAGATATTACTTTTTATTATTATATTATATCTTATATATATATTATATTACATTAATATATATTATAATATATGAAATATTATATGATTATAATATAATAATAATATTATTATTATATTATAGTATAATAATAATTATAATAATAATATTAAATAATAATATTATTATTATTTAATATGATATTATTATTATTTAATAATAATATTATAATAATATCATATTAAATAATAATAATAATATTAAATAATATATCATACTATTATATGATTTTAATTATTAGTCAGATATTTGATTTAAAATCGGATATCCGATATGATATCGGATATCTGATATGGCTTGGCTTAACCTTCCAAGTTTGGTTCCTGAATAGGTAAAAAAAAGTCAGAGTGAATTTTGAAGCACTTTTAGGCGTCTTCAAACTCTTTTTTTTTCACATCGCCACTTTTTGGCACACCATGATCCTGCACATACCCATGTATGTATACATATGTACGCATACATATGTATACATACATACATATATATACATATATATATATACATACATATATACATATACATACATATATATATACATATATATATATATATATATACATACATATATATATATATACATACATACATACATACATACATACGTACGTACATACATACATATATATATATATATACATACATATACATACATACATACATACATACATACATATATATATATATATATAGTGTGTGTGTGTGTGTGTTAAGCCAATTAAAGGTTGATCGATAGCAAAGAGCATAGTTAAGGTTGAGCATTTGAAGCCTATTAATGTCATGAAACAAATCATGGACATACAAGTTTGTAATGGCACAAACTTGTATGTAAACCATTTTTGGCCAACATAATCTTTATTTTGTGATATTGTGAGATAAGAACAAAGTCATATCATGCATCCCAAGGTAACCTAAATATCCAATAAGAAAAATGGAAGCTTAAAGTGACAATAATAATCAACTAGAGCTATTGATTATGACCTAAGATCATCTCCAAATTCCTATTTAAAGACATAAACCCTAAGGGGGAATATTGAGATGTGAAGAGGAGAATCATGTGTAAAGAAGAGTGAATGCTAAGAGGAAAGAAGGTATTCATGATAGAGAAGATTCTTAAGTGAAGGATTAATAGTGTAGAACTAGTTGATAAGAACAAATTCATTTGTGAAGACAAGCAGTGAAGGGTCAGAGAAGAGAAATTTGATTAGAAGGATCAAGATATAACCACTAAAGAGGAGAGGAGATCTAATATCTAGCAGAAAGGTACTAATTGAAGGATTAGGTGCTAAATCATTTTGACAAGTGATGAATGGTAAATCTCCTAATAGAGTGCTTACTTAAGTGTGAGTTTAAATCTTTTCATCAAGGTAAGACTGAACAATCTTTTAAGCTTTCAACAGACTAGACCATTCATTGGGTATGATCATAGTTTATGATCAAAACTTTGTATCCATAATTGGCCACACTTTATTACTATAGTAGTGAAGATTTGTGGCTTTCATCCCCACCCCAATTTTATCTTCACCTTGGACGATTTCTAGGTAACCAAAATATTTTATGTTATGTGTTGATTTAAATTATGGTATGGTTATGATATATAGTTAGATACATTTCAGTTTATTTGATAAGTTATGAGATGGATGAATGGTGAAATATTCTTATGGTAAAAGTTTTAATGTACTGATTCACCCCCCCTGTTAGAACTTACTTTCCCATTTATATTTCCAAAAAATAAACATAGATTAGAATATGAAAAGTAATATATTATGGGTCTATCAGAATAGAAAGAAATAAAATAAAAATTAAAAGACCCAAAAAAGAGTATTAAAAACCTACATCTTGAAATCCATCCTAAAAGAAAGGATCGAGGGTGGATGAGGAAAAATTGAGCTAAAGAGATGAAAGAAATGAATGGGGAGAGGTGGGGTAGGTTGTAGAGAGAGAGAGAGAGAGAGAGAGAGAGAGAGAGAGAGAGAGAGAGAGAGATTTAGGGGTAGCAAGAATGGTTTCTAATAGTAGATAATAAGGGTTGCCAAGAATGGCTAAGAAATAACCCATCATCTTGATTAGGGTTCCAACTGGTTTAAAATTTCAAGAGCATCTTTAATTTTCTACCTAAAGAAAATATCTTCTTTACATAAGACTTGCACATTCTCTAAGAAAATGCGGTGTTTGGTGGTTGAGGAGTGCTCAGCTAGGGCTGACTTGGCAACTCTATCATGTTTTATGTTAACCCCATGTTACTTCAATAGAGTTTTGATAGCACATATTATTTCTCCTATATAATAAACACCACATGAACATTCAATCTTGTAGACTCTAGATTCAAGAGGGATATATTTTGAGTCTTTTAGAGAGTGAATATAATGTTTAACCAACAAGAAGGGCTTAAACATACTATGAATTTCTTTATTGGCTAGAATTTTGAAAATCTTGTGGGAGATACCATTGATAAAGGGAAAAAAGACCCTATGAGAGAGATAGATTTTAGGGGATTTCGATTGAGAAAGGAGGAGAAATTTGGTGTCTTTTATAGCCTTCATGATTTCTTTACTTGAGTACCCATTCATTTTTTAAGATGTTGCAAAGATGTAAGAGCTTGAGGTCTACATTTCATCATTGCAAATGTGGAAGGCTCTCAAGATGATAATCTTAAGAACATCAATTTTTTTACTAGGGTTGTGGTATGAAGATGAATGGATGTACTGATTTATGTTGATTGATTTTTGGAAGACTGGACAACCTATGCATTCATCAAGTTTCTTGATGAGTAAGATGTCAAGAAAATTGAGTTGGTTGTTTGACTCAATCTCTAATGTGAAGGAAATGCAAGAAGTGATGCTATTATAATTATTATTTACTATATTTTTAGTACTTATTATATATTATTATATTATTATATAGTATATACATTATAATTATATATTATATATATTAGTAACCTAAGTTAATAAACTATATGATGATGTATGTTCCTAGGGGTACTCATATGGACATACATGTGTTCCAAGATATCCTATGACCCCTTTTGACCCATTATACAAAAATATATGTTCTTAGTGTTCATAGGATGCCTAGGGACATCTTGTGTTTCAATGGGTAGAAATGGGTCATAGAATATCTTATGACTCCTAAGAACATATGTTGTCATGTAATGGGCCAAAAGGGGTCATAGGGTATTTGATGACCCCTTTTGACCCATTGGAACACAACATGTATGGATTTATTGGTCTTAGAACCCATAGGAACATATACAGTCATGTAATGGGTTGAAAGGGG
The DNA here is from genome assembly GCA_028749045.1 of Cupressus sempervirens. Taxonomy (NCBI): domain Eukaryota; kingdom Viridiplantae; phylum Streptophyta; class Pinopsida; order Cupressales; family Cupressaceae; genus Cupressus; species Cupressus sempervirens. Next base: position 774,235,980 of record CM053790.1, on the reverse strand, counting down.
TCATAGGATTTTGACTCATTAGAGTACAACACACATGATGATAAGGGTCTGAGGACCCCTAGGAACATATGTTCTCATGTAATGGGTTGAAAAGGGTCATATGATACCCTATTACCCCTTTCTACCCATTGGAATATAAGAGGTATGTCCTTAGGGGTCTTAGGAACCCTAGGCAAATATGTTTTTATGTAATGGGTCCACCCATTGGAACACAACATGTATGTCCCTTGGGGCCCTAGGAACCCTAGGAACATAAGTTCTCATGTATTTAATTAAAACAAGTCATGGGTTATCCTATGACCCCTTTGAACCCATTTGAACATGACATGTTTGTCCCTAGGAGTCCAAGGACCCACAAAAACATATTTTTTCATGTAATGGGTTGAAAGGGGTCATAAGATATCCTTTAACCCCCATTTGACTGATGGCAACACAACATGTATGTCCATAGGGGTCCTAGGAACCCTATGAACATATTTTGTCATGTAATGGGTCAAAATGTGTCATGACATTCCCTATGACCCCTTTCTACCAATTCAAGCACACCACGTATGTCCCTAGTAGTCCTAAAACCCCTAGGTAGATATGTTGTGATGTAATGGGTTGAACTTTTGATCCATTCAAACACATGATGTATGTCCTTGGGGGACCATACATCACATGTTTGAATGGGTCAAAAGGGATCATAAGATTCCATATGACCCCTTTTGACCCATTAAATGATAACATATGTTCATAGGGGTCCTAGGACCCCTAGGAAAATATATCATGTGTTCAAATGAGTCCAAAGGAGTCATAAGGTATGCCATGACCCCTTTCAACACATTATATGACAACATACGTGCCTAGTGTCATAGGACCCCTAGAGACATAAATCATCTATTTAAATAGCTTGAAAGTGGTCATAGGGTTACCTATGACCCCTTTTGACCCATTAAATGATACCATATGTTCCTACGGGTCCTAGGACCCCTAGGAACATATATCATGTATTCAAATGAGTCAAAATGGGTCATCGAGTATGCTCTGATCCCTTTTGACACATTTTGATGAAAACATATGTCTTTGGGGGTCCTAGAACCCTTAAGGACCTATTTTATTTGTTTAAATGTGTCAAGAGGTGTCATAGGATAACATATGACCCTTTCAGATACATTTCATGACAACATATGTACTTAGGGGTCCTATGACCCCTAGGGACCTATTTCATTTGTTTGAATGGGCCAAAAGGGATCATAGGGTAGCCTATCACCCCTTTTGATGCATTTAATTACAAAATATGTCCCTAATGGTCCTAGGTCCCCTAAGGACCTGCTAAATTTGCTCAAATAGATCAAAAGGGGTTGTAGGATAGCTTATGACTGCTTTCAACACATTTCATGACAACATATGTCCCTAGGGATCCTAGGAACCCTAGGGACCTAATTTGTTTGTTTAAATGGGTTGAAAGGGGTCATAAGATAGCCTATAACCCCTTTTAACACATTCTATGACAACATATGTCTCTAGGGGTCCTAGGACCCCTAAGGACCTATTTTATTTGTTTGAATGGGTCAACAGAGGTCATAGGATAACTTATGACCCCTTTTGACATGTTTCATAGCAACATATGTCCATAGGGGTCCTAGGACCCCTAGGGTCATATTATAATCATCTTATGGGTCGAAACGGGTCATATGTCCATGACATTTCAATGCATTTCATGAAAACATATTTCCATAGGGATCCCGAGACCACTAAGGACCTATTTGATTTCTTCAAATGGGTTGAAAGGGGTCATAGGATAACCTATAATCCCTTTCAACACATTTCATTACAAAATATGTCCCTAGGGGTCCTAGGACCACTAGGGACATATTTTAATTGTTCATATGGGTTGAAAGGGATCATAGGATAACCTATGACTACTTTTGACACATTTCATGATAATATATGGAACCCTAGGGACCTATTTTATTTGTTTCAATGGGTCAAAAGGGGCCATAGGATAACCTACAACCCATTTTGATATATTTCATGATAACCTAGGACCTTAGGACCCTAGGTACATATTATAATTATTCATATGGGTTCAAAAGGGTCATAGGATAATGTATGAACTATGTCAATGCATTTGATGACAAAATATGTCCCCAGGGGTCCTAGGACCAGTTGAACCTATTTCATTTGTTTGAATGGGTCAAAAAAGGTCAAATGTTATCCTATGACCCCTTTCGATATTTTTCATGACAACATATGTACATAGGAGTCCTAGGACCCCTTAGGACCTAATTTATTTGTTCTAATGGGTCAAAAGGGGTAATCAAATAACCTATGAGCCCTTTCGACACATTTCATGACAACATATGTCCCTAGGGGTGCTAGGAACCCTACAGTCCTATTTTATTTGGTCTTATGTGTTAAAGGTGTCATAGGATTACCTAAAACCCCTTTTGACACATTTCATGATAACCTAGGATCCTAGGACCCCTAGGGACATATTAGAATTGTTCATATGGGTTGAAAGGGGTCATAAGATAACCTTTGACCTCTTTCAAAACATTAAAAGACAACAAATTGTTAGAAATACAAATGGGAAATGTATACTTCTGAGAGGGTGGGGTGAATCAAAAGTACTAATCTCTAACCAGTAAAAATTTGAACTTTAAAACAATGCATGGATTAAAAAATTGAAATAAAATGTAAAGTAAATACATCTACATAAACACTTTACACCAGATATAATTACCTAGAAACCTTTCAATGAGAAGGTAAAATTGGGGTGGGGATGACACCCACAATTCTTCACTACTATAGCAATAAAGTTTACCTGTTAAGGTTACATAGTTTGACCACTCTCATGATCTACCCTATGAAAGGCCTACCTTGTTAAAGGCTTACAAAGTATTGTTAGATCACACCTTGTTAAAGGATTTTAACTCCCTATTAAAAGTGTGTCTAGTTAAAGGACTTTAGAACACTTACTTAGAATGTTATCATGTTAAAGGTTTTCACTATGACTGTTAAGTCAACTATAGTTCAAAGGATTTCATTGTACTGATACAATTGTTAGAAAGTACAATAGAATATTTGATCTGACTAATTACAATATAGTATTGCTGATTTTAGATCTCAATTTAGTCCATCTTGATCCTTTCTAATTTGATATGAATTTTTTGTATCCTTGATCCTCTGTTTTCCAAACTAATTTTTTAATTTAGTTCTTCTTCTAAGTCACCTTGAACACCTTCTTGTCAATTTACCCCTTTTTCTCCTTCTAGTCTATGCTCGGATGCATCTCATTCCACCTTTCTAAATTATTGGGCTTCATCTCCCTTTAAAAAGACTTTTTCTGGCTTAGGGTTAGGTATGAATCTACAATTGAGATTCATTCATTTTTCCCACTCAATTCCTTCCATTGTTTTGATTGGTTACATGTTGATTGCATAGGGAATCCAAATAGATTTGATCTTATCTTGAAAGCTTCAAGATCTATCCATAAGTTGACTCAAAAATGGTTTACATAGTTGTTTGTGCCATCACAAATAACTAGGTGCATTATGTGTTACTCAGCACTTGATAATATTGATGCTCAAAACTTACTATAATCTCATCTTGCTTAGAACTTGAACTTTCTTGGCATCAACTATTCACTTGACACTTGAACTTGCTCAGCACATAAGTGACTTAGCACCCACTACAACTTGACATCTATACATATTATACTTGGCATGTGCTACTATCTTGGCATGAACTTAGTATATATCTTAAGTGTGTTGACATTCAATTGTCAAAACCAATCTAAGATCAACAATTTTCCCCTTTGACATGAGTGTCAAAAACACTTAACTATACATGATGAATCTAATTTACCTTGAGTATAATACATTCATAGTTTGGCATATATACAAAGCTTCAAAATTATTCCAAGATAAGAGGGTTTTAGAACCATCAAAGGCCTCCTTGTGAACACTCACAGTTATCTTCTACTGAGTGGATTTTGGTACGTCGCAAGACAAACACTGAACCTTGGAGTGGGTCCTTAAAAGGATTTGCTTTCCAAGAGAGGAATTACACTATGGATTCCTGTCATTGACCTCATGCAAAATGAATGCCCAATAGAAGTGGTGCTAGAAGGAGGGCCTACTTTTCTAATTTTTTGAATAAGAGAAAAGTTTGCTAAAGTTTCAAAATTTTGGATTTTCTTGCAAATTCAAAAATTTTCTGAGTCTGTCAAAAATTTAGGTCTGCAGTCCACAACTCCATAGGTCTATAGCTATGTAGGTTCATAGATCCCCAGCTACACAGATTCATAGGTCTACAGCTACGTAGGTCCATAGGTCCACATATATGTAGGCTCACAAAATTCTATGGTGTGCTTCTTTTTGTGAGAAAGTGTGTTTCTGCAGAGGTGCACTTTTTCTAGAATTGATGCAAACTAGAGGATTCTGATCCAGAGTCCCCATTTTAGCGAGTGTTAAGATCCACACCAATAGCCCATGAGTTCCTCTAACTTAACCATTTCCATAGAACATGTAGTGATAAATGAATCCCGCGAATTCAACCACTTCCTTTTGATCTTTCATCATCTTCTTTAGTTCTACCTCCACTCCAACCACCTGGTGGACCACCACATATTCCAACAATTCCACCACTACAACCTATCAACTTGAGAGGGGCACTTCATGACCTTCCCAAGAATCTAGAGAATTTTTTTTTGAGGTTCATCTATGGAGAAACATGAACTACTGAAGATCACATCAAAGTCTTCAAAGAAATTTGTAATCTAAAGCAGATTTCCAATGAGGATGTGGTTCTTCGTTTATTCCCTTACTCTCTAGGGGAAATTTCCTTTAGTTGGTATGTAAATCTACCAACTAGATACATTGGAGATTGGGACACTTTTGTGAAATTGTTTTTAGAACAATTTAAAGCTTTCATTAATCCAATTGTGATACATCAACAATTTATATCTATCAAAAAGGACCCAATTGAGACAGTTTCATGCTTCAACCATCGCTTTCACAGTGTCATTATTTTGTGGATTTTATTCATGAGATTGTGATTGAGCCAAAGGTTTACTGTGTTGTTTCTAGTTGTGCGATCTTTTAGTTCTAGTGTTTGCTATAGATATATGAATTTCATTGACCTAATGAGCTTGAGAAGAGATCACCCAATTGTGTCTACATAGCTTTTTGTCTCACATGAGCGCACTTTCCATGGAATTTTGATTTGATGAAGAGTGAAATATCATTCAATTTGTTAAAGATTCTCACCGATGATTGTATCAGTGAATTCCAAGAAGCGTTGCTCCTATTTTCATTGGTTTCCTACGAATTTGTTCGAAGGTTTAACCTGCAGCTTGTTGTGTTCTGTGGTTATGTCCATTTAAGAATTTCAATTTCATGTTATTTGATTTCATGTTATTTGCTTTCAGTTTCATTATTTTCTTTGCTAACCCCACTATTAGAATAGGACCTCATAATAGCTGCATTGTTAGAATTGCATTCTTTGAAAAATAGAAAAATAGAAAAATATTTTTCTTTTGGTGTGATATTTTGAGACAACGAATAGATATTACTTCAATTCCAAGATAAAAGAGTTTTAGAACCATCAAAGGCCTCCTTGTGAACACTCACATTTATCTTGTAGTAAGCAAATTTTGGTACGTCACAAGACAAACACTGAACCTTGGAGTGGGTCCTTAAAAAGATTTGCTTTTCAAGAGAGGAATTACACTATGGATTCCTGCCATTGACCTCATGCAAAATGAATTCCCAACAGGTTACTCTTGTGAATTTAATGCAACAATTGTAGATCTCATGGACAAGAATAGAGCACAAGCTGAGGAAATCAGAAATCTCAAGTTGGAACAAGAATCACAAGCTATATTGCTATGTGAGGTGACTGAACAAAAGAAGAAAGATATAGAAGACAAGGCTATGATTGAAGAAGAAAAAACAATTGTGGCAAATAGATTGAAAGATAAGTCAGCAGAGCTAACTAGGATCTCAAACATGTAACTAGACACCCTAAGCCAAATGATGAATGCTCATCATGAGTTGAATGTGAATGAAATTCAAATAACTACCTTGAAGTTGTAGAATGAAAAACTATAGAATGACCTAAAAGGAGAAAAGGAATTTGCTGAAATCTTCAAAAAGCCAAATGAAGCCATCAAGTACTTTGAGAAACTACCAAGATCCCTAGATCCAATGGAGATGCATCAGGATTGGGCTACATCTGCACTGAATAAAGAGAATCATCCAAAGTTTCTAAGGAAAGAAACAATAAAGGTAAGAATTCTAAACCTACTTGTCATCATTGTGGTAAGAAAGGACATACAACTAATATTTGCAAGAGCAAGAATGCTAGTTAGAATGTTAAGCCAAAAAATATGACTCATTGTCACAAGTGTAACAAAAAAGTTCATTAGGCACATGAATGCAAAACCAAAACCATGCATGCACCAAAATTTGAAGGATATTGCTACAATTGTCAGAAGTTTGGACATAGAGCCTTTGAATGTAGATCCAAGTCCACATGGTCATCAAAGAAGCCAACAAAGGGAAGGAGCTATGACAATTCCTATAGCTAGGATAATAACACAAGAAATAGCTATCATTATTGTCAAGAGTGTGGGCACATCCCTAAGAATTGCATAAGGACATAGTTCAGTGGTAATTATAACAGATGGTTGAGTCAAATTACATGCTTTAGCTATTTGAAGACTGGTCATATCAACAAGCACTAGCCAATAAGGACAAAGGAACCCAACTCAAAGTTTAGAAAAGGAAAAGGTAAACTAGATATTGAACACATCAAACGAGAGATAAACAAAACATGAAGGAAGAAAGATGGATGCAACACATCAAATGAAGGGATCACTTTACTTGATAGGTCAAGTGGTCACATCTCATCAAACTAAGAAAAAAGAGGTATGTGGGACTGATACTTTAAAAAAATTTATTATACGTCAGTTCCAAAAGAAGTTAGTACTGAAATAGATGTATTAGCATGAATAAAGATGCAAGATAATAATTAAAATCCAAGGTTAAATCTTTAAGTTTTCACCTTACTACTGAGTGTGAAAAGTCCTCTTCAATTATTGAGTAAAGCACTAGTATGTGCCAAGCTGTTAGGCAAAGTCAGTTGAAGCCAAGTCAGTAGTAGATTCCAAGTGAGGTAAATTTCTATTGGTTCTGAGTAAAGGTAATTCTTATAGCTACTAAGTGATGGTGAAACCAATGAATGCCGAGTGAAATAGAAATTGCATTGAAATTGAGTTTACAACTGTACATGTACCATGCAATAAATGCTATATTTTGAAAGGGTATAAGGGTGAATTTTACATATTTTTCATCATTATGAAGATAGACCAAGAGTGAGTGGAGTGAAGAAGTGATTGAATATAAAAAAAAAATCATTTACATGGATCATAATAAAGATCAGGCATTAATTCATCAATTCCAAAGGTATTCTTCACCTATCGAACTACATAGTTTTCATATTTGTTAAACCCTAGCTTACACAATAGCCTCAAGTTCTAAGAATGTAAAGGAGAAGGAACTATTTGAAGTTCAATTAGTTATAAATGAGGTTAAAAAACCAAATTTTAGGGCCATACCAAAAGTTTCTTTTAAGAATGGCCAAGCAGGCACGTTATCTATCATTACATCCAAGGTTGTTATGGTTCAAGATGTGAGTAAATTTTATGATTGAAAGGTAGGAGGCATTGGAGAAATCAAATTTAGACAAGAATATGATAGGTTATGAAAAAATGGAGTGTTGAAGGAGGAATTCAAAATTGTAGAAAAGAAGGGCTTAACCCATGCCCTAGATTTTCTAACTATCTCCAAAACTGAATGGATTAGAATTGTCCTGAGAAAAATACATGATGGATGTTTATGGCTAGAAGGTGTACCCATCAAACTTTAAAAGATAATTTTACATAGGGTTACTGGATACCCAACCCTAGATCAGCCTAAGACCTTGAGAAGGGATTCAAAAGAAGTGATAAAGTGAAAAATAGGAGCCAAGTGGAATAAGTGAGGAATGACTATTGACACTATCAAAGATCCACTTCTTGAATTTTTAGTTAGAGTCATATCACACAAATTATATCAATCGAGTAGACTAAGTAGTGTTCCATGTATAGCAGTTGATGTAGGCTATGAGATAGTCATGAAAGATCATATCTATGATCTTGCAGAACTCTAGTTACATCAAATAATGGAAAACCTAGGAGCAATAAGGAAATCTAAAAGTGCTCAATGTAATTTTGGTTCCATATTGATATGTATATTCTTCTATGCTCAAAATGAATTCCCATATTTTTTTAGAGTAGGATAGAAGACCAATAGGTCAGTTGCTATACAAATAAATGAGTATATTGAACAAATGGGAGAGAATTTTGAGTTAGTGACGACTAGTTATTTTGAATATTTCAAGCAATCCATGAAATAGAGGTTGAGAATTCCTATTTACCTAGTGGAAAAATATTACAATGATATTTTCCTTTTAGTAGATATTGACTACACCTTCATCCAGGCTATAGTACGTAGAGTTAGATGGTTAAGGCCTCTAGGTTATGAAATAAACATTGATGAAGCTTCAGTCACTATCACTACACTTCTTGCAAAAGAAGTTAACAAGACTACCAAATTTTTTGGTAACTATGATGTTATTAAATCAAAGGTATAAATGGAATTAAATACTACATCAACTTTGAAGAAGAAAGATAAAATGGTGAAGAAACTCAAAGCTAAGTTTGGGGAAGGTGTAGAAGGCAATGATGGAGATGATGAAGAGACAGAAGAGGAAGAAGAGGTACAAGGTCAAGAACCTCTTTCCTTGACCCAAGGAATGGGTGAGGATTAGTGATGTAGAGTGAAGGAGGTAACAATAAATCTTCAATGATAAATTCACAAAGTTGAATGATTACATAAAGTTCATTAGGCTCTCAAAGGCACTTAATGGATTCAAATGCACAACTTTTAAATGTACCTTTCAAACACCTATTCCAACCCCAAAAAGTGTTTAATCAGACCTAAATGGACATTTTTCAAAAAGTTTTACAACCCTAAAAACCAAGTTACCTTCCTTGACTAGGCTTTTCTCTTCATTAGGACAACACACCCTATTTTCTTGACTTTCCTCCAAAAATTTACAAAACACCAAGAAATTAAATATGATTTTTAGATACCCTTTTCAGATTTCTATAACATATCCAAAAATTAGATATCACACTTTTGGAAAGATTGTACAGAATAGGGCATTTTGTCTCAAAATTAGGCCTAATTAGATGACTTCTACAAAGCAAGTACCCTTTAGAATTAACTCCAGACTTCAAAAATTCCTAAAGTATGGTATTTTGATGCCAAACTAAGGATTCCAAAGTCCTTTTACCAAGTTGACCTTTTTAGGCACATTTTCCAATAAACCCTCCCATTAAATGGCACAAAACAAGGGATTTATGGTTCTCCCACTTCCAATCACTTATAGAATCCATTCAAAGATGCAACACCATATTTAGGACATTACCTAACTCTTAAAAACATAAAAACATACCCTTATTAAGGCAAATGTTCTTCTGTTATACTTGTAGCAGCATTTTCCTCTTCTTTTTCCATGGTTAGTCACGGTGATCACCCTCTAAATATGTCTCCCTACACTTAAATTGGTTAGTAGCATTTGAAATATGTTATAAAGGATTCACTATATAGGAAACAACAACAAGACACCCAAAGAATGGATCAAAGCTTCATTAAAACTGCTCAAAATGGTGAATTCTTTGAATAGTTAGAGCAGTGTTATAATGAAATAATAAAGTATAGAGATTTTATTGCTTCAAGAACACTTTAAATAGTCATGAAATGATCATATGAAATCCCTAATTCATTACACAAGAGTTATATGATGGAAACAATGAAGAGACAATGAAAGTATTCAACAAGATAGTGCAAAATGACAGGAAAACTGAATTTCATTCATTGTTGATCTGTATTTTTGTATAGTATCCTCTTATTTTATTCTCCTTATCACATTCATAGGCCTATCTAGGCTTTATAAAATCTGATTATAACTTATTCTAACTTCCTATATTTAGTTGTGCTTATTACAATAGCAAATTAATCCTAAAAACCCAAGATCCTTAACTAGCCATTATGGCTTATGTTCAAATTTGAAACTTCTAATAAAAGAAAAGACTCCAACTGACCCCTAACAAATACTAACATGTTTTAAATGGACCTTATTACCTATTAAACCTATTAACAAGCCTCTCTAGACTCTTAAGGCATTATTAGCCCATTTACATTGCATTTGAGTCCTAAGGTCTCTATTAGGACCTTTAGGACATTAACTCATTACATTGCATTTTCCATTACAAAAGTAATAGGCTTCAAAATATTCCAATTTTTTGCTTTTTTTGACAAGATCTCCTCCTTAGTCCTTGGTGTCTTCAATGATTCACTTGCCCTCCTGGGTGCTCCTACACCAATTAGGAAGAACAAGGTGTTGAGGGAGAAGATGCTAAGGAAGCACTAGCCAAGCCTCAAGAAAAGAAGAGAAAAGAAAAGACATGGCCAGTTGCTCAACCTGAGGAAAAGAAGATTGCAAAGCCTAGTGCAACAAAGCCTATAGCTCCAAAAACTAGTGATGTACTACAAGGGCAACCACTCAAAAGGCCAAGGAGCAAGCCAAAGAGGAAACCAAGGCTACTAAGAAGACTAGTCCTGTGTAGAAGAAACTAAGAAGAAAATATGTAGCACAACCAAAGTCAAATAATGAAAAGACATAATCAGAGGACATAAGCCAATTCAAAATGGTAAGTCATGCTCCCAAAACAGATCTTCAAAACATTTGTGATAATTTTAGAGATATTGTAGATTTGACTGGCTTGAAAAACATTAAATTCAGTAAATTGAGTAGAGAAGACCAAAACATGGTTGAGGAATCTATATATGTCATGATGGAAAAATTCAAGAACAACCCTCTTGAATTTGATAACACAATGCCCAAAGATTTGTACATAGTTGTTGAGAATAAATGACACTATTGACTAAATATGGAGAAAGAAATAAGAGAATCTACATTGGCACAAGTGATGCCAGAATTGTCAAAAGAAAAAATAACCAAGGCTAATAAGAAATATGGTAGTAGATTAGCACCAAAGTACAAGGCATTTAGCATTTTGCAGAATAAAATTGAAGATGTTGTGAAGAAATCCACACAAATGTGGAGGTCAATAAATGGTTTGACAAATGTAAAGGATAGAGAATTAGACCCCTTTGAGGGAAGGAATAATGAAGAAGAAGGTGAGGACAGAGAGGAAAAAATAAAAAAGGAAAAGAGGACACCACAGTGAAGGAGATCAAACAAAAGAAAGATGAGGTGGCAACAACTGATGAGCAATAAGTAGAACAAAGTGTTGAAGATTAACAATTGCCAGCCATGAACCCTCCACATGACACAAACACATCTATAGAGACTATAACAATGAAAGATGTTCCTAAAAAATCACCTCAGAACATCAATCCATTAACTATAGAACATTTGAAAAAGATACTTGACCAATCCACTCTACATGCAAGGCTATATGAAAATCCTATATTGGGTACTGTGGATGAACTACAAAAGGGAGTAGCTAACATAACAAGGGAAAAGGAGAGCACATAAGAACCACCCACCGCCATCCCTATTGCTAACAGTGCTCAACCATTGACACAAATAGAGGATAAGTCCACATAGGTTGAAATTGCTACAAAATTTGATGAGGTTCAGAATGCAGAAGCAAAGGAGCCTACAAAAGAACAAGCAGGATAGACAAATGTTTCTATACCCACTGCACAAACACTAGGTACACCTTAATTGATCATAAATGATCAAGGTAGATCTAATGAATAGAAGGACATAACCAAAGAAAAGAAGCAAGAAGCCATTCAAATATTGGTAAATCTACCAACAACTAACATTCCTACTAAAGTCCTTTAGAGGCTAAACACTAATGCAATACCATTGCGGATTTCAGCACTATGCTTTAGCTCAACAAAGGTTGCTAAGGTATTTCACTATGGTGATGAACTGTTAGATGAAGAAATAGTGATACCAGAATATGATTATGGAAAACTAAACTTAGAACATATTAATATCATGTAAGAAGCATTGGAGAGAAAGAAAAATCAAGAGATACTCAGGAAGGAGTATAAATAGAGGCAATCACTTTAGGAGATCAAAGGCATCTTTTTAGATACTTTTAGCTTGCAAACACATGATGAATCAAAGCCTATATTAGAATAATTATTAAAAATTGTTGAATAGGTGACAAATGAAGACTAGAAAACCAATGTTAAACTTATGGAATGGTTTGAAAAGAAATTTCAAGGAAAATTCAATGAGAAGATATCTAGTGGAATAGCACTATCACAAGTTGAGTTGGCTAACAAAATTGAAAAAGTGAAGAAACTATTTGAGAACATATTATCATTGTACACAAAATTGTGTGACCCCACAGTCTTCACATAAGAAACAAGCCACAAAAATTTGAGTATGGAAAGGAATTTGAAGGTCTCAGGTATGCAACTACCCCAAAGTCTAGCTCAAAGTGAGAAGACTTTCATTTAGCACTTCATACACAAAATCAACTAGCTATGTTAATAAAAGAAGAGGCTAGCATAAGAGTCAAGTTGATTAATATACAAGCTTCCCTTATCCCACATATGGAAATAATTCAGAAAGAACTAGCCTATGTAGAAGTAGTATTAAAGAATTATCCCAATCTTTCAACATTGGATGAACTAGTTCATCTTGCAGCAGAGAAAACCATCTAGATCAAATCCTTGGATGTTGCATTAGACAAGATGCTGGTTTGATGATTATTATGGAAGTCGACAAGAAATTTTTGGAAAAATACACAATCACTGTGTAGAGCCTTTGACATCAGTGTCAAAAAGGGGGAGAAATATGAAAAGGGGGAGATAATAAAGAAGGAAAGCAAACAAAGGGGGACCAACCAGCCAAAGAACAAAAAAAGTATATCAGACAAAAATTGAGTGTCAGAAATTTTGAAGAAAGAGTATCAACATGAAGCAAATCTACTTAGAGAAGAGAAGAAATTTTGGATATAGAATGAGCACATTAAGTCGGGGAGTTACAAAATTTTAAGCAAAACTTTGTGGTATATGAGTCTATTACAAAGTTTTGAAAATTTTGAAGTCTTGTACATATACCGAATTGTATGTATATTATACTTGAGGAAGTTAGATCTGTTATGTAGAATTAAGTGTTTTTTCCACTCATGTCAAAGGAGGAGATTATTGATCTCATATTGGTTTTGACAATTGAGTGTCAACACACTTAAGATATTTACTAAGTTCATATCAAGCTACTAACACATGTCGAGTATAATATGTATAGATTCCAAGCTATAATGAGTGTTGAGTCACTCATGTGCCAAGCAATTCAAGTGCTAAGTGAACAGTTGGTGCTAAGTAAGACAAAATTATAGTAAGTGTTGAGCATCAGTATTATCAAGTGCCAAGTAACACAAAATGGACTTGGTTGTTTGTGATGGCACAAACAACTATGTAAACCATTTTTGAGCCAAATTATGGATAAATCTCAAAGCTTTGAAGATATGATCAAATCTATTTGGATTCCCTATGCAATCAACATGCAAGGAAGTGATGCTAGTGAACATTTGAAGGAAGTGAAAGGAGTGAATTGATTAGAAAGCATACAAGGTGACTTAGAAGTGTGAAAGAATTGTAGAATCAATTTGAAAAATAGAGAAGAAACTATAGAACAAATCAAAAAGATCAAGATGGATAGAATTGCGATCTAAAATCAGCAAGGAAAAGTTGTAAGTGTATCATGTGTATCGGATCGAACATTCTACTATTACTTTCTAACAACTGTATCAATAGGGTGAAATCCTTTGGACTAAGGTTGATTTAATAGTCATTATAAAATCCTTTAATAGGGTGATATTCCAAGTAAGTGTTCTAAACTCTTTTAGCCATGCACACTTTTAATAGGGTGTTAAAATCCTTTAATAGGGTAGGATCTAACAATCCTTTGTAAGCCTTTAATAGGGCAGGCCTTTCATAGGGAAGATCACGAGAATGGTCAAACTATGTAACCTTAATAAGTGAACTTTATTACTTCAGTAGTGAAGAATTGTGGGTGTCATCCCCACCCCAATTTTACCTTCTCATTGGAGGGTTACTGGGTAATCATATCTGGTGTCAAGTGTTTATGTGGATGCATTTAGTTTACATGTTATTTCAATATGTTCATGCATGTATTATTTTAAGTTAAACATTTTATTGGTTAAAGACTTGTACTTTTGATTTACACCCCGTCTCAAAAGTGTACATTTCCCATTTATATTTCCAATAGATGTAAAGTGATGTCCCAAGTTCAATGTTTAGTTTGGTTGAGGTGGGTTTGTATGTTCTCATAGAGTTTTATAAATGAAAGATGTCAAGGGGTACTGATCTCTAGTTGATTCTATGTGAGTAAGTCAGAATACTCTTAACTATAGCAACTTTTGACCCTAGGAAAATGCATGTGGAAGTGTGTTTGTAAAATGTGTTCTTGTGGATCTACATCATCAAAAAGGTTTGTAACAACATAAGATTTTACATCAATGATTCTAAGTACTCATACTCTTATCACCAAGATGCAAAATTTTAGTTTTTGATCATTATTGTGGATTTTTGTTAGCCCAAAGATACTATTGAAGATTTTGGAATGATCAGTAAATGTTTTCATGAAAGCAAAGGATTTTATAATCTCATCTAAAAAAACTTGCCTAAAACATTGATGAAAAGTTACTCTACACTGTTGGTGTTTCCAAAGCCATTTTTCTCATTTAGTACATGCTTATATCATGGGATCTCTTATTTGAATATGAAACATGATTTAAATTTATATGGTATGGCCCAAACATGTTTTCTTTTTTATTCTAGACAATTGGGATGAACCACCAATCTTTAACACTATATATAGATACTAAATAGATATCTTAGTTTCCATTGAATAGGTTTGAGGACTATTTTAAGAGGGAGAACACACATCAACAGATAATTTCAAAATGTTGATCTCATAGTCCCTACCTTATTTATGCAGTCGCGTCTATCTGGTAGTATTACAATATGGAATTATTTTAATCAAATTTAATAGAAGGACTCTCATAGTTGTATGAAAGCCTTTTCTTTACATATTGCCAATTTATGAGAGAGTTAAGCCCTCAAATATACTTTTCACATTATATCTTGGTCCATATAAGATTTTTCATTCTTGTGGGTCCCATAAGCTTCTTTGGTCTTGAAGATGTTATTAAAATCTTTCTTTCTTTCTTTCTTCTCAAAGCTTATGATTGCACCTTTAACAAGACAAAGATCTTATGATTGCATGCCCTAGTCACATGCAATTCTTTACTACTCCTAAAGAGAAAGCCCCATAGGTCTCCTCATTGTAGAAGCCAATGGTGTCTCTCCCACTACACAAGGGTAACATTACAAATAATACTCAATTCATTTATTCTAAACTAAAACTTTGTTATTAATGGTTACTCTATGATGATAGGTATCCAAATACACTTGGAATATGTAGCAAGGATTAGGTGGAGATTTAGAAGCCTATTGTGAATGTTGTGCACAATAAAAGAGGTGTTTTCTTCTGTCATATTTGGCACACTAGAAGGGATTCACATGTGGGTAAGGGATTTTACCATTTACAAACTAATAATTCTTATGTACTTGAAATATTCACGCTTACATTTTTAAACAACTTCAATCTCTTCAACTACATTTGATGAATTTTTTTTTGTGAAGAATGACATCTGACATGGGGTTAGGGAAAGGCAGCTTTTGTAGATTCTAGTGACATATATTTGTTTCCTTATGTTATGTGGATTAATACTAATTTTAGCTAGTGGAAATTTTGTTTCCTCTTATCAAATTATTATCCATAGTGTCGAGAAGTGTTAAGTATATGCATGGAATGCTCATTGCAAAGTATCAAGCCAATGGGCAAGCTCCCTTCTCCTCAAGAAGCAAAAACATAGCTGGACAAACTCTCTAAGACAATGGAAAGGATATTGTAGAATTTTCTACTCCCTAAGCTCTTATAATAGACAAAATACCACAAATTATTGACCAGTTGTACATTACTACCATAAATGCTAGCATTGCAAGTGGACTTTTACTAAATAATTCCTGAATCCAAAAATTGATCAATGAGTTTATTTCCATTAATATTTTATATTGTTATCAATTATAGAAAAAGATCACATGTTTAGTTTTAATTCCATTAATATTTTATGCCATTTTAAAGTTTGGAAAGAGTCAAATGTTTAGTTTTAATTCCACTAATATTTTATATTGTTGTTTAGTTTGGAAATAGGTCAAATGTTTAGTTTTAATTTCAATGCAATTGCATTCTTCAACATTTGCACACATTGTCAAGGTTATATTTTATGCTTTCAAAAAATAATGGAATTGCATTTATCATCAACATTTGAATAACCTATAATTGAACTAGGAATGTACGTGATTGGGGCCTAACCCTACACTAAAGTTTACTTATAAATTATAGTAGGAAGTATGTTGGAAGTGACTCTATGCTTCAAAGGTTATGAAACATAGGGTGACACAACACCCACCATTGAATCTAAAGAATATTTTTTTTGAATGGGGCAACTTTCCATCAATTTTCATTATCTAGGAGAATAAGTTGGACAATCAAGGTAGTGATAGTGCAAGCATTTCCCTGAATCTACTTATCCCATCTCTTAAACATTGTTATGGCATCCTAGGCAACAAATGCTAAAAAAAGAGAGATGATAGTGGGTTCTATTTCTCCTAGCAGATCTCACAATATGATTTCACAAGCACAACTTGGAAGAAGTAGCAATAATTATTTGATTCTTGTGATCTAGCTAAGCATGCTCATTTTGTATTTATTTTTCAACACCATTACAATAATCAATGTTACAATTACCTTCTCCCACAATAGTCTATCTATGTGATTTTATTTTTCAACTCAATTCATTCTAATGCTTTCAACTCAAGTCATTCTAATTCTTTGAACTCAAGTCATTCTAATTCTTTGAATGATAAATACTTGAAATTCTTTTCTTTTAGCTTGTCAGAATATAGTACTTTGTTTTGGAATGCTCACAAATAATACTCTCTACATTATAATAGTTCCCTTTATATTGTATTTGCATATAAATTTTCTCGCTTGATTCTATTTTTAAAGGTATTGTAGGAATATCATTCAAAATTTCATCCAAGAGAGTCATCTACAAAGGAATTGAAATTACAACTAGAAGTTATGGAGCCAAACCCTTCAAATCCACTTGAAGAGTATAGGTTAGCATTATTCTGTTAGAGAATATTTAAGTTTAGTAATACATGTTATTATTTATCCAAACATTATTAGGTACTTTTTGAAAATATTGTTACCACCCAAACATTTTTTCATTTACAACTATACTTTGCTTTAGGATTAAGATTTGATGCAATATAATAACTCACCTTTAAATAAAACTCATAGCTCATAATATATACTGATAGAAACTCACTACATCCCATATATAATAGATTGTAACACAACAGATTAATTTAGTTACTCCACAAATTTTCCATTCTATGTTTTTAGCTTGAATCTAATCTTTCAATATTCCTAATTTCTCTATCCTCATTTAGTAATCTCTTCATGTGCTCTATTAGGTACAACTCGTCACCCCACTCCTCTCTATAATTAGAAATTCTTGTATTGATACTTTTTTTAATGATAATAGGCATAAATGAGGATGTCATGTGATTCAGTACCTCCCTAGACTAGTTTGCACTAACTTTTTTCTCTTATTTCCCACTTGCATGTGCATTATGTCATTGGGTAGAGCTCCATACCCTTTTTTAATGCTCTCATTTATGCATGGGCAAGTAGGACACTCTTACATTGGATACACCCATTAGAAATTTTTTGAGCATAAGCTCACAAAATTAGAGTTGAGTGAAAGAATCACCCTTTGAGATTGTGAATAATGTACAATGAACTCATTTTTTGTGCACATGAAACTATTTCTTTTTCCTCTTCTTCTAGCATCTCGCTAGAACAACTGTCACACTCCCTCTTGCTTCTAGTTGAGGAGAAACTTGTACATCCTTTATACCATAAAATATATTGTAATGTGGCCATGTGATCTAAATAGAGCTACTCAAGTCTTTTTGTTAGAGAATATGGATAGGCTAGAATTTTAACCTAATATGCCCTTGTTTGTGGGCAAGCTAAATTTGGTATTGTACCTAAGATTTACAAGATTTCTAATTATGATAACCAATGTATTATAGTGAATTAGTGCAATTTTGATTTGATTATATGGTGTGAGAGAACTTAAGAAAAAAATAGAGGGTACTTGACAACTCATAGATTTTTCATTTTATTTTATATATAAATTTTAATGTGACATTTTTTTACCAAGTTTGGTTGGAATTTTGAAGATTAGAAAACATGGTCAAAATTTTGATGACAAAAATAGTGAAGAAACTACTGGTCAAAATTTTGACCAATATGAGTAAAAAATTTGACCAATTTTGGTCAAAAATGAGTAAAAAATTACTAGTATAGAGATGAGCAATAAGTCTTGATATATCACTATATGTTATAATGATCATGATCTAACATTGAGAAGTGAGAGCACAAAAATGATATAGTGATTAGTGATGAAACTTGAAGATTGCTATAACTTATAGTGATGGATGGTTGTAATAGTAAAAGGGCATTTTTGTGAGTTGTTGTGATAAGTTGAATGTGATCACTAGTTGTGTTCTATGTTATCGAGACATAGCGATCAAAAATGAGCTATGATATATTGCTATATGTTATAGCAACATTTCAAGTGCCAATTTCAATTAAAGGCTAAAGTTTTGATATCATCATACCTAATAGAAAGAAGGTGTATCAAAGATCCTAGATGAAGGGTTTCTAGTATAACTCTAACTTATAGTGATGGATGGTTGTATTAGTAAAAGGGAATTGCTATTAGTTGTGGTGATAAGTTGAACATGATTGCTAATTGAATTTTGTGTTATGGAGATATAGCGATCAACGATGAGCTATTGGATATCACTATATGTTATAGTGACATTTCAAGTGCCAATATCAAAGACTAATGTTTTGATAATGCCATACCTAATAGAGAGAAGGTTTATCAAAGATCCTAGATGAAGGGTTTCTAGTATAATGATAAGTGATAGTGATATCACCATTGCAATAGCAATTGACATGAAATTAAAAGAAATTTTCTATTTGTGAGAACATGCTATAACAATTAGAATTTCATACATTTATATCATAGAAATAAGTGCACAAAATGACTTTTGACAGCCTGCTCATTTGCTACAATGATAAAAATGGCTTTATGTTTTGATTTGTGTGGAAAGTAA
Organism: Cupressus sempervirens; assembly: GCA_028749045.1. NCBI lineage: Eukaryota > Viridiplantae > Streptophyta > Pinopsida > Cupressales > Cupressaceae > Cupressus > Cupressus sempervirens. The sequence goes on along the minus strand of CM053790.1, from coordinate 774,216,541 downwards.
ATGCACAAATGTAATCTATTTTATAATAAAAGATAATCATTACTAGTTTGAGCTCATGAATTCTTAAAGGAAAATTGTGAGATTGCTATTTGTATTAAGTTTTTATAGAGAGTTGTTCTCAGAGAAAGTTTTAGAAGGTGTCATGGAGAGTTCTAGTTCTACACATAAGAGGAAAGCCAAGAAAGTCAAAAAAGGTAAAGCTAATAAGAAGTAGAAAGAAGACGATGAAGTGCCACTAAGGAAATTGAATGAAGACCTCATGGAATAGAAGGCTTTTGTAGGTCCTAAGTCAAGAAGAAGAAAATTTTCACCCCTAGAAAAAATTGAAGACAAGTAGAGTGACATTGGAGATGTATGGACTAGGACTATAGGTTATGATCTCTTTTTATATCATTATGTGAGGAGAAATCACAAGGCACCTATCTGTCATCCTTGGGAGATGAATTTAGGAAAATTGATAGTGGCAAATGTGTTTGTGAATGTGGAGTTACTCAAGGTCATTATAAGAAAATATAATACTAAAGATAGATGCATATACAACAAGGATGGAGAAAAATTCATGGAGATATCTATTGAATCTCTAAATGAAGCTTTTAGACTCACTAACGGCCTAACTAAAAGTTTGTCATTCATAGAATTGAAAAATGAGTATGAGAGGTTAGATATTTCATATAAGCAATGGAAATTGATGTTGCACAAAATAGAAAAGGAGCCTCTAACTACAATAGATGGACCTCCATTTAGCATCAAATTTTTTAAGACACACTTAGACATGGCATACCAATCTTGTGGATAAGTAGGAGGGATAGAAGCACTCGATTTGATGGAAGCACTTGATATATAAGAGCTTGGTCAAAGAAAAGAAAACCCTTGAAGAAGATGAAGATATTTAGGAAGAAATAAAGTTTATTAAGGATAATACTGCATATTCATAGGAATTTAAGTTTTCTTTTAGGTTAATAGAGGAATTGGTTACATAACATAGAGTTATATCATGGCATGATGAAAATGGGGACACCATTGACTGAGAGAGATGGATGGATATGTGTTATGTGATGTAGGAACAAGCCCTAGGAGCTAAATAGAATGATAACTTTGAGATTTCAAAGGCTAGCATGCAAATGGAGTACATGTTCGAAATTGAGATCAAGGCAAGAGAAGTAATCAATGATGAAGATTTACTAGGAGATGTCAAATATGTAGAACACATTAGACAATGCAATGATTTTATTGTATCATAATCATATTAGAATCAATAACATAATTCTTTGTTCTATAAACTTGTTTTATTTGCATATAGTTAGTTGTTAATGAGTCAATGAGTTGTAAATTTTGTAAATAAAGGGACATACCCTTTCACTATGTAACCAATTTGATGCCTATAATTATAAAGGTTGGATTTAGAATAGGATATCATATTATATAGGATTAAATTAAAGACATTATTCTTATAGTTATACAAAGAGAAGTTGATTCTATTGTCTACTATGGATTTTTTAATATAGAGCAATTTATTATGAGCAAATTAAAGAAAAGATTAGATAAGTTCTAGTTGTATGCTCATTGTAATCTAATTGAACTTTTATATCAAGTTATCTTATATAGAGAATGAAAGAAAACATATTTCAAGTTGTATTTTCAAAATTAAAGTATTAAATATAGAATTAGTAGTATAATTGTATCAGATAATTATGATGAATAGTGATTCACATGCGAATCTATTTCTCATGAGAATTAATGACATACTGAACACTTGTTGGATTAGATGATGTACATATCTAATTAATATAAAGACAAATACACATTCTAAAGGGAGATTCATGTGTTTACACACACACACACACACACATTCTTATTTTAATTTTAACTTTTAAAGGTTTGTTATGAGAAATAGCTAGTTGGCTTCAAGTGTGTTAACTTTCTTCAGGATGTGTATGCAAAATAGTTTTAATCCATAATCAAAAAATATGGTGTTCTAAAAATTGGCCCTAGATGGCTCCTCCATGGTCATTGAGAAATAAAAAGACCAATATGTTATATCATATCCTTTAGACAACTTCCACAATAGAGGAAGATGATCTTGTAAATTCTATGGAGACAAGAGAACTTGCTATTGGAAAAGTGAATTTTATTAATGGAGTGTCAAGTTACCTACATAGTTTCTCTACAAGACCATATATGTCTTCATCAAGCATCATGCACATACTACTGTAAACTTTAATAAATAGATAACATTTAGTAACTTATGACATTAGACATCATTGCCTTCTTTTAGCCTCTACCACTATTCATTGGCTTGCAATCTTTTACATCATTCTTCTAATTAGCACTCCCTCTTCTCTTGCGACCCCTACCAATAACTCTTACCTTAGGTTGGGGAACTTTTGCATCATCATTCTCATTTGAGACCTACTTTTCCATAATAGAATTAGAATACTAGTATGCAACAACTATGACAATTCTACTAAAATTAGAATAATAAAATAAGAAAAGGAAAAATCTTCACATAATCTTCTAATAGAGATATTGCTGAATCAACATCTCCTCCAACCTTGGTAGCCACATCATTAACCATTTTAAAAATCTGCATGACCTAAAATGAATGAAATTGATTAATTAATGAAGATATGTTAGTTTGAGCTTCACTTGGTTTTGAGAATACTTTAATATTCTCTACTTAATGAGGCCAACCACATGAAGGTAGAAGCCCATTTGGCCTCATGTCCCTCCCCCTAACATCAATCTAAATTTCCCATTATCATCTAATTACATACTTCATTCATTCATTCATCCATTTATGAACTATAACATTCAATCAATACAATCACATAACATTTATTGATATGATATAAAATTCATTAATATGAAATACTAATCAAGAATTAATTAACACATAAACATATTCATTAACTAGCATAAAAACCAATATTAATGCACAACATTAATATATAATTACTTAAAACAACATTCTTTCATTATCCAACAAAGTTTATCAAACAAGGTTTACTAAAGAGCATTTTTAAAAATTATTTCTTCTTTTTGTTTTTCTTAGCTTTCTTAAGGAAAAAATTGATAGGAGCATCAATATCTTTCTCATTCTCCTCCTCTTGTGGCACATGTAATGTCAAATTAAGATGCTTCCTCCTATTTTGAGGAGCACGAGGCTACTGCAATATAGGGGGCTTCATTGTAATAATAAGTAAATGGGTTAAATTAGCATACTCTTTTTCTTCTTTTTACTATTGTGAGTATTTCATTAACTAGTAGATCATAACATGCATTTTTCTTACTTGACAATGCCACACCATGTATAATAAAAATTTAATCTACCGCCACCTCAACATGCTGAACACTTCCAACATGCTCCACTCCTTCACCATGATGTTCAAAAAGCTTTAAAATATTCAAAAAAAAGGTTACACGTCAAACAATAGTTGAAGATGTTAAATGATATTCATAATTGCATAATTAATTTCCAATAGAAAATTAACACCTTCACCGCTATGATGCACATCATGGCTTTCATCATGCACAGGTTCTATAATAGGATTCAAAGGCTATAGTTAAATGTTATGCACATTGTTACGTAGTCAATTTATATTGGAAAATAACACCAAAAAAGAAATTTCTCAACTATTTAATTTGATTTACTTTTCATTTGACTAATTTACTTATGTCTCATTTGGTGCACCAGATTCTTGGGTATGACTTTTAGATTCTTGGTGTAGGCATGCAACCATGAATTTATTGTTGGAAATATTTAGGATAAGATAGGTTACTAAGAGGGGAGGGGTGAATTAGTAACTTATAAAACTTTTAAACAATTTCAGCATTTTAACCATTCATCATTCATTCATCTAATCTACTGTATAATTGAAAGATCACACATTCATTGCACATGAACACAGAGATTTGGTGACCCAAAAAATTTCCAAATATAAATTAAAATTGGGGTGGGGATGATATCCACAAAACTTCAATACTGCAGCATAAAGTTGGCCTGTTAAGGCTTACAATGATCACTTCTAGTGATCTTCCCTGTTAGGAGCAAGTAGAACTATTAGATCCACCTTGTTAGAGGATTTACAAACATATAGTGAAGTATGCACTATGTTAGGAGATTTAAAAAAAGACTGTTAAGTCTACCCTATTAAAGGATTTATAAATTGATTCACCTGTTAGGATGAAGCAATGGATCTGCTTACAACTGTTTGCTTATAAGATCCTTTTTGCATTGATCAGCTGATGTGATAGATATAACTTTTCTACTTCTATGTTGACCTTGATGTATCCCTTTTACTCTGCTACTGATTCACTTTCACTTTTCTCAAAATATAGCAATACCTTCTTCACATGCAAACGTTACTCTCTTTATATTTTTTATACACCATACTGTGAATGATATCATACATTACATATATACCATTTCAATATTTACAATTGCAAGGTCGGCCAAAACACAAGTGAAAAAAACATTACTGAGTCAGCCAGAAAGTAGAAAACTTGAGTTCCTCAGGCTAACTCGATGACCTTCTGATACTCGGCAACCACTACATTGCTCGGCATCATCATGCACTCAGTAGGAGTAGAGGCTTGGTTCATACTAGCCAAACAACACTGCTTGGAACTCGATAACCATTGGTGACTTGGTAGATATAGTGTCACTCGGTAGAAGCTAACTTCTTCATTTACCTTGCTTTTCTCAGTGAACACTGAGTCCTTCATTTACCTTTTTCACTCAATAAAAACTGAGTCCTTTGTTTACCTTTATCATTCGGTAAACACTGAGTCCTTTTTTTACCTTTATCAGTTGGTAAACACTAATTCTTCTATTTACCTTTATCACTGAGTAAACACTGAGTCCTTTGTTTACCTTTATCACTCGGTAAACACTGAGTCCTTTGTTTACCTTTTTCACTTGGTAAACACTGCTGAACTTCTCATTCACTTGGTATCCTCTAGAATGCTCAGTGAGAACTATTTACCTGCTAAACTTATAAGGTAACCATTGAATGCTCGGTATACACTATAGACTAAGTGATGAGCTAGATAAGCATTCAGAATTAAATAAGTGTTTGCACTAATGACAAATATATCATAATTCCAACATTTATAGCCTTCCTTCAAGGCAATTTTATTATCTTCATCCATGGCCTCTACATTGAATTTTGTGCCCTATATTTTTTTCTTAATATCATTGAGTTTGCATGTATGATTTGATTAAACAAAATTTCTTGCAACATTACATAAATTTTTTAATATGAAATTCCACTCCTACTACTTACAAGTCAAAATTGAAGATTCATATAGCCACCAGAGCCAAGATTTTGCTGGCCAATCTTTTATAGTTTCACTTCTATAGCTTTTGATGTGTCTTACAATCTACAAAAAATTTAAAACATGTTAGATTATATATTTACAAAAATCACTAATTTGTGCATGATTACATTCTACTTAATACTATCATGACATACCTCCTTTTTCCCTTTTTTGGTTCATTTCCTTTACCATGTAGCTTTCCTTTTTTGCATCTTCTATTATTTCATTCCACTCCATTGGTGGAATCATAGGAGGACACTCGTGCTTTGGGTTATCCTTTAGAACCCTTCTATATTGGTCCCTCATAGTATTAATATGTTTGGGTACTCTTTTGAGAAGTGGGGCACTATCAAAAATATCCTTTTCCAAAAAGGTCCTTTAAAGATGTAATGAGTTGATTTTTTTTTTAAGGATCCTATTCATTCCACCTTTTGAAAAAAATGAAATTGTTAGTACAATAAATGGAAGAAAAGAAAATTATTGTAGCAATGATATGAAACTATGTACCTTTTACATATGGTGGGACCAAACAACTTCAATGTCATTTCATAAAGATGATCATAGAATACATCATTTCCTACAAAAACATCATGGGATTATCTATCCAAAATGAGTTATGTATAAGTAAACTACAATTACACTATAAATAATAAAAATTTTAAATTTCCTAAAAGCTTTGGTAATTTTAATAGAAATATAGTTTTCTTATCTAGCAACAATGTCCCCCCAAATGAACCAATACTAGTCACACAAGTTGCTCTAGGAAATGATTATGCTTTAGTAGTACTCATCTTTGTTGTTATAAAAATTGATGGTGTATCTATTAGTGCATAAAATAGGTCCATGAGTATAAAATCCACCCAAAAAAATAATAATGCATGGTTAGAACATTATAAAATATAGAAAAAAAAGGTTTTACTAGTTGTATTTGGCATAGTCGAAGATGTATGCAAGCTCCTTGTTATAAAAATGTAGTCGACAATATTAGAGCAACAAACAAAGATGATGTCCACATTTCAAAATGAGTTGAAGAATACATTTTTTGCAAAGAAATTTGCAATAGATTAAGATCACATGGGATACTAGCTAGAAACATCCAAAAATCAAAGTCAAGTTTTATAGCATTGATGAAACAAACAATGTTGCACTAGTAGGACCACAATCTTCTATTACTAGTCATATTATTTCACAAGCAGCTATTGATCTTCATGTACTAATTCTTTCATTTGGATAAATAGATCCAACTCGCTCATCATATCATTATGGAATGATTGGTTTCTAGGGAAGAAATAAATAGGTTCTTATTATGGTTACATATATAGATGATATGTATAGAATGGTGGAAGTTGCAACCGTGATTGGTTTCTATGACCAAAAAAATATAATTCTCACATTGCATTTTTTGGTTCACTAGAGTTAATCTGTATATGCATACTAGGATTATTTTTGTATATAACTATAGTAGTGCAAAAATATGATGCAGGAATGTGGTGTACAATTGTTGCATTCTTTCTTCTCATAGGAGTTACTTTATGGACTTTGGAGCATAAATCAAACTGTGATTTTCAAGTATTTCCAAAGAAGTAGGCCACATTATTAGCAAAGACATTTGCAACATTGTTTGTTTCATTTTCAATGGATAATGAACAAAGTTAAATGTTATGATGTTGCAAAGAGAAAGTTTTACTTACATGAAGGTTGTGCACTACAACCTTCACTATATTGACCATGTGGTATCACAGGTGGCACAAAATCTTGTAAGAAAAAAACATAATATTTTAGATTATGATCCATAAGATACTATAAAATATAAACATCTATTGAACTTTAATTATTTGTTAAGGTTAATTAATGCTTACCTTCAAAGAATTGACTCTACGTATCAATTCTTCTTTTAGTGCCTCTATCTCCTTGTTTATGTTTCGGTCAAGGATAAGGTTAAGAATTTCATCATTATATTTTTTATAAGTTTATGAGCCAAGAATACAGGGTCAGTGCTACACGTAATGTCATCTACAAATGATGCTTGCTGCTATCATTTTTCTCTTTTCCTATCAATACGTATCAAGTTGGGACATCAATATTAGTAAAATTCGATGAAAATAACTCCAAAGGCATAAAGAAAAGAACATAATAATATGCCATTTGTTTCTATATAATTTTTACAATTACACTAATTAATGTTTATCTTCATTGAAGAAGGTGTGTGAGCTGGTACATTCTCGCTAGTGCGTTATGGTGTATCCATGTCACCCTATGAAAAAGATTAGTTATTCTTAACAATCAGTAGTGGAATGAAAGTAATAGATTTACCATAAAAAAATATTAATAAAATAGTAGATTGTATATTGGAGTCAATATTAATTGGAGGCAATGGTTTAGATTTTATACTTACTAGTCCCATGAAAGGGAATTTCTTTGTATCTACACAATTCAAATTTTAATCTATCAAAAGTTCTTCCCCTACAGTTATTAATTTTATTGCACATACAAAAACACAATTTCACTCGCGTGCCTCAAATATACAATTTGGCCACTTATTAGTTGATACAGATCAAGAGCTATTTATAAATATAGAAATATTCCCAATTGCTTTTGGCCTTCCATCAATATACATAGCAAGCCTTTTACTTTGACCATTTTTTTTGCATCATATATAATTTGGTGACAATGCATACCTACACATACTTTTTGTATATTGCACAATCTGCATCAAATTGTTGTAATTGTAAAAAGGTCCTACATACTCCATCAATTCAACAACTTTATTGTAACTAACCTTTATACCATCCATATAAAATAGGCTCAAACCATGTAATGAAGATGGAGCTATGCGATATATCCTTTTGTTAATAGAAAAATTAGTGTTAACTAGAGGTAGTTCCTTGGGTACCCATTCTTTCTAAAGATGTGTGTATCTTAAGTGAACCTTCCTATCACCTTCACTCTCATTATCATAAGAACATGACCCCCCCCCCCCCCTTAGCAATAAAATAATGCATTTTTTTATTGAATTTCCTTCTAATATTTTGACCTCTAATTGATCTCCCTATTTTAGAACTATTAGATGTCTCATTTTTGTCTTCTATTCCCACATTTTCCTCACTCAAGGAAGACAAATTAGACAAATACCTATTTGGTGATACTTGCAATCCTTAATTAGAGACATACTAGGACTAAATTGATGTTGATGGTAAAGAGAAGATATGGAAATAAAAATCTATATCCATAGGGTCTATTGACTTATACCTTTCAATCCATGTGACTATGCAAGATCCTGGTCAAAGCTGTTAAATAGCCTGCATATGTAAATCATTTATCTTAAGTTAGCCAAAAACTACATGATATATAGATGCTACAAATGATAGTAGAGTTCAACACATGATAACTTAATTATAAAAACATACAAGTCAAAATTTTTTCTATAAATAAATCATGACCCCATCATACTTGGCATTGATCATACGTTGACATACATTTCATTGATCATGTCATTGATCACAATCTTCATCCATATCATCATCATCATCACCATCATTGTACTTGTCACTTTAATCATTGTCATCACCACCACCATCTTCATCGATATCATGACCATCATTACCTTGATCATTATTGTCTTCATCAGCATGATCATGATTGCCATCATCATCACCATCACTATTAGCATCACGAGAATCATCATCATCTTCATCTTCATCATCATCATTGTGTAATAGTCATTCAAGATCATCATTTACTTCATCTTCTAATTCTTTAGTATCTTCTTCTTCCATCATATTATACTTTACTAACCTTCCTCTTGGATCATGTATAGCAACAAATGACCTACCTAGTTTTCATGGAACACCAAAGTAAAACATTTGCTCACATTGGCTTGGAAGAACATTAGGCTCATCTCCAACTAGCTCAAATCACCTTGTATTAATCATTTTAAATCCACTATCATGTTCAATAATAGTCCTATCAGGATCATTTCAATTTAGCCGTAGCCTATAGAATTTGATGAAAAATATCTAACTAATTTGAATGAATTAAAGTCACACTTAATTATATCATCCAAAATTCCATAGTATTGATTTTTAGATTTTTGAGGATGTATGTCATTTCTAGATGAAATATTGGTGACCTTGAAGACTGCACTTATCCAAGAATCACAAGTTTTCTTCAATTGGTCTAACTTTTTATGAAAAAATTATAGCCATGGTAGTACATAGCTCTGTGGTGTATGATCTACAATTATTTGAACATGTCAAAATTATTTGCATTGATTTGTAAGTTGATATTAAACTTATGGGTCATGATTAGTAATCTTCTATTTACCTTTCTATCTCTTAAGCCATATGCTAGATCAAGTACCGTTGGCATAACATTGGGATCTCCATTATGATGAGCTTCTTTAACCAATGATGCAACACCATCTCATGTTAATGAGTGACCATTTTCTTGAGGTTTTTGAATCCATGCCTTCATCTAATCATTATTTTTTACAATATACAAATATAGTGCATCTTTCACAGGACCAACTATAAAGAAAACAACTTGACCAATTAGAAACAACTTATATTGATGATGGATAAGAATTAATTAACTACAACAACATATTATAATTATCTCTCACTTTCCTCAATCTACCTTTCCCCATCAAGTAATCCCCTTCAAATCTATTAATGGAGTTGGGATCCTGAATGCCATATATATGGAACTTTTATGAAAACTTGGAAAGATATTCACTAATGTACACCATGCTTTGGTATACCATATATCCCTCCTCCATAGAACCCTTATGATGTGCTCTTTGTTGAACCAAGACCTTCAAAAATTTCAACTACTTCTCAACCATCCAAATTGACCTAGTTTTTGAAGGTCCACACAATCCAATCTCCTCAACTTGATGTATGAGGTAGTGTTCTTGAGTAGTGAAAAAAGTTGAAGGTAGACATTTTTTTTTTCATTTCACACATAAGCTGTGGAATTTTCCTCTTCCAATATTTTATATCTATTTTATCAGTTTCTTTAAAGGATACCACCTAAAAGATATTCAACACACAAGAAAATATAAACAAGATTTTAGATAAAAATATAGAATAATTACATAAAAAGTAAAGAAAGTCATAAATATAATATATGTACAAAAAATTTAAGAAATAACACTTCTAACTTCATTTATTTTCTAAGATCATATATAACCTGTTTAATACTGTTGTCAAACTAGTGTGGGAAGGACAGATGTAGGACATATTGCAATCATTAAAAAATGATCTTTTCAATAAATTATGAAATAATACAATAGGTAGTACATGCAATTTTACAAATATATTGTAAATAGAGAACATGGCTTACCTTGATGAAGGTATGTCAATCATGTGGTTTCAACCTTGGCCCAAAGTCACCTTTGTTTGATACATGACTACTTATATTTGTAGTAAATCATGCGGGGATTTTTTTTTTTATGACTTCTTTTAATGCATCACTTTGCTTCTTTGTTTATAACCAAGGAAGGGTAGTCGTATTTGTGCGGTCTCCATTGATATTTGATTCAATGAAAATTTTCAGTGCATGATTGGATTCATGAATGCCATTACCAATTTTGAAATTTTTTTCTCTACCATGCCTTCCATCAAATATTTTTCATAATATCTCTATTAAATTCTTTCCAATATGCATAGGATAAAAAAAAATCCATGATTGAGAGATCCTTGTAGTATGATAACCTACTAAATTAAGTAGGATAACTTACTATTCCTCTAGGAAGTTGGTCATTGATTATTTGATGACCTTCATGAGCATCAATTACATCATTAATAAATAAAATACAATATCAAAATATAAATTTCAAACTTCAAACCAAAAGATGGAGATTACCTCGGTGATTTAGTCGATTGTATTTTAACTTCCATAGATGAGGTGTCATTCTTCATGGCCTTGATGTTGTCTCTTCTTTCCCATTAAAAATATATTTTTCATTAATTCTATACTTATATTTATTGTAGAGAAAAATCCTAAACTCATTGAAGGCTTGCTTTCCTAAACTTGTTGAATGATGAGATTTCATATTTAGACCAAAAACTAGACATGCAAATTTTTTATTTGTTTGAAGACCCAAACAATCATGTATAATTATCATGCAAAACTTAAACATACAAAAATAATGTGTAAGCACTATAATAGACCAAAAATATGTGACCTTAATAATATAAAATACCACAAAATTGAGTTAGCTTGGTGGCATCATGTATTGTCCATACACGCATTGCATAGAATTGAAATTGTCTTTGTCTTATTTGTCTAGAGTTGTCATACATAGTGATCCCATCCTATAACTTCAACAAATCATCAACAAGGGGCTCAATATATACGTTCATATCTTTAACTTGGTACTTACCTAGTAATTGAATAAACATAAACATTACATAATTATTATGAACATTTGGATACATTATTTATAAATTAATTTAGATAGCTATTAAATGAAAAAATACCTAGTACAATCATTGACAACATTATGTGCTCCCTCTTTATGGACATCCAAGGAGGAATGTTATTGCTAAAAATAAAAATAGGTCACATTGAGTAAATAGATCTCATTTCTCCAAATGGATTGATACCATCCACTACTAATGCAAGATTGAGATTATGAAGTTCTTATTTAAAGTGTGGCCATGCTTTTTCTATATCTTTAAATATAGAACCATTTATAGGAATTTGCATAATGTAATGTTAACTTCTATTGCATGCATGGTAATCCATAAATTGTGCCAAGATAGTGCACCTAAATAATCATTCAAGATGTGGAATAATAAGAATGTGCTGAAGAAAATTGTGAGACACCTTTTTTGTTATTTGATCTGACTGATATTTACTAATATGAAAATCAGGGAATTCTATTGAAATTAGTGTTATTTAAGATATAAAATGTGATCATCAAGACATACATGTATTGTCTGATACTTTATTCCAATTTGATTCATAATGTTAGATAATTTTCGGTACAAAGGAGGCAAAATGTTTCATGGTGGTAATATAAACTCACCTATCAGCCTATAACAACAAATATCAATTGTTAATATAATGAATAATGTTGGTGTAAATAAATATTTACTAATTACACTTAATTAAGTTTACTTAAGTTAATGCATTATCTCGTTATTTATTTATTAGTCACTTAGGAGTATGTGCACTCTTGTGAGTTGTCATGATGACATCATAGGGGTCTAGACCTCTTTTAAGCACATGTTGTCTACAAAATAGGAGATAGCACACTAATTAAGCACATGGTTCTACAACCTTCTAATACTTATCCACTCATCTAGAATGTTGGATAAGGCTTGTGCTTTGTTGTCAATGCTTATCTTATCTCCTAGTTATTTCTAGAGATATTTTTGGTGCTTCCTGAGAGGCCTTTATATACAGGAACTCCTAGTGTGTATGTACATGCTTCTACATGCATTACATGCTTGAGATAATATAATCTCATATTGATCATACTCTTTGGTCTACTGAGTGCTTGTGGTTATGCTCCTTGATCTTGAGTGAATCTTGCCTTAAAGAAAATTCTTACATGGTATTAGACCTCGGGGAGATTATCATCACTAACTATTTGAGACCATAGTTGCTTCAACACCATGGACCAAATCTAGAATATCATTGTCACTAGGAGCGTCTAGAGCTAGATCTAACCTTACCATTACTTCCAGACTGCTGATTCGATGAAGATTGACTATAAATTTTCCTATGCTGGGCTAAAGTTGATCGTGAGATAATAATTTTTTGTAAACTGACACCTGAAGGCACCGATTTGCAAACTAGGTATGGTCATTTTCAGATCTATTTAATTGCATTTTTAGATCTAATTAAATTTTTATTCTCTGGGTATTTTTGAATTTTTATTTTAAGAAATTATATTTTGCCCAATCGAGCAAATTATATTTTTCTTGATTGGGCTATCAGAGTTTTTTTTTTGTAGAACTGGGCTCTCAAATCTCGACCTTGCAAATTTGGTGGAATATTCTATCATTGATTCCATAGGCATAATCTTTCTTTGGTGGGTTGTACTACAAATTTGCTGAGCCACATCTTGGTGATCGCAAAACACACCAATCTGGCATTGTAAAAACTACCGACATAAACCAATGGCAATCTCAACTGGAGGCCCACTTGTTGCTTTGGTGTTTGTAGGAATAGTCATTTAAAGCTTGTATATGCAAAAAAGCCCATGAATATGGGATAATTTTTGAAAAATCTAGTGCTCGTAATTGGTTTCCAACATTGGCATAAAGTGTTTCTCCAACATCAAGTCCATTCTGGCATTTCCTATAAGAAAATCAGTGAATGCAGACTTCAATCTCTAGCGTAGTCACTATTTCGATACTGCCAACATTCAAAGTGAGATTTGGTGACCACTGTATTAGAAATGTGACAAGTGCAAGTGAAAACTTGGCGATGACAGTTGGGTTTTTGGAAGTTTGCAGAGCCTAAAGTGTAGGAGTGTAGCCTTATAGTTGGCCCAAGACTACAGTCAAGTGTATCTGTCATAGGAATTTTCTAGCCTTAGATGCATTGGTTTGGTTTCTTAGTCATTTTGAAAAATATTCTATTAGGAGCCAAAAAAATAGTGACTCTACTAGGGAGTGCATACAGAAAGAATCAAAATTTCTGGCATGAAATAGATTGGATATAGCAAATATATAGCAAGAGGTGTTCCTTATTTTCCTTGCTAAAGTTTCATGTCCCCTATTGTTCTTATTCAATGATAGCAGAAGTTTGACTAAATTAAATAATTGGCAGTATCAAAGTCATTTGGTATTTTGATATGTTGCTATCATAATTTAGAGTTGTTGTTAAGGTTCTTTCACATTGTCAAGAGTATGAAATTCCTAAAGTGTTGTTGAATAAAGTTTTTGAATACTAGTTGTAAATTCTGGACTAGGTTGTTTTGTTTTGCAAGTTGGTAAATCTTTTCTCACTAAGTGAGTGGTGACTCAAAGTCAAATCTCTACACTAGTGCTTCATAAATGTGAAGGTATTATGAAGGAAACAATAGTTTGAATGCAAATTTGAAGTATTTGTCTCAAGCTTCTTGACAATGGGTGAAAGATTTGTGAAAGATTACTAAATTTGGATGAGATCTAAATCTTTTGTTATTTGCAGCATTGAAGTAGTTGTAGGCATTTTTATTAAAAGGTATTTACATTCTCATGTGATTTTATTTACATGAAAGTAAGATTCACAAAATTTTCTCCATCAAGTGGTAATTCCAACACTAGGAGATTGGTTTGGTACATTTCAATGTACTTTGTGAGAGGTAGACTCAACAAGTCCTGTCATATTTTGAAGTATGTTGAAAATTGAATTTGGGAGAAAGTATTTTCAGATCTACTACAAGTTGTAAATCTAAGTATTAATGGTGAATGAGTTAAGTTTGTGAGAAATGTCAAATATCATTTCATCAAGTATGCAGTCGATTAGTGAGAATCATAGATCTATTTTTAGCAAGAGATATATGCCATTATGCTTTGATGGTATTCATGGTTTCCCAAACCTTATGCTGTATAACCTTAGAAAGTATTTTCCTAAATTCAGTGAGAGCCATGAAAATCTAGCTAGTCATCATGTTCAGTTGTTTAGTGACTTGGTTGGTGATTTTGAAATTTCTCGTGAAGACATTCATATGAAGTTGTTTGTTCAGACTTTAGAAGGGGATGCTAGGGATTGGTTTTCTTTTCTACTAGCATGCTCAATTTCATCTTGGGATGAATTACTTTCAGCCTTCATGAAGCAGTTCGGGGAAAGAGTAAGCATCTCTAATTATTTTGATAAGTTGTTGAAAATCCAAATCAGGAATGGTGAATTAGTTCCTGACTTTAATATCAGATTTGCAAAGGTTTTAAATGACATTCCTAAAAGTTATAAGCTAGGTGATCAAGTGTGTCTAGTTGTTTATCTTGATGCATTTGATAAAAAGATTAGTTGCCTATTAAGAGATAAGGAACCTAAGACTTTGCATCAAACATTCATGATGGCAATAGAGATTGAAAACCATATAAAATATGGCTTAACCCAGAGTCACTTCTCTAGGAATGTTTGCCGACAAGATGAGGTGCAAAGCACAAACCAATGTCATAAAGAGTATTTAATTTTAGATCAACAAATAAGTACTACTGCTGTTGTAAATAATCATGTTGAAATTTCAGAATTAAAGACATGTGCAAATGGAAACCCTTCATTGCGAAGAGGAGTTGATTCTTTTATTATTGAAAATAATGCATGTGTTGGTAATATTACAGTAGTAGAAGATAAAGTTAGTTTACTTGATGAGTTATACATGCAAGATTTAAATTTAGTCATTCATCCTCCCATTGGTGATTTGCTTTATGTTGAAAACATAACAACTCAGGAAGAGGAAAGGTATTCATCTTAGTATGAGGATGAAGAAGCTAAAAGTGATGTGTCAAGTGATGAAGGAGAAGTTGTTGATCTGACATATTGTAAAGAAGCATCATGTACATTGTGTGAATGCATATTCATGAAACCTTAGTGTAGGATGCAAATGGACTAATGATGAATTAAACTAAACTCAAGATATCATCATTAGAATGTAATCTCTACGAGCATCTCATGTTTCCCTAACTACAACTACTAAAATAGCTCTTAGACCAGCATTTAGTGACTATTCTAGAATGGGAGAATGCTGGAAAAATGAATATGCAATGAACTAACAAGTGATAAATGATGCTAAATAACACAAAATAATGCTAAAATGCTATAAAAATGCTACAATAAGAATGCTAGATGATGAATCAAAATGTGCCTATAGTGCAAATGCCTAAGACTTGGATTTTTTTGCTCTTGAATTCTCCTTCTATTTATAGGATTTTAGAAGGGGTTGGGGTAAGAATTTGGGTTTTACCTTTTCACTTGGTGGGTGGAAGTGAAATTGAAAAGGAGCTCAAAAGTCTTGATTGGAGGCTCCATCTGACTTTCATGTCAAAATAAATGTCTCATGAGAGACAAGAGAAGGATCTCAAAAGTCATGATTTGTGGCTAGATAAGGCTTTATTTCAACAAAAATATCTCATGAGAGACAAGAGAAGAAGCCCAAAAGTCAAGATTTGTGGCTAAATATGACTTTTATTTTCAACAAAAATGTCTCATGAGATACAAGAGAAGGAGCCCA
Organism: Cupressus sempervirens; assembly: GCA_028749045.1. Lineage (NCBI taxonomy): Eukaryota > Viridiplantae > Streptophyta > Pinopsida > Cupressales > Cupressaceae > Cupressus > Cupressus sempervirens. Next base: position 774,200,046 of record CM053790.1, on the reverse strand, counting down.
AAAGTCATGATTTGTAGCTAAATATGACTTTTATTTTCAACAAAAATGTCTCATGGGAGACAAGAGAAGGAGCCCAAAAGTCATGATTTGTGGCTAAATATGACTTATTTTCAACAAAAATGTCTCATGAGAGACAAAAGGAGGAGCCCAAAAAGTCACGATTTATGGCTAAATTTGGATTTCTATTAATTCTTTATATAAAAGTAGAATTTTTATTTTGTGAGAATAAATGGATTTATTGATTTAATAAAAGTTCCATTTATTCTCAAACATTTGTCTTTTCCCTCTCTTTTTTTGAATTTCATTTTATGATTTTGAATTGCTTCTCTCCTCTTTTGAAGTTGATTTAGGTCTTATTAATTTGATAGATAACTTTTTGTTAAATTTGCACTAATTAATCAAAATTGCTTGGTTTATGTTTTTGCTATTTTTTAGGTGTCTACAAATGCCCCTCTTTGAGCTAATATGCAAAGCATATTAGTTCAAAGACTATCTTGATTTTCTGATTTTAGGTCAAATGCTAATGATTGGATGTCTGTTCATTGATGTTTGATTGTTGACATTTTGACGATTTGATGATTTCTAGCTAGGGTAGGACGTTTTTGATGTTTCAAAAAATTTTGATGCCCCAGCTTGAATGCCCTTGGTTTGATATGGATATGCTGCCCCCTCAGAAATGAATTTGGAAAAATGTATGTGCGAAAGAGGGACATTTCAATTTGATTTGTGAAAATATTGATGAGAACTATTGGTAGGGAAGGTTGAGTCACAAAGTGATGAGTAGAATCAATCAAGTAATGTTGATACATAGAAAAAGTGCCCCCCTAAGGATACAAAGTAGGGAAAACTAACATGTCCATCTTAGAATACAGAGTAGGAAAAATAACTGGTTCAAGATAGAACCATTAGCTGGATAGTTGGATGTTGAGATTTGATTGATGTAGAATGGTCACTTGTGATGAAAAATTGATGTCAGTGTTCAATTTTTGATTGGTCAAGATGAGGTGAGTGCCCCCAGTGATAAGGGGTCTTCAGATCAGACAGAAAAAAATGATGTAGGTGTTGTGACAAAAGGTTGATTTGTGGAGCTTCATTTTATTGGCATAGCATGTATGTCATTTATGAGGAGGACCCTTTTGTGGTGAGACCTTTTGATGTTGATGATTCAATCTTTTTGATATATGTGATGGTCTGACGTGATGATTATGGTAGCAGTGGATTTGGATGTGTATATATGTGAATGATCAATATAGATGGATCATAAGGTAGAATATATGGTATGTTACTAATGATGTAATGAAAATGTGAGTTGGTAATATGACATGAAATGTGGTAAGATAGAATGTGAAAATGAAAGGAGATGGAGAATGGGAAAAGATGATGCAGTGAAGCAGAGGAGATGAAATGTGGTGAAACAAGATTATTTGAGATGCGAAAGATGCATAAGGCAATAGATGATGTTGGGCAATTTGATAATGACTAGAATGGTTTGAGATGTGAAATCCATATAATGCAATGAGTGAAATGAGAAGGTGAATGCATGAAGTGTAATGCTAGTGTGGATATTGTGAAGAGACAAAATCTAGGATAGTGGAGTGCTAGGAGCTTTTCATGATGTTGATGTTGATGTTGTTGTCCACCTTTTGATAACCATTCATGAAGTTGTGAACTAACATTTGTGAATCATATCCAGATTTATGTACCAACCATTTGTGTGAAAAGGAACCCAAGATGAATATGCAGACTAAATGAATGCAACTAACTATCACTTTTTTATTTAAAGAGATGCAAACTAATTGTCATCATAGAGCATGTAATAAAACAAAAATGAAAAAGTACAACCACCACTAGCTCAGCCATAGTGATATGAATACTATGTCACACCAAGAAGTACCAGTAAAGATGAACAATGTACAAGAAAACATGGCAACCATTAAGAACCAGAACCTATAGCCATAGAATAATAAAAATAGGCATGCAAATAGTCATATGTTAGTGAAAAGATCTCACCTAAAATATCACACAAAATTGGTCAAGGTACACATGGAACTCCATACAAGAGGAGACACTTATAAGTGGACACCAACAATGTGTGAAACCAAAGGATCACTTAAGCTAAAGAGTGAAAACCAAAAAAAAAAATCATGATTTTATCTTGGTACATCTAGTCAAGTACATCATCGAGGTACTAAAAGCACATGATATCATAAGAGATCATTATTTGCAAACCAGGCATGCTTCTAGTTGTGTGAAATAATATCAAGTTTGTTCAATTCTACCAAGGAGCAGCTAATGTTGGTTGTAATGCATTGTCATGTGTATTTTTGGTATTTTTGAAATATATTTGGATGTTTTTGTGGTTTTATCAAATATTTAAATGTTTTTGGGATTTTTGAGATATTTGAATGTTTTTGTGGTTTTATCGAATATTTAAATGTTTTTGGGATTTTTGGTAGATATTTGAGTGTTTTGTGATAAATATTAGAATGGTTTGACTCTTGTAAAACTAGGAACAATACAATCCATAGAGTGAGGATAACCATGATTGTTAGGCGAGAATGCCTATGTGTATATTTGTTGGAATAATGATACATTTTTCATTAGTTACAACACTTATTTGATTCTAAATGCTTACCGAGTTCATCACTCAATTTACAGTTCATACCAAGCATTCGTTGGTTACCAAGTATGTTCAGTAGTGTTTACCGAGTCAGGAAGGTAAATGAAAGATTTAGTCTTTACTGAGTCAGGAAGGTAAACAAAGGATTTAGTGTTTACTGAGTCAGGAAGGTAAATGAAGGATTTAGTATTTACTGAGTCAGGAAGGTAAACGAAGGATTTAGTATTTACCAAGTCAGGAAGGTAAACGAAGGATTTAGTGTTTACCGAGTCAGGAAGGTAAATGAAGGTTTCAATGATTACCAAGACAGAAAGGTAAAAGAAGTATTCAGTGCTTACCAAGTGAATCGAAGGAGTTAGCTTTTACCGAGTGACACTATATCTACCGAGTCACCAATGGTTACCGAGTTCCAGGCAACGTTGTATGACTAGTATGAATCGAGCCCCTACCTCTACCGAGTGCATGACGATGCCATGTAATGTAGTGGATGTCGTGTATCAGAAGGTCATCAAGTTTGTCTAAAGAACCCAAGTTTATTTTACTATTTGGCCGACTCAGTAATGTTTTGTCCACTTGTGTTTGGCCGACCTTGTTGCTGTAAATATTGGAATGGTATATATGTAATGTATTGTGCCATTTGCAATAGAGTGAAGTAAGAATGTAATTGAGCAAATTGAAAGAGAATAAGTAGCAGAGTATTCAGCAAGGTTATCAAGGAATAGCAAAGATATATCCATCATATCAAGTGATCAGTACATAAGATCTAATCAGCAAACCAGTTGCAAGCAGATCCACTGCTTCATCTTAACAGGTGAATTAGTTTGTAAATCCTTTAACAGGGTAGACTTAAAAGTCTTTTGTAAATCTCCTAACAGAGTACATACTTCATTGCATGTTTGTAAATCCTCTAACAAGGTGGATCTAGCAATCCTACTTGCTCCTAACAGGGCAGATCACCAAAAGTGATCATTGTAAGCCTTAACCGGCCAACTTTATACTGCAGTATTGAAGTTTCATGGGCATCATCCCCACCCCAGTTTTACTTTCAAATTGAAAGGTTTCTGGGCCACCAAATCAGTGTGTTAATCTTTTCATGCGTACAGTAAAGTAGATGAATGAATGGTGAATTTGTTATTATGCTGAATTGGTTTAAATTTTTTAAAGTTTACTGATTCACCCCTCCCCTCTCAGTAACCTTGTTAGTCCTGAATATTTCCAACAATATTAAGAACCATTATAGATAAGAATAAAGCCAATGTGGGGATTTTTTTCTAAGTGTGTGACGAAATAGACATTCTCGAGGGTTATGAAAAAGGTGTTTGGGCCAAAAAAGTCGTTTGAGGGGCCTAAAAGGCATTTTGGGCCTAAAATGGCACTTTGGGGTCCGAAAGGACATGTTGGGCCTTGAAAAAGGAATTTGAAGGGCCTTAAAAGGCACTAGAGGGGTCCAAAAAGGATGCATGGGCCTTGAAAAAGGCACAAGAGGGGCCTAAGAAAGGTGCTTTAGGCCTAAAAAGGTACTTTGGGGTCCGAAAGGACACTTTGGGCCTTGAAAAAGGCATTTGAGGGGCCTAAAAAGGCGCTAGAGGGGTCCAAAAAGGATGCATGGGCCTTGAAAGGCACTTTGAGGTCCAAAAGGACACTTCGGGCCTTCAAAAAGGTGTTATAGGGCCCTAAAAAGGCATTTTGTACCTTGAAAAGGGTCTCTGAGGGGCCTAAAAAGGCGTTGTGGCCTAAAATGGCACTTTGGGATCCAAAATGACAATATGAGCCTTGAAAAGGGTGTTATAGGGGTCTAAAAAGGTGCTTGTACCTTGAAAAAGGTATTTGAGGGGTCGTAAAAGGCACTTTGGCCTAAAAAGGCACTTGAGGGGCCTAAAAAGGACAGTGGGGCCTTAAAAAGGTATTTAAGGCCTAAAAAGGCACTAAAAGAGGGAGCCCAGCTCTCACACTTATGCCTACTTATTCTATACCCCTAGCTGTATAAGGATGAAAGAGTCTAACAGATATCTGGGCTTTCAAGATAGCATTGACATATTTGTTGAAGGGGGGTGTAGACTAATCATGGCCATTGCAACTTAAATAAGACCAATGATTCGTGGGGAATTGTTGCTCTTGACAAGAGGAGGGAAACAAGGCACCTCTTGCATTATTTGAGTTGTGCCACATTTTCCAAAGTCCTATGAAATGTTTCAGGACATTACCATGTTTCTTCTCAATATTAACGAGGCGGGTGGTATAGCCAAATTGAGAAATTGACAAGAATTTTGGGGTGTTGTTGACAAGAATTGCTCTCATTTCAAATGCTTTGGGCGAGTGGTGAACTTTTTTGCTATTTTTAGATAATTTTTGAATTTTATTTTTTCATTTTTTGTTATTTTTAGACAATTTTTGAACTTTTTTGATATTTTTTGACAATTTTTGAATCTTTTTGATATTTTTGGACAATTTTTCAATTTTTTTGATATTTTTGGGATAGTTTTTAAACTTTTTGATATTTTGAGACAAATTTTGATTTTTTTTGGATGAATTTTGACTTTTTTTTGATATTTTTGGGACAGTTTTTGAATTTTTTGTTATTTTTGGGACAATTTTTGAATGTTTTTGATATTTTTGGACAATTTTTGAATTTTTTTGATATTTTTGGACAATTTTTGAATTTTTTTGATATTTTGTGACAATTTTTGAATTTTTTTGATATTTTTGGACAATTTTTGAATTTTTTTGATAGTTTTTGGATGAGTTTTTAATTTGGGGGGTGAAATAGAGGATATGAGTGACATTTGGTGGAATACGAGGGTAACCAAGACCATGTGAGGTACCTAAAGAGGCAATGAAGGAGTTTATGACACCAAATGGGTTAATCGACGACTAAAATAAATATTGGAGATTATTGGGCAAGGTGAATGGCATAGATGTGCATTGATTTTCTTGCAATTCATGTTTATGGTATCTCAATGCATAATCAAACTCCCTATATTGTTGAATTTGTTATGCTCCCTATTGTTGCTATTAGGCTGGTTGTTTCCATTGCTGTGTACCTTCCATCAAGGAAAAGGGGTTTGATTTGCTCTTGTTATTGTTATTATTATTGCTATTACAAGCTCTGGCTCCCTAGATTTACTATTGCTTCCATACTGGGTATTTTTGTTGCTATGAAGCCACATTTGATGATAAAAGACTCTAGAAATGTAACCCTCAAATGTTTCTCAATTGGGTATGTGTGAAATTAATTCTAGATTGAATACTAGCCTAACAGACTACACTAGCCTAGGCTATGAGCTTCTCAACCCCAGAAGAACAATTAATGTAGTTCCAAATACCTCCACCTAATTCAATTGTAAATGCCATCTCTTTCTTGTATTCCTATCTTTTTTTAATTGCAATGGAAAGCCTCAAAGAGCCAAAGTTTTGTCTCAGAGATAGAGAATCAACCATTCAACTACAACCCCTTTTTCAGTATTGAAGGCTTTGTGTTGTCTAGGGAAATCCAAAAGTGCTATCTCTTGCCCCTTTTCAAACTAAAAGTGGCATTCTCACTTCTTCTGTACCATTTTTTTAAATTTTTAATTTTTTATGGGCATTTTTGATGTTTTTCTCAAAGCTTTTAGACATAAAACCGTTTGAGATGGATGCTATTGATAGGCTTTGCTAATTTTGTACCATCACAATCTAAAAGTCAATAAGTACCAGTCCCAAAGGATTCTGTGATTAGGTAAGGACTGATCCAGTTGGCCTCTCATTTTCCTTTATTTTCCCTTGCTACTTGGTTCTTAGGATTTTCTCTGAGCACTAGGTCACCAATCTGAAAGACACGAGGTTTGACCTTTTTGTTATAATGCCTTGATAATCTATTGTGATACACTTTAAGATGTTCATGTGTTATATGTTGATGTTCTTCCAACAATTCTAGCTATTCTAGATGGGCCACTCTGTAATCTTCATCTAATAGGATGTCTTGAAGAGTAACTCTCAAGGATGGGATCTCAACCTCCAACGGGAGAATAGCTTCACAACTATAAACCAAAGAGAAGGGTGTTGCACCTGTAAGCATCCTAACACTTGTCTTGTAGGCCCAAAGGGTGGGGTTCAACTATAAATGCCAACCCCTACCAGTATCATTGATGGTTCTTTTGAGGATGTTGATGATAGTTTTGTTGGTAGCCTCTACTTGGTCATTGCCTTAGGGATAATAAATTGATGAAGAATGGTGCTAAATGTGAAATTTTTCACATAATTCATCAATTATTTGGTTTTTGAAGTATAAGGCATTATCTATGAGAATTGCATGAGGTATGCCAAATTGAAAAATGATATGGTTGAGAATAAAAGAGATCTATTTTCCTATAGAGTTGGCAAGTGGTGCCACTTCGACCCACTTGGTGAAGTATTCGGTGACGGTGATAATCCAGTTATGCCCACTAGAGGAGGGTGGATGGATGGCTCCAATCAAATCAAAACTCCACTTGTAAAAGGGTCATGGCATGGCCAAAGGATTTAGGTCTTGGGCTAGTGCATGAATAAGGTTACCATGGATTTGACATTTTTTGTAGGTTTTGAAAAAATCAATAGAATCATTTTCCATGGTTGGCCAAAAATAGCCCATTCTAAGAATCTTCTTTGCTAATGTGAAACCATTGGAGTGTGACCCAAAAATCCTTGCATGGACTTCTTGCAGAGCAACTCTAGACTCATCCTTTTCATGACACCTAAATAGAGTATCGTCAAGACCTTTCCTATACAATGTATCAGCCACCAAGGTTTAGCAGGAGGCTTGGTGAATGAAATTTCATTTTTGGTTATGTGAGAGGTTATATGGAATGATGTTATCATGGAGGTGAGTGATAATGGGACTGTACCAAAGTGAATCATAGGTGTTTAGATGGCAAATGATAAGGGAATCGGGTTGAGTAAATGCAGGTTGAACCACCTCTTCCACTAGGAACTTATACCACTTGTGCTATTCTAGGAGCTAAAGTAAGGAGGCCAAGGTGGCCATAGCATCTACTACTCTGTTCCTTTCTCTGGGAATTTGTTCAAAAGTATTGTGAACAAAACATGCCTTGAGTGTATCGACTATATGTTTATAAGGAAATAATTTTTCATATTTTGTTTGATAAGTATCAGTAACTTGATTGATGATTATCTGGGAGTCTCCATAAACTTCTAGGGCTATCAATTTCCATTCCAAAGCTATCGTGAGACCCAAGACCAAAGCTTCATATTTGGCCATGTTGTTGGTGCAAGGGAAGAGTAGTTTGTAAGATTTAGGGATCGTAACACCAAGTGGCGTGATGAACAAAATGCTTGTGCCTGACCCATGGTGTGTGTAGGAACCATCAAAATAAAATTTCCATGTTACTGGCTCTGTTTGAAGGATGTGCATATTAGGGAAGTCAACTAAGATAGGATTGGAACTTTCTATACGCGCATTTGCCAATTGATAAGCAATAGCCTTTCCTTTTATTGCCTTCCTATCTACATACTCAATATCAAATTCACTTAGGATCATCACCCATTTGGCTAGTCTACCTGTTAATGCTATCTTGCTGAGAAGGTATTTGAGAGGATCAATATTGGAGATAAGCTTGACCTTGTGTGTTAGAAGATAATGACATAGTTTTTGGGAAGCAAAAACTATGGCTAGGCAAGCCTTTTCAATGAAAGAGTAATTAAATTCATAGTTGACCAAGGTGTGACTGATGTAGTAAATGGCTGATTCTTTTCTTTGGTCATTTTCTTGTGCTAGGAGGGCTCCAATTGACTTATCTATTATAGAAATATACAATAGTAATGGTTTGTGTGATACTAGAGGTACCAACATAGGTGGATTCATCAAATAGGTTTTAAGTATGTCAAAAGCCTTCTGACATTGATCATCCCACTTAAAATGTATGTCTTTATGTAGCAAGTGTGTGAAAGGTATACACTTTTCTACCAACTAAGAAATGAACCGACAAACTAATTGAAGCCTACCTTGAAAAGACTATAACTGATTCAGGTTGTTTGAAGGTTGCATACTAATTATGGCTTGTACCTTCTTGGGGTCAACTTCTATCCCTTTGATTGAGACAATGTATCCTAGGAGCTTGCCTGATTTGATGCCAAAAGAACATTTCTTGGGATTAAGCCTGACCTTGAATGCCTCTAGGTGGGTGAATATTTTGTCCAGTATCGAAAGATGTTCTTCTTGACTATGGGATTTGGCAAGAATGTCATCCACATAATCTTCCATGAAGATATGCATCATATCATGAAAGATAGTGGTCATGGCCTATTGATAGGTAGCTCCAATGTTCTTTAACCCAAAAGGCATTACATTCCAACAAAATGTGCCCCATGCACAAGTAAAAGCTATTTTCTCTTGATCTTCTAGTGCTATTCTAATTTGATTGTAACCAGAAAACCCATCCATGAGTGAAAACATGGAATGACCTGTGGTGAGATCGACAATGGTGTCGATGTTGGGGGGGAAGTCATTTTTAGGACATGCTTTGTTTAAATCTTTGAAGTCAATGCAAATGCGTATGCTGCCATTCTTCTTTGATATGAGGACAATGTTGGAGATCCATGATGCATACGCTAGAGGCAAGATGAAATTGGTACTGATTAATTTTTCCAATTCTTCTTTTACTAATAGGGCTATATGACGATGCATCTTTCTAAGATTTTGTTTCATTGGCTTGACCTCTTGAGAGATGTTAAGATGGTGGAGGATTAAGGTCGGGTCTAAGTCAGGCATGTTTGCATGAGACCATGCAAAGTTTATTTGTCTTTCTTTGAAGAACTCGATAAATGCCTTCCTTTCTTGTGGGCTCAAGGACTATGCAAAATAAATGACCTTTGGTTCGTGTTCTGTGCTAAGGTTGATAGGTTCTATTGGTTCAATCAAAATAGAAGATCACTCCTCAAAATGTTGAGGTAAGGTATCAATTACCCCATCTGCAGGTTCCATAGTTGGGTTTTCACCTTGGGATATGTCACTTCTATTTGTTTCCATTTTTTTTATCAAGATTAGCCACAACTTGGTAGTGGTCAGTAAGGTTGTGGGATGCTTGCCTTGCTCTAGTGTGATTGAGGTGATTGATACCTGACCTGACTATATTCTCTTCTTCCATTCTTCATTGACAAGATGGTTCATTTGCGTTAAGGTAGATGAAAACTTTACAGTTAGTGTCAAAATGAGGGAGGTGATGAGGCTTAGTTATATCCTAGTTAATGAGTTCAGGATGGACTAGGGAAAGTGATTTGTAGTATGGGAAAGGTTCAATAGGGCTTAAAGACATAACTTTATTAGATGGCTCATACGCTGTATCCGTCAGATCTATGACATGGATTTCTTCTAAAGTGTTTAGGAAGGTAGAGCTTGTGAGGGGCTCATAGTAATCATCTTCAACTTCTACTAGGAAGAAGTCAGGGAATAAGGTATGAAATTGAAACCCTTCAACATGTTCACCCTCTTCTAAGCCATTCTGATGTATTCTATTTCTTGGTGAAAAGGATCTGGAACTATGAGTTTTTCTTTGTATAGCCAAACTATTAGGGGTGGATATGCGGACAACATCACATTCTTTGGCATGGAGAGATTCTTCAGATAGTGACTCAAATTCCCATTTAGCAAAATCATTGTCGTCTTCATTATTGGAGGCATGTATGGGTAGTTTCCCCATGGAATGTGAACTTGAGATAGACAAATTTGCATTTAGGAGATTAGTTGTTGCTAGGGTATAACTATCCTTTTGCTTGGGTAGCCACACAAAGGTAGAAGAGGAAGAATCATTATGCTTTGGGTGAGCTTCAAAAGAGGTTTGCACCTTGTCTTGTCCATCATACCCTACCCCTATTTTAGATTTATTTGACCTAAATTGTGCCATCAAAGGTTCAAAAATTCCTTTCCCTTTCCCTAAGGGACCATCTCCTATATATCCCATCTTTTTCATTAATTCAAAGCCTTTCCCATGTAGGTGTGAGGAGATGTCGATGTTCTGTTGACTAATGTCTTCCACTAGGTTTGGAGGTGTACGACTTGCTTTGATAAAATGTGCATGATATGGTTTGGTGGACATTGGTTTTCTACGAGACCTCAGAGAAAGTGGGGGATCAAATAGGGAGACTGAGTACTCACCTACCCCTTTATGGTGCAACTTACATTTTCTATCAAATTCTTTTATTAGTTTATCCATTTCTTCATAGTGTAGTTGTTTATGATCTTTTGATGATGATGGTGGAGGAGGAGTGGAAGGACCCAAAAAAACCACTTTCTCTTTATCCTTAGTTGATGTTGATATGTGGCTACTCATTTGGTTAGTGGAGTGTGAAGTGTTTACAATTGTGGATTTTCTGCTAGCATCTGTTCGTGTATTAGCCTCTTATCTATTATGAGGGACAAGTGAGTTACAATACTGGGAAAAGTGTTGATCTCTAGGTATGGCTATCTCTTGACCCATGTATGGAAATTTGAGGCACTGGTGGTAGGTGGAGGGAATGGTTTGCATGTCATGAATCCATGGTCTTCTCAACAGAATGTTGTAAGTTAATTGTAGGTCTAAGACCTAACAGACAATTTCTTTTATGATCGGCCCTACTCTAATTGTTAATATGACCATGCCTTTGGAGGATCTTTCTTCATCATCATAAGCCTTGATGGTAATATTTTTTCTTGGGTCAACAACATCCTCTGCGTACCCAAGGGCTTTCACTAAACTAAGATTGCAAATATTGAGACCAGCCCTGCCATCAACCAATGCTCTCTTCACTCAGTTCCTATGGATGAATACATCTATGTGCAAAGGAGATTTTTGTCGTTGTATGATAGACATGTCATATTGGGTAGAAAAAGACACGTAATGAGGAGCAACTAAATTGCTAACCATGTTTTGGAATCTATTCACATCTAAATTATTTGGTACTAAAGCTTTGGTGAGTATCTCTTTATGCTTTGGGGAGATTTGCAATAGTTAAAAAATGGAGATGTGGGCCAAAATCTTGAGTAATTGGTTAACCAGGTTATACTTGGTCATGGAGGAACTTGGAGTTACTTGTTCAAGATTTGTCACTGTTCCTAGTAGGATAATTTTGGAAGCTTGGCCCTAGATGATGACATTTGAGAACCATTTTTTATTTTGATCTTTAATTATGATGACATTTATAGTGTCATCAAATCCATAAACCATGCCAATGGTATTATCATAGTGGTGTGCACAATTAACCTTGGTTTGCAGAGGTTTTTTTTATAGGCCTTGGAGGACTCTCCCTTCTCATTACTCATGAAGGGGTTCTTGAAGGTTGTATGGTCTTCATTATTACTGAGATTGTTTACCTCAATGGTTCCATAATTTATCAATTTTTGGATGACCCCCTTAAGGGAAAAAAAATTGTTTGTCAAATGCCCTTGATTGTGATGATAGGCACAAATGTGTTTTTCATTCCACCATTTCAGTTTGACTTGGGGTTCATATAGTTTAGCCTTCGGTAACACGATGAGGTAATTGATTAAGAGTGTTTGTAAAGCACTCTCATAAGACACCCTTATGGGTGTATACTCCTTAGTTATATTAGAAGACTAATATCTTCATGGTGGAGGAGTTTAATTGTAAGCCACTTGGTGGTTAGACATAGAGTGAGTCTTTGTGTTACGTCGGTAAAATGAGTAGCCATTATTTAGTTGAGGTGTGACACTGGGACTTGGTCAATTTAAAGGGGGTTGAGTTTGAGTTTTGACATGATTGGCTTCAACTACCCCATCATTTGTGATGTTTTTATATTGTTTCTCCACCACAATTTTTTCTTATTAGTGGATTGATCAGAGGAATTGTGCATTTGTGTGGAATTGTTGGAGAAACCTTTACTATCTTTAGATAATTTGATAATGTCATTGTTTACCAAGGTTTCTTCCACTTTAGCTATATTTTCTAAAGTAGTTTAAAAATATTTAGGCCCTTGGAGTTGGAGCCAATAGTTCATTGGTTTTGAGAGACCGTTGATGAAGATATCTATCTTCTCCTTATTTGGTATTTCTGTATGATATTTAGCAAACATGTGCCTCCATCATTGCAGGAAGGTCTTGAATGATTCACCTGGGAGTTGTTTTGTGTTACATAGATCAATAATTGTAACCTCTCTTTCAATGTTGTAAGAATATTGGGTGATAAAAATGGAGGCCAATTGATCAAAGTAATTGATATTGGAGGGTAGTTTGGAGAACCACTCCATGGTGTGTCCTCTGAGGCTCCTCAGAAATAGGCACATTAAGTATGTTGTCTCATAGATAAACTCCATGCTTAGCGTATAGAATTACCTTAGGTGATCTTGTGGATTCGTCATGCCAAAATATTTGTCACACTTTGGTATCTGCACATTTGGAGTAAAAAGTGCAAAGGTAATGTTTTTATCGAATGGCAAGGGACACACCTTTTCGAGGCTAAAATTTGCGGGTTGTGTTTTTCCTCTTTTCATCTTTTCCATTTCTAGTTGTAAGTCTTGCAATTTTTTTGTGACTATGTCTAAAGGTGACTCTTCTTCATCTTGTTTTAGGTTGGTCACATCAAAATTGGATGGCAATTTTGCACCTTGTCGTGCTAATGTAAGTATGTATCATTCTTTGTGTTTTTCTAGAATCTTGTCCATGATATTGACAAGTTCAAGATTTTGCTGAAAATCTTCAATTTTAGTTTCAATGCTTCTATCATCCCATGCATCAGATGAACCCATTGTGACTAAGGATTCCAAATTTTGATCAAACAAGGGTGACTCGTAAGTAACCGTGTTCGGCGAGAAATCTATTGTTGTAGTATATTTGAGGAGGTTTAGAGGTTCTATGCATTTGATGGTTCTACTTGCCATCCTAGCACTCACTCATATGGGTGACCATTTTGGTTTTGTTGGGACACTTGTTTTGTGTGGTGGCATGAAAGGTAAATTGGATTCTTTCAGTGTCTAGGCATTCTTCAAAAGGTGAAAGTTTTTATTGACTGTGATTTGTTTGTAGCAACAAGCTAAATTGGACAAGGTGTTCGCCAATGTTGATAGAATAAAGTTCACTTTCACAAAGTCATGTATAGATGTGTGTTTGCAAATGTTCCTAGCTTGATGTGAAAAGTGAGGTAATGGTAACTATTTGGTTGCTAATGATGTAGCTTTGCTTCTTTTCAAAAGATGTTTTCGATCAAACACAAAAAAATTTAGACTTTGTAAAATATCAACACAGAAAAGGGTATCCAAATTTATTGTTTGTTCACAAGTGTCATGTTTGCAGATAGCCTTTGTTTCATGTTTTTTCTTAGATGCACTATTTCACTGATCAAATGCATTATTTCATTACTTAGATGCGTCACAAGGATGGTTAGATGCATTGTTTCAAGGCTCAAATGTGTTGTTGTATGGACATATGCATCATGATAGAGATCAAAAGCATTATAGGAATGTTCAAAAGCACTATTTTATGTGTGTAAGTTCAGCAATGTCTTGGTTTTGAATTTAATTTCTTGATACCGGTTTGAGGTTTGTCCTTCTTGAAGGTTTATGATCTACATTGGTGTTTGTTATTAAGTTTTAAAACACTTCCAAGCACAATAGTAGTAGAACCAATGCAAGATATAAAAATTGCACACACCTAGAAAATGGCTTCCTAATAAGGTTATCTAAAGGGCTGGTGACTAGTGGGTCTTAGTGTTCCAACTATGTTAGAATTTACCTCTCCTATGATAGAGAGCTTCCCACCAAAGCAAGGGAGGTTTGGTGCAATATTTTGTGGCACTACTAGAGGAAGGCTATTTTATGAACATAGGTGGCTTGCATTCAATTAGGAATACAATATTGGGAGCAATCCCTCTCACTGGCCTTGCTAAGGCAACTCGAGAGGTAGCCCTTCTATGGCTAGATAATCCTACCTAGTAAAAAGAAAGAAATGGAAGTCACAAACAGGTCTAGGAATTCGATCACTCAAGAAGAGTGAGCACATATCCCTACTATTCTGGTTCCCCAAACATGATAGACACAAAGGATTAATTACTAGCCCTTATACTACTAAAGACAGAGGGCTCCTAATTAGACTATGTGTGGGTTCTTTTCCTTGTTCAACTGTAACTGATCTTTACACAAGGTTGGGCATTCTGATCAACTTGAAAGAGTTGAGAGCATAGGCCTACTTCTTTATCAAATAAGAAAGATTGAACATTCTTATTAAACTATGTCCGAAAATTTGAGAAATGCCACACTTTTAATTGACAAGAACCATGGTCCACCTACCCGATTTGAAGCTATCAAGAGCTAAGCACATTTTTTAGAGTCTTCATTCCCATCGAACATTTCTAGTAGCCTTGTGGTTGTGATTTTAGATAGATCTAATCTTTGTGAGCTTGGAAACACCTTTGAAAGTTTTCTGATCTCAATATGAAACTTCTCACATGCTATAGAACCTGCAAAAGATCAGATTCAAGTACACCACAAAACAAGAGATTCAAGGATCCAATATGCATGCAAATGGAGATGAAAACTAATCTAAATGATAACAATGAAAAACAATGCAAGAAAGGAAATGTAATAATAATGCAATACTAATCTATGAAAAAAAATATGGATCTAAGATAATATGCAAATGCAAGGATGAAAACGCATGATGGAAGCCATGGATGTATGAGAGAAAAAGACAAGAAGATAGAAGTTCCTCACAAAAAGCTTTAGTATTTAAACTCCTTCAAAAATAACTCTCCTAACCTGCAACATAACAATAGCATAATAATTAATAAAAAATAATAGATCAGCAAGAAAACTTGAAGAACATAGAGGCTTTAATATGAAGTGAATGCATATTCATGAAACCTTAGTGTAGGATGCAAATAGACTAATGAAAAATTAAACTAAATGCAAGATATCATCATTAGAATGTAATCTCTAAGAGCATCTCATGTTTCCCTTACTACAGCTACTAAATAGCTCTCAGACCAACATCTTAGTGACAGTTCTAGAATGGGAGAATGCTGGAAAAATGAATATGCAATGAACTAACAAGTGATAAATGATGCTAAATAACACAAAATAATGCTAAAATGCTATGAAAATGCTACAATAAGAATGCTAGATGATGAATCAAAATGTGCCTATAGTGAAAATGCCTAAGACTTGAGTTTTTTTGCTCTTGAATTCTCCTTCTATTTATATAATTTTAGAAGGGGTTGGGGTAAGAATTTGGGTTTTACCTTTTCACTTGGTGGGTGGAAGTTAAATTGAAAAGGAGCTCAAAAGTCTTGATTGGAGGCTCCATGTGATTTTCATGTCAACAAAAATTTGTCATGAGAGACAAGAGAAGGATCTCAAAAGTCATGATTTGTGGCTAGATAAGATTTTATTTGAACAAAAATGTCGCATGAGAGACAAGAGAAGGAGCCCAAAAGTCCTAATTTGTGGCTAAATATGACTTTTATTTTCAACAAAGTATATGACTTTTATTTTCAACAAAAATGTCTCATGAGGGACAAGAAAAGGAGCCCAAAAGTGATGATTTGTGGCTAAATATGACTTTTATTTTCAACAAAAATGTCTCATGAGAGACAAGAGAAGAAGCCCAAAAGTCATGATTTGTTACTAAATATGAATTTTATTTTCAACAAAATTGTCTCATGAGAGACAATAGAAGGAGCCCAAAAGTCATGATTTGTGGCTAAATATGACTTTTATTCTTCACAAAAATGTCTCATGAGAGACAAAAGGAGGATCCCAAAAAGTCATGATTTACAGCTAAATTTGGATTTCTTTTAATTCTTTATATAAAAGGAGGATTTTTATTTTGTGAGAATAAATGAATTTATTGATTTAATAAAAGTTTCATTTATTCTCAAACATTTTTCTTTTCCCTTTCTTTTTTTGAATTTCATTTTATGATTTTGAATTGCTTCTCTCCTCTTTTGAGTTGATTTAGGTCTTATTAATTTGATAGATGATTTTTTGTTTAATTTGTGTTGATTGATCAAAATTGTGTGATTTATGTTTTTGCCAATTTTTGGGTGTCTAGACATCATGTGAAGATAATAACGAGAGTTTTTTCTCAAGTCAAGAAGAGGACAATGATAGTATATGTTCATCTTAATGTGAATATGATGCAAACTGGTAAGAAGAATGAAATGATGAAAGTAAGTACTCTTATGCTAGTAGAAGTATGAGTTCTTTTCTTAAATCTGAAAGTGGAGTTCCAATTCAGAGTTATGTAAGTCAGCTTGAGGTTGAAAGTTGTGAATAAGAGTTGTCTACACAATACAAGGATAGAAAGATTATTTATAAAGATGAATTGATTAGTTGTGTAGATGAATATCTTGAGGATACATGCAGTGATAATTAGTAGACAAATGATTCTTAGATTAATGCATCAACACTTATTGGTAAGAAAACTAATGATTGGTTTACAAGACATTTGATTCATCTTAATGAAGACAATGCAAGTAATATTGGTTCATATTTTGCATGCTTTGTCTTCGGGTGATGGTTCTAATTTTTCTTCACATGTTGAAATTCTCCATGAAGACAAGATGGGCTATGGTTTTAAATTATATACTAATGCTTTATATGATGAGAATCTTGATGATGATTAGCCCATTTTTTTTCAAAATGTTCAAGAAGGTTCCTTGCATGGAGTTATCAATCCTCTTTTCAAAGAGCACATGGACAATTCAGATGTAGTTAAGAATGAGTTTGATGATGATACCTTGTCTTACTGCTATAAGAGATCAAAATGTTCTTCTTCTAGGTATGACAGTGATTATGATGATGATGTTGTATCTCAAAATATGGATAACATGGTGCTTGATGAAGTTGTTGAAAATTAGCATGCACCTTATAGCAAGTTTTATGATGAACATTCTAATGTGAAGACTAATCTATTTGCTAACTATGAAGAATCATTGGAGGATTATGGATTAGATTCAGATTATGAAATTGATGACATGTGTGAGTATGAGTCAAAGTGCTAACTTGAATACTCTCTAGTTATGTATAAGGATACACAATATCAAGGTATGTGTGATCCTTTTCCCCAAGTTGAGTATGAAGCCTTCATATTCAACTTTAATGGCATGCATGATTCATTCATTGAAGAGGATTTTCAGTTTAAGTCTGATATGTTTGGGCATGTTGATCAATACTTTCATAATGAGCAAGTGATTGAGAATGAAGCAAGTTTTTATATGCATTATGAAAGTGAAGTTGTAAATTCATTTTTGCTAACTGGTGTGTTTCAAGATACTAATTTGATTGGTGAAACTGATATCAATGAGAATTTCAGTTTACCTCATGAATGTTTAGATGAGAATCATGTTTACGATAGAGGTAAACAATATTGTTGAAGTTTGGGGGCCTAGGGCCATCGTTTGTACATAATCATAGTAGGAGTAGTTGTCTTTGCTTTCAATAAAGTTGTTTGAGAGAGAAGTTTTTGAAGTCAAGTTTGTGGTTTTCTTCTCCTAGAGATCTAAAATCTTTCCATGCCTGCAAGGGGCATGTATCTCCAAAAAGAGCCACTGTTGGCACTCAAAATTGTACCCCTGATTTTGAGCACCATTGAGAAAATTAAGTCCCATAAATGCTTTTAAATGCATATGTACCCAATTGTACCTTTGAGCTCTATGAGGTGTTTAATGCTTCTAGCACCTTTGATTTAGCCTGTCTAAGTATTCCATGAAGTTAAATTAAGATTCTGAGCCATTTGGTAAAGTCTTTTTTTGAGCATTTGTTAAATCTTCATTTTACCCCAAGTATCAAATAACAACAGGAGGCTATGTTTGCAAGTGAACATCTTGCACCCAGAAATGTTTTGTGACTTACTACTTTGGAAGAGTTTAGTGTCCATACCTGAGAACCTATGTTTCATATTTTGAGTCATTTCAAATCTGTTTGACCAATTTTGAATCCATCAAAGTTGGTAGTTTATTGTTTTCATGCTTTTGCAAAATATTCAGAATTCTACGAAGCCCTGTTTGACGAGTTATAACTTTGACCCAGTTGACCAAAATGCTAAAATTCCTTTTATGTTGCATTGTAGACATCAAAGACTTGTTATATTTCAAGTTTTAGCTCATGCTGAATCCATTTGATTAGTTTTCAAACGCAATTCCAAATGCAATTTCTATCTTTTTACTGGTGTCAGCACTTGCAGATTTGTCAAAACCCCTATTCATGATGTCATATCTTGAAATCCATGATATATGAGATCAAATTGATTGTACCACTATGTTGTACTCTTAAAATACTCCAAGTGTGCCATTTTTTATGTCTTGACAAATCCATTTGCACACTTTTCTAGGTCATTTCCATTCGCAAAATATGCTTTTGTCTATATTTCCAATTTGCAAAATCTAAGTAACCCACTTTGACCACTCGCCATTTGTGCCTAGTTATTCATCATGAGCCAAAATCATGGATATATTCTCACCTCATGACAAAGAACCAATGCCCTAAGTTTCATTCTTCCAAGTGTCCATTTGCCCAGTTTTTGAAACCAATTATGAACCCAGTTTATTGCTTTCTAACATGTTTTCTTGCAGGAAGTTCTAAGAGGTCAACTTTGATAACAAATATCTTGTGACCCTAAATTCATCATGAGATGATATTTGATAGGGTAAAAGTGTGTGGAACAAAGAATCAGTTTGCCAATTTTTAGAGCCCAATCAGGTGTTTGGGTCAATTTTTAAGGCCAACCAAAGGACTTCCTGGCACAAAGTTGATAAGTTGCAGATTAATGGTAAAATGAGTTTTAATGACATTTCAGTGATGGATTTTGATTCAAATTAGTGCCAGATAATCAACGGTCTAGTTTGAAGCTTAAGTTGTTCAAAAATGATTTTTTTTTTTAGTTGGACCCATTTTGGGGCTCGACTAATTTTTGTCAAATTGACAAGATGAAGAATAAATTGTTCAATAATGAATTCTAAGAAAATGAGGGAGTTCCCTTCAAGAAGAAAATTAGAGTTAGAGCTTGAAGGATTAAAACAAAAGGTATACAAATATGAAGAGGCTCTTACTTCTGCTAAAGAAGAGTTTCACTGTCTGGAAAATGAATCTACAAGAGAAGAACAAGCTTTTAAGGATCTTGGCTTGCCCACTCAAACCTACCTTAGGCAAAAAGATGAAATTCAAGGTCTTTTTTGTGAAGGAAAAAGAACAATGAAGATGAATTTCAATCTTCAAAATAGAAGACTTGGATTATTATGTTCTAGGTTGAGAATGATAAGGAGGATTTGGGAAGGAACAAGTCAGATAATAGAAATGCTACTGAAGGGGGAAGAGACTGCATATGAGCAATGTTAGTATGCTAATAGAAACCAAATTTAAATAAAGCTTCTACAAACTAAACAAAATTCATAAACTTCAAGATAGACTAAGATGAGCTCTCAATTGAAAATATGAGCCATTAATGGGCTCTCTCAATGAGAAGCTCTCTTGTTGAGTGGCTTTATCTAAATGGATAGGATGTATGCTCAATATGCTTCCAAAGGCTTCAATGGATGATTGTGGATTTTTGGTGTGGATAGATGGCTTTAGTATGGATTTGGCTCTCAAAATAGCATTATAATTTTACTTCATGGATTGTGTTAAAATGGCTTGGGAGGGGATCCAATTTATAGGCTAAGGGCTTGAGGGATTGAGCGCTAAGATGCAAAGATGGGGAAAAACTCATGGAGGGCTTAGATTGCATGAGAGAAGAGCACATGGATTGTGGTTCTTTACAACCAATCAGGGAGTGGCACATGTCACATGGTGAGAGGATGGAGGAAAGGGCAAGGATGAGTCAACAAAAGAGGCTCAAGAGATAAAATCTTCATAAAGACCCTTCATAAGTGCTTTGTAAGAACATTTATGACTTTGTGGGCTTTATAAAGTTTTGTGGTTGGGGATATTTGTGAGAGATACCATGAAATTCGAATTTGAGGGTTTAGGGGGGTTTTAAGCTTGCTTAGGGTTGTAAATATGATTAGACGAAGGGTTAGAGATGGCTTAGGACTAGGCAAGTGGATGGCAAGTGGATTGCAATTAATGAGGGTGGGTGAAGGAGGAGATATTTGTTAACTTTGGCTTGAGTTAGCAAGTCTTAACCCATGTTTAGGGAATGTGACAAGGTTAGGAGGGGATTAGGATTAGGGTTAAAGACATCTTCTAGAAGAGTCTAGGCTTTGGATGAGGATGAAGACATTCTAGAAGAGTCTAGAACTTCCTAGGATAAGATTTCATGAAATAAATAAAGTTTTATTTATTTCAAGGGTTTGGGTTGAGGAGATATTTATTAAAATATTTTTAATAAACATGAGGATTAATATTTAATCTTGATTAAATATTTTGAGTTGGGATTAGGGGTAGGAAATGATGAGATTAGCCTTTAATCGAAATTAAAGAAGGATTAGAAGATTTTGGAAGAGGTTATTGGTCTTAAGGAAATTGGCCAACTTTTGGGAAAAAAATAAATAAATTATTTATTTTGGTATTTTTGGTCAATTTATTAATTAAATAATTAATAAATAAGGAAATAATGTTTAAATAAGATTTAAATATTTTTGGGAGGGATTCCTTAATTAAATATTTTTAATTAAGATAAAGGGATTTAATGGCATAAAAATAAATTAATTAATTAATTAAATAATTAATTAATAAATGATGATGTCATCAGAGATTTTTTTAGAAAATAAAAATACTTTATTTTCTAAAGGATTTTTAGGTGTCTACATTTTGCCCCTCTTTGATGTGATGTCACGAGTGGCATGGCATCAAAGATAAGAAAATAAGATGCCCAAGGCTAGAGCAGAAGAGGAGGGAATGGACTGTGAGATGCCCCCTCAAGAAGGAAGTGAGGAGAGAAAGCGAGGCTCGATGGCTTCTTGAAAAATACAAGAATCTGGGATGAGCAAGGAGACTTAGATTGGTTTAAGAGAAGAGGTTTAGTTAGCTCAAACTCTCACTATGGGAGAATGATAAAGGGAGAATCAGAGGCACAAGAGGAAGCAAGCTTAAGATCTCATGGATTGCAGAGGATGAAGGAGCGAAGCACTATAAAAAGGAATCCAAGATAGGGAGATGGATGATAGGATGATAAAGCTGATGCAACAGGATTTCAAAGAGTCAGATTGGCAGAAGATGGGTTTTGGAGATCCCTAGGACTAGGATTGTGGATCTTGAAAGATGAGGCTTGGTGGATTGATTGGATTAGTGGATCCCTAAGACTAGGATTGTGGATCCCTAAAGCTAAAAGTGCAGATGGATTCAAAGAGATACTGATGCATAAGCTAGGGTAGGAGAGACAGATGCTGGATATGGATGGGGGATAGTGGAGATGAAGGAAAACCATTGAAGCTTTTCGAGCGGGGGTATACTTCAAAGAGAAGTACCACCATGTAGTTGAGCACTAGATTTTCTATAGGATTGTTGGTTAATTGCTAAGGTTACCAAGAACATCAAGGTGTTTTTACCAACTGTCCAGAGGACTGACGGACTGACTCAAAACAAACATGCAAGGATTGCCCCAGCATCACACATGAGTCCAAGAGGAAGCAGTGTGGAACCGACACTAGGCAACCCACAAGCAGAAAAGAAAAACAAACAAAAAACTTGATCAAGACCTTACGCTCAGATTGCCCCATTCACAGCATACCATGATATGGAAGATCGTGGCAACCTTGAGGAGGAAACAAAAAGATTGCTTGGAAAAGATATTTCAAGACTCAAAAGGGAAGATTCCAAATCAAGAGAAAGTGAAAATCCAAAAGAGAACCATTTTGCAACGAGATGGGTAGGACGAGGTACTAACGGACCAAGATCAGACATGAGGAAAGCTATATCCTACAAGGATCTATCATAGAGCACCTAAGCTAATGGATCTGGATGGGTGATGCATCTGGCAAGCTGAACTAAGAAGGATAGCACTTTGGTGATAGGAGATCTAGCTAAAGGATGCATTGGAATAGCTAACCAAGGGTTGTGCAATGTGTGCAAGATGCTGATCAAGGAGGAACAAATATAAAAGTTGGATAAATACAATGGTACTAAGCTAAAGAGGATGTACAAGCTGACAGACCAAGATATTTACAAGTGGGCTAATCAAGATATGATACAAGCTAACAAACCAATGATACGTATGATACAGATGGATAAAAGCTCAGGATGAGAAGATAGCGGGATAGCTCAATTTTGTGTAAGAGGCAGAAGCTAAGGATGAGGTGATAACGAAAGATATGGATTCGACAAGATGCATCCAATGATGATGATGGGGACAATGCTAAGGTTGGTGGTAGCTAAATGGATAGATGGTGCTAGAGTGAATGGCTAATGAGAGGATGCCATTGGATTTGCATGAGGATAGCCTAGAGCGGGATACTAATGACAAGGGAGGATGGACAAGACAAGATCTCCAAGGAATATAGTGCCCCCAATTAGAAGATAACATGCAGAAGGAGGTATTATGATGGATGTGATAGGATTCAAGCTAGGATAGAAAAGTGGAAGGTGCTAGGGAGATGGATGATAGTTGGGATGATTGGCTAAAGCTGCAAAAGATCAGTGGATGGTGTGAGATGGAAGCTGGAGGATGAAAGATAGGTGGATAAATTGGAAGATGGATATGTATTGCAAGATGTGACCAAAAGCATGAGGATGATAGCCTAAGCTAAGGATGGCTGGATTACGCATGACGCTTGTATGCCATGTTTTCATCATGGTACTTGTCCAAGGCGCTTGAATTTCCATGTTTTCACTAGTGGACACTTTATTTATTTATTTATTTTGAATTTTTGACTTTTTGACTTTGGACTTAGCTGGAATGATTTTGGATTTCTTCAGCTATTTTTGGCTCATAGATGTTGGTAGAATGGATGAAAAAGGATTGGATTGAACAAGTGGAATGGTGGGTGGGAGTTTGACAGATAATGGATGCGAAGACATAAGGCTTGTGGGTAAATAGATGAGGAAAATGGAAAGATCATCATTGGCACACACCTTGAGAGGTGATAAAGTAGTGGGAAAGATGGTTTTGAGCGAGGTTGAGGAGAAAATGGAGGAAGAGAAAGATAAGGACTAAAAGTAGAGTTGGAAGATGGAGGATGGGAAATTTAGGATAAGAAGCATATGGACTAAAAGTGGATTGGGGGGATGAAGGATGGATGGATGAGGCTTTTTGAGTAGCATGAATGGATGCCAATTGAGATTTTTCTTTGAGATGCATTTCTTTTATGAGCATCTTGGGTATCGACATGATTTTTGACTTTTTTAGCTTGGGCTTTTGTGGCCTCTTGACTTTTTCTTTGATTGGGATTAAATGTTTCTTGTTTTGAACATCTATTTTAGAAGGGACATGTTGAGACTTGGATTTTTGTGGATTTTTGGATTTATGCTTTTGTATTTTGGCATCCAATATGCTTCTATTAGCCATGGGATGAGAACAAGAGCATGGAGGAGATGGAGGGATAATTGATGGAGTGATAGGGTTTAAAGGTTGGAAGGGATTCAAGGGTGAGTGCCTTTGATGATCTAGCTGGTGGATTTGAGGGGATGGAAGGATAGATTGGAACATAGGATATGGATGGATATAATTGCCCAAAATGGATGGAGGGAAGGAAGGATATGGGCCCAAAATAGATGGAAATGGCGAAGGTGTAGGTCCCAAAATAGATGGAGGGGATAAAGGATTCATATTAGGTATGTAAGAACCCAAAATGGATGGAAAGGGGGTGGGATTTAGATAAGGGATATATGGACCCAAAATGGAGGGTTGGAGATAAGGAGTAGGATGAGGGCCCAAAATAGATGCAGAATAAGATGGATGGGAACTTTGGGGTGGAGATGGAAGGACTTGGGACCATGCAGGAATAGCGGGGATACCAACATCTAGAAATACATTTTCATTTCTTTTTTCAATATGATGTTCATTATTTGGAACACAAGATGTGATTCCATTACTAGCTGAAGGAGTTGGAGCTACGGATATGATAATTAGTTCTTCTTTGATGGATCTATCATCATGGATTATGGGAGATGTATGATCATGAAGCAGAGGAGATGGAAGGATAGGATCTTGAGTTGGGTGGGCTGAGGGAAAGGGATCTTGAGATGGAGTAAGTAAGATGGTAGGATTTAGTTATGGAGGGGATGGTAAAAGTGGATCATGTAGGGGAATAAGTGGGATGACGGGATCTGTTGTTCTATCGAATGATATTTCAACATGCTTTTGGACAAGATCTTGATAGGAATGGATGGGAGTGGATGCATGAGGTTCATTATATGGGATTTGGATAATGCTTGGAGGAGGAGATGTGGATGGGATTTGGAGCGATTCAATGGGTGGTG
Source organism: Cupressus sempervirens (assembly GCA_028749045.1). Taxonomy (NCBI): domain Eukaryota; kingdom Viridiplantae; phylum Streptophyta; class Pinopsida; order Cupressales; family Cupressaceae; genus Cupressus; species Cupressus sempervirens. The sequence goes on along the minus strand of CM053790.1, from coordinate 774,175,115 downwards.
GGAATTTGATGCTTGCGGGAAGTGGAAGGATTTTAAGCAATTTGAGGGATGGTATGGGGATGATAGCTATGGGAGATGGGGATGATATTATAGATGGGGAAGCTTCATCACTAACTACTTCACATCGTTGGATTAGATGAAATGGCTTATTGACTGTTGGAGGTGGCTTTTCTTGTATTTCCTCTAGGATATTTCTTGGAGACTCGTGTGTCGGAGGTGGAGGTGGTGGATTGATAGGAATAGCTAGTGTGATGAGGGTGGAAGATTGGAAGTTTGGTTGATTGGGTGATGGAGGAGAAGCTGGGATATCAGATGGCATGACTAGATAGTTTAAAATAACTCTTGGATTTTGGGGGATGCTTGGGGGAATGTTTCTAAGGCTTTCAATATATCCGTCATAGTCAACAAGATTTTCATCATCATTGGAATAAGAGGTGGCAGGAGCAAGGACAATATGACCGAACACATCATGATAGGTTTGGGATTTCATGTTTTGATGATGAGTTAGATGGGGATGGGGTCTTGCATACAGATGAACACAGAAGCTCATGGTTGGATTTGGATTAAGCATAGATTTTGGATTGGTTGATGAAGGATTTCCTAGGGAGAGTCAAAGCTATATGACAGACCTAAGGAGGATTGGCTGGAGATTTTTGGCTTTCCTATTGATGGAAGACTTCAAGGGCATGCTGTCAAAAAGTGAGAGTTTGGCTTTCCTATGTGCTAGATTGGTGGAGATTGTGTCAAATTAAGGATAGACTAATGATCCTATGGGCATGACACAGGATTGACCATTTTTGGATCCCAACCTTAGCTCAAGGTGATTAGGGATAACAAGTGACAAAGCTAGATTACCCTAGACAAAGCTCTGTCAAAGGGATAACCTTGGTGAGATTGGTTGATTGGTAGGATAGATTGATTGGATAGAAAATTTTGGCAAAGTGACAACAACTCTTTAAAGGCTTGGGTTGCTAGCTGGCTGGGAGGATGATTTGGATGGACTTTGGATTTGGGATTGTTCTAAGGCAAAGAACTAGATAGATTCGGTTGTAGCGGGGGAGCTTGGATGATTTTCTGATAAGCTAGTGACTACGCTAAGTATGCCTTGAGCTGGGAGATTTCTACTTTTCTAGGATTTCAACCAAAATTGGAAAACATTCATTCAAAAGCTATGAACAAACAAGCAGAAAAAAGTTTTGAGCAAGCACATCAAACACACCAACATCCTAGGAAGCTTTCTACAAGGATGAAATTTGGTTTAGCTAGGGAGTCCTTGATATATGCAAGGTACATGAGACCCAAATCCGTAGATGAAACCAAAAAGATGTCATACAGACGAGAGGAGCGGTAACCCACTTCTCCTCTTTCACTTCTCAAAGGTATAAAGTTCCTTGAGGCTTAGCCCGAGTGACAAAATTTTGATCCCAAGAGAGGTTTCTTTGGATTCACCTCCCGATCTTTATACTCCACCAGAACACTAGAGTTGAGGTCACCCCAAGGGGTGATGAAATCCCCAAGCAGGCCTCCTAAAAAGCTAAGACAAGATTTTGGATCCTAATCTTATGCACCCAAGATGGCCTCGAAAGACGACAAGGGGAGAGAAGACTTGGATGATCTTGGGCTAAAAAACATGCTTGTTCTTTTACCAACTAACGCTTAAGTTTTCTGATCTAGACTTTGCAAGCACTCATGTTTAAGATACAATGTTTATTCCAACTTTGAAGCGTCGACAAAAAAAAAAATTGATCGAAGAATGAAAACAAGAAGAAGAGATAGGGTCAACAAGAAGGTAAAATCGCGTGCGCAGAGGCCATCCACGTCAAGTATCGATTGATTTTTCTTTAAGGCATTCAAGATTGAGTGTGAGTTTATTTTAAGCCCAAAACAAAGGTGTGTGAGATTTGATTTCAAGCGCATTCCTAGAGGCCCTCCACGTCAATAGTTGTTCAATTTTAGTACCCAAATGAGGTGTGATCAATTTAATCTAGATTTTTGGTCATTTAAAAATTTTGATAAAGTTAAAGCAAACGTTCAAAGACCAAGTGAGTGAGTTAGATTGTGGAACATTTAACACCTTTTTCAAGTAGACCCATCCCCATGAATGGTGCTGAGATTGCAACCAATGGTTAATATTTAATGGGTGACTAGAAAAGAGGTGAGTCCAAGGAACTACTCAAATTGATTTTTACAAATTTGTGTTTAACTTAACGAAATTTCTTAAATGTCCAAAAATCAAACTTTGCCTAAATTGCATGTGGAAATAAGATTTATTTTGTTCAATTTTAAAAGCTCCAAATGAAGTGTTTGATATTGCAATGGTTAATTGATCCTTGAAATTCAGGATTGGATTTGTTATTTTAATCATGCATTCAAAGACAACTGATTAAGCATTCAAGATTTTTTCCTTTGAGCATTCAAGATTGAGATTTTGTGTGTTGTTTTAAGAACTTTGAAGTACTTTGTTTTAACCTTAGATCATTCAAGATTGTTTTTGGACTCAAAAATGAAAATGACTCTTTGGACTTTGCTTTTCATTCAAGATTTTGTGTTCTAGTTTGCATGTTTTAAGCCCAAAAATGATATTCCTAGATTGTTTTGATGCATGAAAAACCTAAGAAACATTCTAGATTTTGCAACAAGACATTTTTTTGGAACAAATAACAAAACTTTTAGGACAATTTTTGGCAACCATTTAGGACTCTTAGTTTTCATGAGATTTTTAAAAGAACTTTAAAATATTTGCAAATAAGGTTCATTTTATCCTTGATTGATGCTTTGAGTTTGATTTAGATTTTAGTGTGCACTTAGTGTTGATTTTGAACTTTTTGAAATGGAAACTTGAAGTTCTTTTTAAATTCCCAAAAATGAAGTGTTCCTAACTTTGCATGAATGCATCTAAAACCTTGATGTTGCAAGGATGCAAATGATTGGATTGGTTTAGTTTCACTTGTTAAAAGAGTTTTTCTTTTTTGCAAATTTTTAATTTTTAATGGATTTAAGTATGATTTGGGGGTTCATTTTAAGCACTAAAAAGAAGTGTGTATGGTTTTGCTTCCTTTAAAAAAAATGTCCAAGATCTCCCACAAGAATAAGAAGAAGAAGTAGATGGAATAAGAAGAATATAGACAAGAAGAGGAAGAAGAATTCCAAGTGCTTTGTCCACCTATTAGCTTGAAAAATCTGCAAACACTATGAGATAGACTATGAGTTCCTTTGTCTTCTTCATGCTCATGTGGACCTACAAAACCAATTTATACAATCCTACCAATCACAAAAACAAGAAAAATTAGCCAAAATTAGCAAATGACATACAAAACTTGACTAAAAAAGCTAATGAAGATGACCCATGCGGGGTCCCACCGAGCATGCCAAAATGTATATGAGCAATGTTAGTATGCTAATAGAAACCAAATTTAAATAAAGCTTCTACAAACTAAAAAAAATTCATAAACTTCAAGATAGACTAAGATGAGCTCTCAATTGAAAATATGAGCCATTAATGTGCTCTCTCAATGAGAAGCTCTCTTGTTGAGTGACTTTATCTAAATGGATAGGATGTATGCTCAATATGCTTCCAAAGGCTTCAATGGATGATTGTGCATTTTTGGTGTGGATAGATGGCTTTAGTATGGATTTGGCTCTCAAAATAGCATTATAACTTTACTTCATGGATTGTGTTAAAATGGCTTGGAAGGGGATCCAATTTATAGGCTAAGGGCTTCAGGGATTGAGGGCTAAGATACAAGGATGGAAAAAAAACTCATGGAGGGCTTAGATTACATGAGAGGAGAGCACATGGATTGTGCTTCTTTACAACCAATCAGGGAGTGACACATGTCACATGGTGAGAGGATGGAGGAAAGGGCAAGGATGAGCCAACAAAGGAGGCTCAAGAGATAAAATCTTCATAAAGACCCTTCATAAGTGCTTTGTAAGAACATTTATGACTTTGTGGGCTTTATAAAGTTTTGTGGTTGGGGATATTTGTGAGAGATACCATGAAATTCAAATTTTAGGGTTTAGGGGGGTTTTAAGCTTGCTTAGGGTTGTAAATATGATTAGAGGAAGGGTTAGAGATGGCTTAGGACTAGGCAAGTGGATGGCAAGTGGATTGCAATTAATGAGGGTGGGTGAAGGAGGAGATATTTGTTAACTTTGGCTTGAGTTAGCAAGTCTTAACCCATGTTTAGGGAATGTGACAAGGTTAGGAGGGGATTAGGATTAGGGTTAAAGACATCTTCTAGAAGAGTCTAGGCTTTAGATGAGGATGAAGACTTTCTAGAAGAGTCTAGAACTTCCTAGGATAAGATTTCATGAAATAAATAAAGTTTTATTTATTTCAAGGGTTTGGGTTGAGGAGATATTTATTAAAATATTTTTAATAAACATGAGGATTAATATTTAATCTTGATTAAATATTTTGAGTTGGGATTAGGGGTAGGAAGTGATGGGATTAGCCTTTAATCAAAATTAAAGAAGGATTAGAAGATTTTGGAAGAGGTTATTGGTCTTAAGGAAATTGGCCAACTTTTGGGTAAAAAATAAATAAATAATTTATTTTGGGATTTTTGGTCAATTTATTAATTAAATAATTAATAAATAAGGAAATAATGTTTAAATAAGATTTAAACATTTTTGGGAGGGATTCCTTAATTAAATATTTTTAATTAAGATAAATGGATTTAATGGCATAAAAATAAATAAGTAAATTAAATAAATAATTAAATAATAAATGATGATGTCATCAGGGATTTTTTCAGAAAATAAAAATACTTTATTTTCTAAAAGATTTTTAGGTGTCTACATTTTGCCCCTCTTTGATGTGATGCCGCGAGTGGCATGGCATCAAAGATAAGAAAATAAGATGCCCAAGGCTAGAGCAGAAGAGGAGAGAATGGACTGTGAGATGCCCCCGCAAGAAGACAGTGAGGAGAGAAAGCGAGGCTCGATGGCTTCTTGAAAAATATAAGAATCTGGGATGAGCAAGGAGACTCATATTGGTTTAAGAGAAGAGGTTTAGTTAGCTCAAACTCTCACTATGGGAGAATGATAAAAGGAGAATCAAAGGCACAAGAGGAAGCAAGCTTAAGATCTCAGGGATTGCAGAGGATGAAGGAGCAAAGCGCTATAAAAAGGAATCTAGGATAGGGAGATGGATGATAGGATGATAAAGCTGATGCAACAGGATTTCAAAGAGTCAGATTGGCGAAAGATGGGTTTTGGAGATCCCTAGGACTAGGATTGTGGATCTCAAAAGATGAGGCTTGGTGGATTGATTGGATTGGTGGATCCCTAAGACTAGGATTGTGGATCCCTAAAGCTAAAAGTGCATATTGATTCAAAGAGATATTGATGCATAAGCTAGGGTAGGAGATATAGATGCTGGATATGGATGGGGGATAATGGAGATGAAGGAAAACCATTGAAGCTTTTTGAGTGGGGGGATACTTCAAAGAGAAGTACCACCATGTAGTTGAGCACTAGATTTTCTATAGGATTGTTGGTTAATTTCCAAGGTTACCAAGAACATCAAGGCCTTTTCACCAACTGTCCAGAGGATTGACAGATTGACTCAAAACAAACATGCAAGGATTGCCCTAGCATCACACATGAGTCCAAGAGGAAGCAGTGTGGAACCGACACTGGGTAACCCACAAGCAGAAAAGAAAAACAAACAAAAGAATTGATCAAGACCTTATGCTCAGATTGCCCCATTCGCAGCATACCATGATATGGAAGATCGTGGCAACCTTGAGGAGGAAACAAAAAGATTTCTTGGAAAAGATATTTCAAGACCCAAAAGGGAAGATTCCAAATCAAAAGAAATTGAAAATCCAAAAGAGAACCATTTTCCAATGAGATGGGTAGGATGATGTACTAACGGACCAAGATCAGACATGAGGAAAGCTATATCCTACAAGGATCTATTGTACAACACCTAAGCTAATGGATCTGGATGGGTGATGTGTTTGGCAAGCTGAACTAAGAAGGAGAGCACTTTGGTGATAGGAGATCTAGCTAAAGGATGCATTGGAATAGCTAACCAAGGGTTGTGCAATGTGTGCAAGATGCTAATCAAGGAGGAACAAACACGAAAGTTGGATAGATACAATGGTACTAAGCTAAAGAGGATGTACAAGCTGACAGACCAAGATATTTACAAGCGGGCTAATCAAGATATGGTACAAGCTAATAGACCAATGATACATATGATACAGATGGATAAAAGCTCAGGATGAGAGGATAGTGGGATAGATCAATTTTGTGTAAGAGGCAAAAGCTAAGGATGAGGTGATAACAAAAGATATGGATTTGACAAGATGCATCCAATGATGATGATGGGGACAATGCTAAGGTTTGTGGTAGCTGAATGGATAGATGGTGCTAGAGTGAATGGCTAATGAGAGGATGCCATTGGATTTGCATGAGGATAGCCTAGAGTAGGATACTAATGACAAGGGAGGATGGACAAGACAAGATCTCTAATGAATATAGTGCCCCCAATCAGAAGATAACATGCGGAAGGAGGTCTTATGATGGATGTGATAGGATTCAAGCTAGGATGGAAAAGTGGAAGGTGCTAGGGAGATGGATGATAGCTGGGATGATTAGCTGAAGCTGCAAAAGATCAGTGGATGGTGTGAGATGGAAGCTGGAGGATGGAAGATAGGTGGATAAATTGGAAGATGGAGCTGGATGACAAGGTATAAAAAAAAATTGGAGAAGCAGATTGCCAAGTGAGAAAAGATGATTGACCACAGAGACAAAAGATACACATTTGATTCTTTTTAAGCATAATAGAAAAAATCTAGAGTATCAATTTATAAGTAGAACTTATGGGATTTTGACATGGAGGTGATATATGCAACACCTTAGAATCCACCATCATTTCTTTTGGAACATGATTGATTTGACTAACAAATATCATCACATGGTGAGACAGGATTAATCTTATCAAGGCATCTATGATAAGTGTGGTAATAGGACACTAGAAGACAATTTTCATTTTGGACTACTTGTAGAGGTGTAACAACTATTTGTGGTTGGTAAAGTTGTAAGCCTCCCACTCTAAATTTCTTATTTAGAGGATGGTTTCTCATAATCTGTATATAACTCCCTTCAATAGTAGAGTTTGTCATTAGAAAGCCAAAAAGAAGCAATGCGCATCCACGTTAAATGCAAAGTTTCCCAGGCATTAAAAAAGGAGATCCACACATAAAGGAAACTCATGCCAAGAGAAGAGCTTTAGCATCCAAGGAAGAAGCCATGGTAGTTCAAGCATGCATAACAAGGTCCACGTTTAGATAAAAATAGAAGACATGCTTTTCGTGGGAAGCAGGGAAGTTTAAAAAATAAGTCTCAGCAGGAAGTCTATGCAGTGGAAGGGGAGGAAGCTTATAACAAAAAGAGCTCCAGCATTTTGGAGAGTAGGTTCAAAGGAGGAGCCACTTTTATAAGACAACACACATAAGAAGATAGGGATCCATGCATTAAAACACCTACACATTGGAAGTAGAGTTTGCAAGCTAACATATAAGAAATGGAATGCCAGTAGTCTCACATAGAACAGGGAGTCTGAGAAGTTAAAAAAATGCAAACCCACATGTACAATGAGATACATGCCAAAATAGGCGAGGCATCAAGCAGCTCCACATGCAAATATAAAGAAAATCAGAAGCATCCCATGGCATGTAAAAGGGAAACTAGACTGCACTCCATTTTTGCATATTTTAACAAGCATCAAAACAATTTGTCCCTATACAGTTTTGAACTTTGAGCAAGGAATGGGGTGTTAGATAGTTTGGATTCTGAGTCTGAAGATAATATTTCAACTCCTAATAAAACATCCATTTCATCCAACAATGTAGAGGATCTAACTGCAATTCTCAATGACCTCAATCTTAGTGACAAAGATGGTAATGGTCAACGCATTTGAAAAGGGTAGACATAGAGAAATGAAATTGTAAAGCCTTTAGTCCCATATTGGGTGGGTCAAGGTGTTTTATATTCTTTAAATATGTTTCCATTCACCATATAACTTGTCTCAAAGGCATGCACCTTTTGAAGTGCTAGCAGGTTGTGGTGGACCCGTGCATGGCCAGCCAGCTGGTAGGTCACTGAAGTAATATTTTAAACAAAGTTGATAATGTGCTTATGCGGAGGCCATCCACAAGATTGTGCCACATGGCACATCCTATGGATGGCACTTCCCTACAAAAGCAAAGTGCTCAAAGGATAAGAAATGTGGGAATGCGCCTGGGTGCCATGTGGTAGTGGACCCAAGGCATATGGTGAAGTGGCACGTTGGGTCTGCATGAGATATGATGAGGCAAGATGATGCAGTAGTTCATGAAGTGAATGAAAGGCTGTCACATGGTGATGACAAAGCAATTTGATCCAAGGTGAGGGAAAAAGGTAGAGTATTTTAAAATGAATATTTTTAATTGTTTTCTTAGAAGTGTCGATGTTCAAATTTTTAAATCTATAGATGCATTTTTTTTAAGTATATACTTTAAAATTTTGAAAATTTTAAGGATGCAGACTAGAGACTTATAAAAAAGGGGTATTTTTCAAACTGATATTCTAGGGGTTTCTGAGAGGAAAAATATGTGATGTTATATACCATCAAAACTAGGAAGAGACAAACTATATGAATATGAAGTTCATTTTTGCACAGAATGCCATGGGTACATGCTACAAGAGGTTTTGTCTTTCATATTGATTTGTGTTTTTTGAGGGGTGTTTTGATTATCTAGTTGTAGAATTCAGTGACAAAACATTTAAAACATGCTTAGGAGGTCTTATATGCAGTATGTTTCAATTTTGTAATGTTTTGGCTTCAATTTGATTAAAATTTGGCATCAAAATTAGTTATGATGAATTAGATGTCTTAGATATTTCTTTCTTTTTGAAATCAAATGATGAGGATTTGATTTTGGCAGTTGAGGAGAGAGATTAGAGAGAGGTCTTTTCATGGCAAAGAGAGGGAATTTCATGTGGATAGATGTCAATTGCAAATTCAATCTGGGAATCACCCTCTTCATATATATTCTTTGTTTTCCTCTAAAAAATGTTGTTTGTTGGTTTTCAATTCCTAGTTCTAGGAGCTCTGCTCAGGCTATGAAAGCCACACATCCAACATTTTTCTCTTGTATTGAACAACAATTTATGTTTTATGCAGATAGTTCTTGTCAGTTGGGTGATTTTTGAGTCATTTTTGTACATCTTTCATGTATTTGGTTTCAAGAAAAACAAATAAATAGAAACAAAGGGATTTAAATTCAGTTTGAATCATGTCTCCTATTTGTGGATTTGTAATCTTTTCTAGTTTGTGATCAAAGAGCATAAATTGGGTTGCATTTTATTTAGAAATGTATGTGATTAAAATATCTTGGTGGTGGAACAAAGAGCCATGTAATTGCTTGATGTTTGTCATAGAGTTTGCAAATTTCATGAAAGGATTGTCTGAGTATGAGATTCATTCTGTAGTAGATTTCTATTCACAAGGTGAAAGATAGATCAGGGATCTTGATGTAGGAATTATGTCAAAGATTTCCAGAAGGTGTATGGTTGTAATTCCATTAATTTCCCAATAGATAAGGCATTGATCAGAGGTAAGATCATTAGGTTTTGTTGCTCATACCTAGGTCTTGCTAATATCAACATATTAAATCAATTTTCCCTTTTATGTTTAAAGTTATTCAATGTTTAACCCACACTTAGCTTACCAGTTTCATGAATCATGTTCTTAGTTGTTTCATGCTTATGATTCTTGGTTAAGTATAGAAGATTTAGGGGTATCATCTGCTATTCTAGATCCTAATTATGCTTATTGCACTGGTCACATAGTTAGATGTTAAGAGGTTCACCCACCAAGGTTTTGCAGAGCCTAAAGTGTAGGAGTGTAGCCTTATAGTTGGCCCAAGACTACAGTCAAGTGTATCTGTCATAGGAATTTGCTAGCCTTAGATGCATTAGTCTGGTTTCTTGGTCATTTTCAAAACTATTAAATCAAGAGCCAACACTACCTACAAGAAAGTCTCCTTTGACAAATATGCCAAACTATTGGATGAAGAAGAAAAGAAGTTGATATGAATGAAGATTCTTACTTCACCAAAGTCTAAAGCATTGGTGGCCAACAATAAGGGTTCTTCAAATTCAACTAGTCAGTCTTCAAATAAAGGAAAGGGTAAGAATCAAAAGTGGAAGAAGAAAAAATTAGAGGATGTAGAAAAGGCTTGTTGGGATTAAGTTATTATTGCCATTAGTGACAACACTTATCTATATCAGTATAGCTACTAAGCTCATCACTCAATCTATAATGTATACTAAGCGTTCAATGGTTACCTTGTACATTCATCACTTAAGTAGTTTACACCTAGCCTCATAGTTCACACTGAGCATTCAAGTGTTAATCGAGTTGAGTATAGCTACCGAGTGAATGTGCAATCCAACAGTGTCTACCATGTTTACAGTGCTCACCTAGCTTCCCAGTATCTACCAAGTGATGGAAGCACAATGCCTATCAATTGATGCAAGCACAGTGTTTACTGAGTAATGAAAGTATAATGTTTACTGAGGGAATGCAAGGTAAATGAAGGATTCAATTTTTACCGATTGATACTATATCCATCGAGTCTCCAATGGTTACCAAGTTTAGAACTATGTCAAGTGATTAGTATGGACCAAGCCTTCACTTCTATCAAGTGCATGATGATGCCAAGTAATGCAGTAGATGCTGAGTATCATAAGGTCACCGAGTCAATTCAGTAAACCTTAGTTATTTACTGTTTGGCCAACTCAATAATATTTTGTTCACTTGTGTTTTAGCCAACCTTGCAATTGTAATTATTGGAATGGTATATATGTAATGTATTATATCATTTGCAAGAAGAATGTGATATATGGATAAAGGTGTAAAAGAGACATGTAATGTTGTGAGAATTAAAAATGAGAATCATTCTACAAGGAGCAGTAATGATTCATTAGTCATAAGAGGTGATATATACTTCAAGGATCTAATTAGAAAATCAAGTTTGTAGGTAGATCCACTATTTCATCCTAATAGGTGAATTAGTTTTTTAAATCCTTTAACAGGGTAGACTTAATAGTCTTTGTATAAATCTCCTAACAGAGTGCATATTTTAGTGTATGTTTGTAAATCCTCTAACAAGGTGGAACTAGCAGTCCTTTATGCTCCTAACAGGGCAAATCACCACAAGTGGTCAATGTAAGCCTTAATAGGCCAACTTCGTATTGTAGTAATTAGGCTTTGTGGGTATCATCCTCACCCCAGTTTTACTTTCTATTTGGAAGGTTTCTGGGTCACCAAACCACTGTGTACATGTGTTATGGATGTTTGATTTCTCATATATGCAATAGATTAGATGAATGAATGGTGAATAGTTAAAATGCTGAATTGTTCAAGTTGTTAAGTTACTGATTCACCCCTCCCCTTTTAGTAACCTATCATATCTTGAATATTTCCAAAAATTGGTATCAGAGCATTTTGGTTCTCAGGAAAAAGCTTGACAGCTTGAGCAAAGATCAAGGACAATGGAGATATTTAGACTTGAAAAAGCTATTACAAATGAAAAGCTAGATCTAGAAATGGCCATGACTCAACTCAAAGAAGAAAAGAAGCATCTTTCTCAATCCCTAAAAAGAAGGAAGGAACTTGCAAGACAAATGAATGATCATCAGTATGTTTAAGAAAAGATTGAAGACCTTTTACCATCAAGCAATTCAGATGAAGCTAATGAGGCTATTAAGGAACTCCTAGCAAAGAATGGTTCTCTGCAAGAAGAAGTAAGAAAGCTTAAAAGAGAACAAGAAATCCAATCAATTAGGCTATGTGAAGTCTTGGAATAGAGAGAAAAGGAAAATGAAGACTTAGAGGCAAGAAATAATCAATCCCTTCAGCATGAAAATCTTGTAAATCAACTATCTAATGAAAATGAAGAAATTCTGAATCTAAGATCTAAAAATGAAATCTTGAGGAATGATCTGATCACTCAAAGACAAATCAATGAAAACTTTAAAAATGACTTGAGATCTGAAAGACAAATCAATGAAAGTTTGGAAAATGACTTGATCACTAAAAAAAAAAACCAATGAGAGAATGATGAAATCTCAAGGAAACATGACTCAATTAAATCAGCAATGTGAGCAATATCTTCATAGACACAAAGGCAAAGCTGGACTTGGTTACAAGGAAGAAGGTGAAACCTCCAAACAAGGTGCCTAGAGGAATGAAAGACCTACTTGCAATCATTGTGGTAAGGTAGGTCACACATCAAACAAGTGTTGGAGCAATGGAAAATGTAAATTCAATGGTAAATGCTACAATTGTAGTTAGCATGGTCATAAAGCTAATGAATGCAAGGAGAAACCAAAATTTGAAGGCAATTGTCACATGTGCAAGAAGCATGGTTACAAGGAATTCCAATGTAGATCCAAATCATTCAACCCAGCTAAACAACTTGATAAAGAAATCTTTGGATGGGATTACAATACCTGGTGCAGATGTCATTATTGTGGAGAATATGGACACATTGATAAAGACTGCTCAAGGCATCACTTGAGGAAAAGAGACACAACAATAAGATGTTATACATGCACTGAACTCGGTCATATAGCTAAAAGTTGCATGAATATAGGAAAAGTTGAAGATGAAAAGAAAGCTAAAGCTGAAAACATTTGGGAGCAAATGAGGCATCAATGGATTCCAAAATCTACCGAGCAAGATAGTTCAAGTGATGGCAATGTCACTCAAGAAGTGGGTGACTCCATCATTTCCAATTAGATTCATAAAGGATCTAGAATTGTATCATCAAGCTATATCCAAAGCAGTTCTAAATGCAAGAAAGCAAAATGATCAAATTAGTATTCCAGATATGCAAAGAATCAAAGAAAGCATATCTTTTGTCGAGTTGCATCTACTGAGGAAAGTCGGTTATAGATCTTACCAAGCTAGGTCAGGAGCAAAAAAAGTTTTATTCAATCATCATGTTGCAAGCTTCTATCGAGAAAGTGAATGACAGCCTATCAAACACTATATTATCTTAGCTACCTTCGTACCAAACATTTATGGCAAAAAATTTGTCAAAAAGGATAGAATTTGATTTCATTCTTCATCACAATTTGATTCCAAAGCGAATTCCAAGTGACTCCAAGCAATTTCAAGTGATTTTCTTTTCAAAACTTTTGTACACTTACCGAGCAGCAATGGCATCTGAGAGTAGTAGCACCACTAAGGAAAAAAGAGGTTCAAAAATGCTTGTCAAAGGTGTGGAGTGGAAGGTGCCAAATTTCAAGCTAGCTCCAGTAATCATAGAATCACTCAAACTAAATGGAGCTCAATTACAAATTCCACCTAAGGTACTTCTTATCAATGATATTCATACTCATTTCAGATGTTCTATTCAAGAAATTAGAAACCTAGAGATGGCCAATGCCCTAGGAGAAATGAGTGTAGATGGCTCTCTGAAACCCAAATACAAGCATCTTGAAACCAAAGGCTTGACTCATATCTCGCATATGCCAAGAAATTTTTGAACCAAGTGGATTAGGTATATTTTGAGTTAGGTGCATAATGGGAAACTATGGTTAGAGCAGCCAGTGTTAATCACAAAGAAGATGATTTACAAAATCATGGGTCTCCCTATGCTCAACAAAGTGAAGGTTACCAAAATCCTAGGATGGGATGAGTTGCAGAAGGTAACCCTAGCCGAGTAGGATGGTAGAGGTTTGAAGGTTAACACTGTATCAGATGTCAAACTAAGATTTGGCATTCATGTCATTGACCATAAAATCTATAGCTCTATTTGACTAAATAGTGTACCTTGTGAGGCTATGGATTTGGCCTTCAAAATTGTAAAGAAGAACCTTGAATTTGACCTATCTGAATTATTGTTGAAACAATTAAACAAGAATATGGAGAGTATAAGGAATTCAAAGAATAATCCTTTCAAATTTGACTCTCTATTGATCTGTTTATTTTTCTATATTAAAAAATTCTTTCCATCAAAAGGAATAGTTGTATGGAGAAAAGACATTCCAATTTTGTATCAGATAAATGAGTTTGTAACAGAAATGGGTGAAAATTTTGATAGCATCATGGATAATTATTTTGAAGATTTCAAGAAAAGGATGAATAATAGGTTCCAGATTCCACCAAAATTAGTTGAAGATTACAAAGATGATGTATGCTTTATGGTTGACTATGATAAGGTATACATTCAGGTAGTTAGAACCTAAGTTGCATGGGTAAAACCTCTTCCTTATGAGGTAAATATTGATGAGGCTAGGGACATTATAGAAGCATTGGTGAATGAGCTAGTAGACCCAAAGAAACCAATTTTCAAAACATATGATGAGGCAAAGGCCAGAATTGAGCTTGAAATCAAGCTACCCCTGGCCATAAGCAAAGGCAAGAGGAAGATAGCCAAATTGAAAACTACAATAGGTCCTCTTATGCTTACCGAGGTAAAAGGTGAGGATGAAGAAGATGATAAAGAAGAAGAAGGAGAAGAAGAAAAAGAAGAACATGAATCTGAAGAGGAACAACCAAAGAAGAAAGGTAAGGTAATTATTACCTAACCTAAGAAAAAGCCTACTGTAGTATTCTCCAGAAGAACCAAAAAAGGTAAGCAGAAACCTATACTAGTTAGGCCTCCACCCACATTCGAGGAAAGACTTAAACAATTGGAAGAGGGAGCTGGCATCACAAATTTGAAGGCATTGAAATTTGAAACAATAACTGATCCTAAGAAAATGCAGATTGACAAACTAATACTCAATAAGATGGGTAAATGGAAATACTCCCCAAACCAACTTGCCTCTCAAATCTCCAAAGAACTATTGGAGAGATTGCAACTGAGATGGGATTCAGCCACCCAAACAGCTAAAGACATATATGAGAAATCTTTGAGGAATCTTGTACCAAGTCTCACTGGACTAGAAATAAAGGTTGCAATGAAGAAAGATGAAGGTAAAATAATGATTAGATTTCACACGTGTTTGATTTTAATCAAAGACATTGAGCATGATGTAAATGATGCAACAAACATGTGGAATAACATCTATCATCTGCAAAAGCCCAATGAAGATCTAGTTGAGATTAAGGATGATGATAGCAGTGATGGTGATGATTTTGATAACACTCCATCCATCACAGTTACTCCACGAGAGTTGCATGCACTTATGAAAGAAAAAGAGGAAGAAGACAAGGATGAAGAAGCAAATGAGGAAGAAGGAGATCTAGTCAAAATTGTAGCATAAGTGATTGCATCCCTTCCCGACTCTCCACCAAAAACTATTACATCCACTATGGAGACAACTTCTGCAAGTGAGATTGTGAGCACAATTGCCACATCAATTGCTCAATCTTCACTAGCCACCTCCTAGCTCTAAGTGTCTAAAATAGATGTGGCAAGCACTTCATCTACCGAGCTGACTATTACTTCTTCAACTACTAAGCTAGCCTCCTTAGCTCCTTCATCAACAATAAGTGTACCAATAATTTCCACAATTTTGATTTCATAAAGTTCTATAGTTTTGTCAACATTATCTGCATCTACTTTAAATCCAAATAGTTTAGATACTGCTATACCGAGTGTATCATTATTTTTGGGAAGTATTCCAATTTTTAATCCGGTTAATACTTCTATTGGAATTCAATCCTCAAGTCCTATCCCAATTTTTACTGCTAGCCCTTCCATCTCCACTATTGTGTCTATTCCAAAGGTCAAACTAGTCATCACAGAAGTCAAACAAAAACATCCATTAAAACTTCTAATCACTGGAAAGGAAATTGCAAATGATATTGACTTAGACATAGAGATAGTGATTCCAAAGATTGACTATGAAAATGCTACCATTGAAGAGATGAGGTTAGCTAGTCAACTCATAGAGATGAAAGCTATGTAGAAGCAGTTAAGGTCTGAAAGGGATAAGGAATATAGAATAATTGAGAATGCCAAAAATATAATTACAGATGCTATAAGTGTTGAAGTAGATTCTACTCAACACATTTTGATTCAATTAGAAGAGGTTGTACAGAAATTTAATGATGATTCTTCCAGACAAGAAAAACTTATTGAGAAAGCTAAAAAGAAATTTGATAATAAGGTGCTAGAGCATATTGCTCAAAAGATAGCAATAAAGCAAGTTGAATTGTCAACATTTTTGGGAAATTTTGAAAATTCTTTTAATAATGTTGTTAGATTATGGTGACTGATTAGGAAAGTACATATTATGGTCGACATATGGCTGAGATGTTGTAACCCTAAAGTAATTAAAACACTTGTATAAAAGGGTTTAGGGTTAGGTATTTTCATTATGTTGTGATGCAAAATTCATGCTTGCGGTAGTATTGAGTTGTAAGGGATTACAGACTGTAATTAGGTTGTAATCACTAGATTGTAATAAGATTGGACTTGTTGTTTGGTGGATGTAGCCTAGGGATTAGGTGAATCACGTTAAATCTTGGTGCCTTGTGTTCATTTTTGTGTGATCTATTATTTTCTATTATTGGTTATATTTGCATGCAGTTTTTTATTTCTATCCGTGGTTTATCCTAACAAGTGGTATTAGAGCCTAGTTGTTTTTTTAGTTATCCTCTGCAAGAAAGTTTCACAATTGAGTCGGAGTCTCATGGTTGAGTGAGAGAAATGGAAGATGAGGGTAAGCTAGTTGTTGATAGGTTTAATGGGAAGAAATTCTAGTTATGGAAGATACAAATGGAAGACTATATGCATCAGAAGGATTTATGGAAGCTGTTGGAAGGCAAAGCCAAGAATCAGGGAACTATGTCAGATGTTGAATGGGATCTTTTGGATAGAAAGGCACTCAAAAGCATTTGGTTATTCTTGGAACCATCAATGGCATTTAATATTACAAAAGCAAAGATGACAGAAGAGTTGATGAAAACCCTAGCAACACTATATGAAAAGCTCTCCACTTCAAACAAGGTATTTCTCATGAAGCATTTATTTAATATGAAAATGGCAGAAGGTGGATCTATTGTAGATCATTTAAATGAGTGTAATATAATTACTAGTTAGTTATCTTCTATGGGAATCAATTTTGATGAAGAAATTAGGGCTCTCTTGATTGTGTGTTCTTTGCCTGAAAGCTGGAATGGCTTGGTAATTGCTGTGAGTAATTCTATTCCTAGATCTAGTACCCTAAAATACGATGATGTGAGCAGTGTTGTTTGAGTGAGGAAACTCATAGGAAATCCTCAGGTGGATCTACATCAGGAAGTGCTTTGAATGCACAAAGCAAGGGCAGAACAACTGAGAGAGGAAGTAACTCTAGAAATTGTGGGAAATCAAGAGGAAAGTCAAAAGGGAAGAGGTTTCAATCAAGAGGACCGAATGACTGTTGGTACTATGGCAAACTAGTGCACAAAAAGAAAGATTGCTGAAATCGAAAGAAAAATGAAGGAGATAAATTAGATGGAGAAAAGGAGGCAAATGTGGTAAGTAACAAATCTGAAGAGGATTCTTTACTTCTATCTTTAAAACATGTTGATGATTCATGGGTTTTAGATTCTGGTCCTTCATTTCATGCTACACCTCATAGAGGTTATTTCATTGATTATGTCCAAGGGAATTTTGGGCTTGTTTATTTGGGGGATAATGAACCCTATCAAATTATTGGAAAGGGAAAAAATAAGATTAAGTTTTAGAATAGGAATCATTGGCTACTACATGAGGTAAGACATGTTCCAGGGTTGAGTAGGAATTTAATTTCAGTGGGGCAACTCGGTGATGAGGGTTGTGTAGTTACTTTTAATGATAAAAATTAGAAGGTTTCAAAAGGTTCCCTTGTAGTAGCAAAAGGTGTGAAAGTAGGCACCTTATATCTTTGTACAGGTCATATTGTTCCTTCTACTTTGATTGTTTCAGAGAAAAATGAATGTTCAGGAACAATTATTGCAGTTGAGTAGGGAGAACAAATAGTTGTTGTAGATTCTGATACAGTGTTGTGGCACAATAGACTTGGGCACATGAGTGAGAAAGGTATGAAAGTACTTCATTCAAAGAAAGTTTTGCCAGGTCTGAAATGTGTTAATATGGATTTCTATGAAAGTTGTGTGTATGGAAAACAAAAGAGAGTGAGTTTTGTAAAGACTAGGAAGGAAAATAAAAAGGAGAAATTAGAGCTTGTGCATTCAGATGTATGGGGACCAACTCAGGTATCTTCACTTGGTGGCTCTCATTATTATGTTACATTTATTGATGACACAACTAGAAAAGTATGGGTTTATTTCTTTAGATAGAAATATGATGTATTTCAAACTTTTAAGAAATGGAAATGCTTGGTTGAAAATGAGACTGGTAAGAAATTAAAATGTCTCAGATCTAATAATGGTGGTGAGTATTGCAGTCATGAATTTGAAGATTATTGCTCCACTAATGGTATTCATAGACAAAAAATTGTTCCAAGGACTCCACAGGAAAATGGAGTGGCTGAACACATGAATAGGACTATAATAGAGCGCGCAAGGAGCATGAGGTTGCATGCTGGGTTTCCCTTACACATGTGGGTGGAGGTTGTCAATACTACAGTATATTTGATTAATAGAGGTCCATCTACTCCTTTGCACTATGGTATTCTAGAGGAACCATGGACTGGTAAGAAGGTGAGTTATTCCTTTCTCAAGACCTTTAGTTGTGAAGCTTTTTCTCATATAGACTTTGAAAATAGAACCAAGCTAGAAGCTAAATCAAAAAATGTGTCTTTGTTGGATATGGAATTAATGAATTTGGTTATAGGCTTTGGGATTTTGAAAATCATAAAATTGTAAGAAGTCGGGATGTCATATTCAATGAGAAAGTGTTGTACAAAGATCTATTGCAGCAACATGAGAAGAAAGAAGATGATTATGTAGTGGTGGATGATACTCCAAAATCTGATGTTCTAGCCATTCCTCATGATGTGCAACAACTGCAACAACAAATACCACACACACCAATGAATGTTAGATGGTCAATGAGGCAAATTAGACCTCCACAAAGATTTTCTCCCTCTTTGTATTCTATTTTACTTACTGGTGTTGGTGAACCTGAAAGTTATGATGAAGCTGTGTAGGTGGATACTAAGATTCAGTGGGAGTCTACAATGAAAGATGAAATGGACTCTTTGCTAAAGAATAAGACATGGGATCTATGCAAGTTGCCTGGAAGTAAAAAGGCTTTAGAGAATAAGTGGGTTTACAGGTTGAAAGAAGAGGAAGGAGGTCAGAAAAAATTTAAGGCTAGGTTAGTTGTCAAAGGATTTGCATAGGAAAAGGGATTTGATTTTGATGAGATATTTTCTCCTATTGTTAAAATGACTTCTATTCGTACTATTTTAAGTCTTATGGCTACTGAAGATTTTCATTTAGAGTAGTTGGATGTTCAAACAACCTTTCTTCATGGTGATTTGGATGAAGAAATATATATGGCTCAGCCAAAGGGTTTTGTGGTCAAAGGTAAGGAGAACTTAGTGTGCAAATTGAAGAAAAGTTTATATGGCTTGAAGCAAGCACCTCAGCAATGGTATCTAAAATTTGAAAGTTTTATGCATGAGCATGGATATAATAGGTGTCATTAAAATTATTGTGTTTATTTTAAGAGGTTGGATGATGATAGCTACATTATTTTATGTTTATATATTGATGATATGCTTGTAGCTAGGTCTAACATTGATCATATTAAGGGGCTAAAATGTCAATTAGCACATGCATTTGTTATGAAGGATTTGGGGGAAGAAAAACAAATCCTTGGTATGAAGATTTGTAGAGATAGGAAGAACAGATAATTGATGCTATCTTAGGCTGATTATGTTGAGAAGGTGTTGCAACGTTTCTCTATGGAGAATGCTAAAACTGTCAGCACACCTTTACTTGGTCATTTGAAGTTGACTAAGGATATGTGTCCTAAGAAACAAGAAGAGGAGGATAAAATGTCCAAGTCACCCTATGCTTCAGCTGTAGGAAGCTTAATGTATGCTATAGTATGTACTAGGCTAGATATTGCACATGTAGTGGGAGTCGTTAGCAGGTATATGAGTCATCCAGGATTTGAGCATTGGAATGTTGTCAAGTGGATTCTCAAATATTTGAGACTAACATCCAATAAGTGTTTATACCTTGGGGGCTCTACTACTAATTTACAGGGCTATGTTGACTTAGATTTGGCTGGGGATATCGATACCTAGCAGAATACTATAGGTTGTCTTTACTATTGGTGGGGCAGCTGTGAGTTGGGTTTCTAGGTTACAAAAGATTAATGCTTTATCCAGTAATGAGGTAGAGTATTTTTCTTCTACAGAGGTAGCCATGAAGATGATATGGATTTAACTCTTCTTGGAAGAATTAGGACATCCTCAAAAGGATAATTATTTTTTTATAGATAGTCAGAGTGCCATTCATATTATAAAGAAATGTGCTCTGCATTCTAAGACCAAACACATACAATTGTGGTACCATTTCATTCAGTCAGTTTTGGAGGATGGATAGTTAAAGCTAGAGAAGATCCATACAAATGAAAATCCAATAGATATGTTAACAAAGGTTGTAACAAGGGAGAAGTTGAACTCCTCTTTAGCTTCAATTGGTCTTCTAATATGAATATGAATAAAAGAATAGTAGAGTCTATGGTGGTTTGATCCAGTGGGAGCCTCATGTGGTAGTGGTATTGCTACAAGATCAATTTCCAAGTGATAGATTATTTTTTAGTGTGGAGCTTGATCAGTCCCCAAGTGGGAGATTATTAGATTATAGTGACTGATTAGGAAAGTACATATTATGGCTGACATATGGCCGACATGTTGTAACACTAAAATAGTTAAAACACTTGTATAAAAGGGTTTAGGGTTAGGTATTTTCATTATATTGTGATGCAAAATTGGTTCTTGTAGCGGTATTGAGCTATAAGGGATTATAGACTGTAATCAGGTTGTAATAAGATTGGACTTGCTATTTGATGGATGTAGCCCAGGGATTGGGTGAACCACATTAAATCTTGTTGCCTTGTGTTCATTTCTGTGTGATCTATTATTTTTTGTTATTGGTTATATTTGCATGTAGTTTTTTATTTCTTTATGTGGTTTATCCTATCAAATGTAGCATCACTTTTTGCTAGACTTTGTGATGTTTCTAACTTTACCAAAGAAATAAAGGATAAGTTAAATAAGATTGACATTGATATGCAATCAAGTGCCTCCAAGCTAAAGGTGGACTCCTCCTCCACAATCTCCCATCACACCAAGATCAGATATTTGGCAGATGTTCTGGAAAAATTATTGAGAGAGGAAGCTAGGATCCTATCACAACTCATAGACATCCAGAACATGATCCTTCCTATCATGGACACAATGCAAACAAATTTTGTACATTGCAAAATATTGGTCCAAGATCAGAACTTCTCAGTGGCTGATCACTTGATCCAATTATCAACAGAAGTTCAAATTGCTCTCTCCACTATCAAATCTTGTAGAAAAGTTGGGATAGTACTTTTGCAACCATTCTTAAGGTACATCAAGAATTTCTATCTCACTTTGGTGTAGCCATATAAATTGTATATATGCAATCCTTTGGCATTATTGTCAAAAAGGGGGAGAGATTTAGAGATTCAACATAATGAATAAAGAGAGGTATCACTATAAGTGATAGGGGGAGTTAGCACACAATAAAGTTTGCATGTGTACATAAGTATATTTGTATATGTAGTAGTTCTACAAAGATCAATTTCGAAAAACCTAAATTCATTCAGTCAAGCTGTGTACATATGTTTTGGCTTATAAGTGTTTTTATCACTAATGCCAAAGGGGGAGATTGTTGGCATTAAGTTATTATTTCCATTAGTGAAAAAACTTATCTGTATCAGTATAGCTACTGAGCTCATCAGTTAGTCTACAATGTATACCGAGCATTTAGTGGTTACCTTGTACATTCATTACTTCAGTAGTTTACACCGAGCCTCGCAGTTCACATTGAGCATTCAAGTGTTAACCGAGCTGAGTATAGCTACCGAGTGAATTTACAATCCAACAATTTCTATCAAGTTTATAGTGCTCACCTAGCTTCGTAGTGTCTACCGAGTGATCCAAGCATATTGTTTACCGAGTAATGAAAGTATAATTTTTACTGAGTGAAAGTAAGGTAAATGAATGATTCAATTTTTACCGAGTGATACTATATCCATCGAGTCTCCAATGGTTTGAGTTTAGAACTATGTCAGATGATTAGTATGGACCAAGCCTTCACTTCTACCGAGTGCATGATGATGTCGAGTAATGTAGTGGATGTCGAGTATCAAAAGGTCACCAAGTAAGTTCAGTGAACCTGAGTTATTTACTGTTTGGCCAACTTAGTAATATTTTGTTCACTTGTGTTTTAGCCGACCTTGCAATTGTAATTATTGGAATGGTATATATGTAATGTATTATATCATTTACAAGAAGAATGTGATATATGGATAAAGGTATAAAAGAGACATGTAATGTTTTGAGAATTGTAAATGCAAATTAGTAGAAGAGAAGAATATTCAGCAAGGTCTGTAAGGAGCAGTAATGATTCATCATTCACAAGAGGTGATATATACTTCAAGGATCTAATCAGAAAATCAAGTTTGTAAGTAGATCCATTGTTTCATCCTAATAGGTGAATCAGTTTTGTAAATCCTTTGACAGGGTAGACTTAACAGTCTTTGTATAAATCTCCTAACAGAGTGCATACTTCAGTTTTTGTTTGTAAATCCTCTAACAAGGTGGACCTAGCAGTCCTTTATGCTCCTAATAGGGCAGATCACCAGAAGAGGTCAATGTAAGCCTTAATAGGCCAATTTCATATTACAGTAACAAAGTTTTGTGGGTATCATCCCCACCCTAGCTTTACTTTCTATTTGGAAGGTTTCTGGGTCACCAAACCACTATGTACATGTGTTATGGATGTTTGATTTCTTATATATGTAGTAGATTAGATGAATGAATGGTGAATAGTTAAAATGCTGAATTGTTCAAGTTGTTAAGTTATTGATTCACCCCTCCCCTCTCAGTAACTTATCATATCTTTAATATTTCCAGCAAACACCACAATCCAATCAACAAGGCAAGCCTTTCTCAAATTTCAACAAGAAGGGGGACAATAATAAGGAGAAGAAAAAGTGCACCTATTGTAAGAAATTGGGTCATGAAGAACATGAGTGTTATCTTAAAAATACTGATGAATTGACCAACATCATGAAAAAACATAATGTTCCACTACATAATGCTGATAAGGATAAAGGGTCTTCTTTAGATTCTAAGGGCAAAGGGCAAGCACTCATGGCTAATTCAAATTCTTTGAAGGAATGGATCTCATACCACATGGGTTCTTCAAGAGAGGATTTTTCTTCATTGAACCAGTAAAAGGTACAACACATTTTTGTAGGAAATAAGACCAAAATGGAATTTGAAGGAAAAGGAAATTTGAAATAGAAAATGGAGAGTTCTAGAATGTTCTCTATGTTCCAAACCTAAGTTCTAATCTCCTTTCATGATCAAACATTACAGGTTGAAGTGAGTGTGGATACTTATGATCTACTATTGTAGAAGGGTTCTTTGTCATTTGCAGAGATAGATGGATCTTTGAGATAGGTTCTTCAACTAGTTGAGCAGGTTTTAGAGACATCACTTATCCATGAGATTCTTTCCATGCATACTGGAAGCATCTCATCTGTACCTTTGGCATTGTTTCTTCCTAAGGGGAGGAACACCATTTCTGTAGTCTCGGATAAGCTTCTTCATCAGAGAAATCATTTTTGAACACTCTTCTTTTGGGGGGGGGGGGTGTCTTAATTACTCCATCCATCCATGCATCCTCTTTCATCTCTCTTTTTGGGGGAGGGTTTTTTCCCACATGGTTTTCCCTCTTTCCCCACTTTACAAGAGATTGCATTTTCATTTGCATATCATTATTTACATGGGTACCTAAAATTGCCTAGTAGTTAGGACCCATCTTGCATTCATCCTAGTATTTCTAAGCTTAAAGGCATTCCCCTAAGTTGAACTTAAAGGGGGGTATTGGTGTAAATAAGTATTTACTATTTATACTTACTTATGTTTACTTAGGTCAATGCATTATTTCATTATTTATTTATTAGTCACCTAGAAGTATGTGTACTCTTGTGAGTTTTCATGATGACATCATAGGGGTCCACACCTCTTTTAAGCACATGTTTTCTACAACACAAGAGATAGCACACTAATTAAGCACATGGCTCTATAGCCTTCTAATACTTATCCACTCATCTAGAATGTTTGATAAGGCTTGTGTTTAGTTGTCAATGCTTATCTGCTAGTTGTTTCTAGAAATATTCTAGGTGCTTGTTGAAAGGCCTTTATATACATGCACTCCTAGTGCATATGTACATACTTGCACATGCATTACATGCTTGAGATAATATAATCTCATATTGATCATACTCTTTGGTCTACTGAATGCTAGTGGTTGTACTCCTTGATCTTGGGTGAATCTTGCCTTAAGGAAAATTCTTACAAATAGTAATGGTATGCTAATATTGAAGATGAAAAAAATGGAATACCTTAGCATACATGACATTGCTACATTAGATTAAACATTCACAACCTTCAAGTTCACCAATAACACTATAGCAGAGAGAAGAGTTGTTTGGGAGCCTTGGTATAGGGGTTTGTATGCCTTCTCAAGTATAGGTCTATCAAGACCATGTTGATCATCATTATCAGATACACTAGTACTATCATCATGAGCATCTTCATCAATTATGCAAATACCATCTCCTTCAATTATAGCCTTCGACACATTATCATCATCTTTTGTGGGAGTGTTATCCTCAACTTGGATATTCACACCTTCATGTTTCTCCAGTTGGAAATCCAAATTCACCAATCGATGAAAATTGTGGCCCCCTTTAATGTGACCATGTTGCCTACAATGACTCTAGATTGTTGTGATTAGAATTCTTTGATTCTATTAGCCCTTACACTTTTTTCAAGGACAATTACATTTATCCACTTTTCTTTAGAATTGAGACCACAATCTAGCAATTATCTCATTATTTTGTTATGGGTTCATATTGCTAGGCATGGTCTTTCTTCATAGGAAATATATTTGCAAAATTATACGACATGTTGTACTTAATGTTTATATCTACATATGTGCTTTTGAAATTATTTTTTGGTGTAATTAATGTTAATATCTGCAAAAATATTGGATATGTTTTACTTAATGTTTATATCTGCACATATGGTTTTGAAAGAAAAATTTGGTCTAAAAAATGTGTATATCTAAAAAAATATTGGACATGTTTTACTTAATGTTTATATTTGCACATATGGTTTTGAAATAAATAATTGGTCATCTTGCTCAAATTCACTCATATTATAATCAATGAAAATTTGTTTGCTTACAATGCTCTTTGTTAATTGTACAATATATAATGCTCATTATACAATACTTAATCACCAAGCTCATCACCTTGGTATTTAATTGTTCATGTACAATAAGTTTACACAGGAGATCTCATTACAACATAGTGGTTTTTTATGAATTATTGTGCCATGAGGAGTACTTGAGCTCACTTGAGGAGAACATGTTAGCCCAACTTTATAATTAAAGTGTCTTATCTCTTAGCCCCTCAAGTACTACTACATAATCTAAACTTTTTTATTCTTATTCTCATTCACATCTATGATATGTTCTCGTGGATAGTTATTGAAGCTATACCTCTCCATGATGAAATCAAATTTCAAAGATTCCCACTATTGCTTCTCACTAAATCCAACCTTCATATCACTAGATAAGCTTTCATTTTTTGTGAAAATTAAGAAAAATAAAAATATAGTAATAAATGCAACCCTACATCTTGAACTAATTAACAATTTTAGATGAATTGATTATACAAGTTTAAGATATAACTAAAGCTAACCCTAGAGTGTCCCTAGATTTTATGACAAAGTTGGCTCTACAATAATTTTTAGTTATATTTACTTTTAGGATTACAAATTTTTGACATCAATAGAAAAATCTAAACAAAATTCGATGGACATTAGACTTATTGCTTAAGTTCTTTTTTGGACTATTTTGATCAACTCAACCCTCCAACCCTAAAATAGACAACTAAAAATAAATAAATTGTCCTAGGACTAATAGTGATGTACTCTTTAGTACAATATATTCATGATTAATTTACAACATATTGCAATCTAGATCCATAGACAATCATTGGAGGGAGCTCAAAATCATGGGGAAGCTGAAATCTGATTGAATATAAACAATTTCTATTTAATTTTTGATGGGAAGGATAAATAGAGTTAAATTTGTAACTTTTTTGAACTAAAAGACTTGATTATTCCCTAATTTTAACATCTCAAGACTTTCAAGAAATGAAGGAAACCAACCTCCACTTGGAGGAAATTATGATTAATCTATTATGGCTTGATATGTAGTTTATTTGCAGATTTGTAGGAGGAATGATCATTTCATTGAAACTTGAATCAATCCATGATCCAAGGCATTTTTTGATACTAGTTCAACGTAGTCTTATGAAAAAATCCAAGTTTATCATTCAATAAAATTGATTCTTTTCCCTCCTTGTTTTGCAAGGTCAAAGATGTAGGGTATGGGAGGTGGAATATAGAGATGATGTTATAAGCTCAAGTTTGGGACTTTGAATGAGATCAAGCTATATTAGGAGTGCTTCAAGTTTCAAGATGTCCAAATGTGAGGAAGATACATCATCAAAGTGCAATTTAGGTTCAAGATGCAATCACATGAAGACATCTTTAAATACAATCAAGTTCAAATTAGATCAAGATACAAGTTCAAGATGCAAATTCAAGTTAAGGCATGAGAAATATCTCAATAGATAGAGAAGACTCACAAGATGAGGCATTTGAGAACATGGTCTAGCACATTCATCCTTAAGAAGTTTATAGTATCAGAAGAGCTAATCAAAGTTAGAAATATTGAAAGTTACTTTATAATAATTGACAAAGAAATATTTGTAGTTTTAAGAGCCACATTACACAAAACAACATTTAAAATGCATCTTCTCAAATGGATCTATAGGATAAGGCTAATGGGTGGCACCAAGTTGTCTTCTCCAATCAGAAAATTCCAATTCAAGAAGAGTTAATCACATTATACCAAGCCTCATTTTATCATTAACTGATTGTAATTTTTTTACTGGCTTATGATGTAGTGTGCTCATGTAATTGGTTGTAAAAGATATGCATTGACAGAATCAAATCTGATTTGACTATTTCTGACCAGTTGGTAGCAACTATTGGATTATGTTGTGAGAGAAATTACTAGCATGGATATCTCTAATATATTTATTTAAATAATTTAGATTGCTTCACAATCATCTTAGCTATTTAGGGGTTGCTTTAGTTGATGCTAGTGTTATTCTTCCAGTCACTAAAGTTTGATTTTTGTTGTTTTATCATTGTTTCATGCATTTATCTATGAAGGAATGAGTTATTGTTTAATCATATTTATATCATTAATTTATTAATTTATATAGTTATTCATTTAGTTAAATCGTATTTTCTTATTTATTTAAATATTGTTAATTATTTGTTTTTAGTAAATAGAATTTTATTTTTCATTTCATTAACTAATTTATTTAATGAATCTTTCATATATGCTTATGATATTGATCAATGATATTGATCATGTTGATTGAATCTATGGTAGATTATTATAGTATAATCCACACATGAATGGAGTTCCCATCCTTGTTCATGACACTCAAGTGACTTCACGACACTCAAATGACTTCATTTTTGCCAAGATCTTATCATTGATAAGTAAACTCAAAATAATCTCAATGTCTACTCTCTAGCAATCTATAATTACAAATGTAGATAGTAAAATCACTTTATATTTTTTCAATTTTGAGTTGCATACCTCTTATAGAGTTTCAAGTGTTTTGTGTATCACTTCAAACAATCCTTGAGACTTAATAGCTTCTTTGTACACAGGTGTATTTTTAAAGTATGTTGCACCAAAATTGTATGTCCTAATTTCTACTCCACAAGAAACATTTTACAAATAGTAGAGATCAATCTCATTCATTATTGAACACAAATCATAATCCCACAAATATATAGGCATATTTAAAGAGCAAAAAAAAAATTATATTTCTTGAAATCTTTCTGCCATTAAACATAGATGAAATCTTTCTAAACTTTGAGCTTCTCGTACATTACAAGATAAATTTCTCAGAATGCATCCTCAAAAACAATGTCGTCATCAAAAGGGCACTACACTACTAAAGCAAAGCAATAGGGAGGCATCTTCTGGTAGAAAAGTTTTGCATTGAAAACTAGGCTTTCACTATCCCCCATAATCAAAATACCTCCTCTATCTCCAAGTTTTGTTCCCCAAAATGTAGAACTCCTAAGCATGCAGACCTCCAAATTAGCTCTTGCCCAAAATGCTCAAACTATGAAAAAATCCTACATACCTATTAAAATAGCATTAATTTTGAGTTTCATATCTCTTACAAAGTTTTAAGTTTTTTGGGTGCCTCTTCAAACAATCCTTGAGACTCAATAGGTTCCTTGTGCACAAGTGTCTCTTTAAAGTCTATTGCACCAAAATTGTATCTCCTGGCTACTACTCTACAAGAATTAATCTACAAAAAGAAGAGATAAATATCATTTTTTATTTGAACGCAAATCAAATTCCTCCTTCTCAAACAAAAATGCCATCAATGAAGGGGCACTATGCTACTGAAGCAAAGTAGTGGGGGTGTATCTTGTGGTAGAAAAGTTGTGCATTGAAAACTTGACTCTCTCTATCCTTAGAATTAGAAGCCCTCCCCTATCTCCAAGTTCAATTCACTGAAATGTGGGCCTCCAAAGCACAAAGACCTCCAAATTATCTCCCACCCAAAATACTCAATTTGTGAAATAAATCTTGTACTCTCCTTTTTGTTGTTGTTTTTGTTTATGATCTTGATTTGGTTGAAATTTTGACCAAATTGGGATCATAAACAAAAAAACAATTGAACAAGCCAAAAAAAAAGCCTTGGTCGAAATTAAAGGTCAAAAATTGACCTCAAATGTACTAGTGTGTCTAGGAGGAAGCAAGTCTCTCTCAATAAGATAATGCCCCAGTGTTGGAAATCTTCATTATTTTTTAGGATTGGGAAGGAATATCAAGATAAAGTATGCTTTTCATGCTGGGTGATCTATCTAGGCTCCCATGTGCATGGAAGAAAAAATCAGCTTGTAAGGAAGGGTAGCTACTTCAACAAGCTAGTTAATGACTTTGTTTGATTTATTCTATTCTATATTTGTACATAGTAGATTAGGTTTTCCATATTTTTGAGAAGTGAACATGTATAGTTGCTTCATTCTCCTAGAGAAATTCAAAGCTTTCTAGAGCTATCGAGAGCTCTTTTCATTTTTTGGCAGTTGCAAAATTTTGTGAAGTTGCAGGTGGGCTAGTGTGTCATTCTCTACTGGTGACTCTATGCCCAATGGATTTCTTAAGGCTACTGATCTATTTTTAGCATGCTAGAATCCCCTCTAAGTCACCAAGAATATTGGCTATTTTTTCTATCACTCAACTCATCACATATAACCAATCTAAGAGATCTTCAATGGACTAGATTCTTTTTTCGGGTAACATGTTAGTTTCTATTAATATCATGTGTTGGCCTAGTTTTCTCTTTTGCTAAGTGGAAATCTTTTTGGGTGTTGAGTGGCATATTCTATTCTTTGAGAAAGTAGCTTGGTCTATTCATCTACTGATTGGCTCTGTTTATTTTTTGGCTAAGTAGCTTGATCTTTAATTTTGATTGAGTTGTGTGTTATTCTATCCCAAATTTTTTAATAGTAGCATGATTTGATCTTTTCCCTCCAAAACACATTACAAGGACCTATTCATTTAATGCTGCATGAATTTGAGGTTTTTATTTTATTTTATAATGCCAACGAATCTCAATGCCTCTTCAATTCTTGGAATGATCAAATCTTTTGGATTGAATCTCCCTTACAACTGGGTGCATCCATTTTTAGGCTTCTATGACTTCTACAAAAAGTTTCACTTCAAGATCAAAATTTATTTTGATATCCATTTATTTTTCTCTTTGCAACTCTTAACTCCAACCTTGCTATAGTTTTAACTTCAAGTTTAGATCTAAGTTATGCGTAATCTACAAAGGCAAGTTGTAAATACCTTTTTTGGGTTCTTCTCTAGTTCTTTTGTAGTAATTTATTCTCTAGAACTATAATTTCTTGTTTTATCATGCATTAATAGAAAATCATGTTTCCTCTTCTCACTATTTAACTATCTTTTTCGAATTTTTTTCTTGTGTTGAATATTTCTATTTTATTTTTTAAATCTGCATTTTGTGTTAATCTTCTCATGAGTGTTGTATTGTAAATATCTCTTTCCTTGCAATGTCTCATTTGTTCTAACCTGCATATGAATATTTGAACGGTGAATTAGAGTTAAGATTTATGTAGTTTGGGGCCTTTTATATCCATAGGTAGATTTATAACTACAATTTTAATCTGGTGCATCACCCCCCTTTCCCTTCAACATTTTAATTTTATGTATTCTTTCTCCATTTTCCTCCCAAGTTTTAGTTCAGAT
Organism: Cupressus sempervirens; assembly: GCA_028749045.1. Lineage (NCBI taxonomy): Eukaryota > Viridiplantae > Streptophyta > Pinopsida > Cupressales > Cupressaceae > Cupressus > Cupressus sempervirens. The sequence continues at coordinate 774,144,487 of CM053790.1, read as the reverse complement.
GCATTCTAATTGTAAGGAATTTGGACTTCTTGAGTGATTAAACCTCAAAGTGCAAATATCATACTTGGAGAATGTTTCCATGTTACATAAGGTTACTTGAGGGTCATACTTCAAGCAAGGGTGCAGATTTTTGTGCCACCAATTAGCTTGGTAAGCTGTGATCTTAGATCTGCATTCTCAGACCTTAAATTTGTTTCCACTTTATGTTCATTTGATATTAAACTCATTTTTTATGTAGTAATCCAAAGTTCATGCTTTATAATATCTTTATTCTTCTTAAGCTTGGTAGTTGATTCACAATCCTTGATCTGCTCAAGTAATTTCTTCCTCTTCAATCTTGGACTCTTAATCTAATCTTTCAATTTTTGAATCAAATCTTGTGCATTTGTGAGCTTGGTCCTTAATTTGTTGCTTTCATCATTAACATGATCTAATTCTTCAAGAGTTTCTTCAAAGTTTTTATGCAAATACATTGAATCCATCATGATCTCCCTCAAGCTATTAGGAACCTTTTAAGTAGAAAATATTTAATACTAATTGTTAGATAGGGGATATTAAGAGGGGGGTGGGTGGGATGTTGAATCATTATTCCACAAACAACTTTTTTTCCAATTATAGATATCAATTACAAACCTTAAACTTGCATAAATGAGTATACTAAAAAGTAATATCATGCACAACATAAGAAAACTCCTAACACCATATTTTTTTAATTAAGGACACCCTAGCCAATGGAGAACCCCTATTTAGATTTTACACAAAAAATCATCCATTAATCAAAATTATCATGTTACGAGTCTATTACATGCATATAAAGTATTTTTCATTGTTAGAGGACTACGCCTTGTTAGAAGCTTTAACACTATTAGAAGTTACATTTACAATACAAGGATTGAGCTCATTTCTCATGCAAGCTTATATTAGTTTACAAAAATGTTGTTAAATACAAAAAACCTTGAGCATGTTGATATCTTCAATATCTAATTAGTCCTTGTAATTACTTGCATCAAAATGTAACACTATCATGCTCTTCTATAACCATCAAATTCACATCTATATAATACCAAAAAAGTGATCACATAAAAAGTTTATCCTTACAATACAATTACATACTTATCTAATCAAAAACTTATTTCCTTTATACCAAAATATTTCAACTATCAGCCTTTTTCTTCTTCACATGTCTCCAAAAACTCAAAATTAAGATATGCCATGTGTTGGTATCTCTAAATCTTGTTATCTATTAGTGTCACACAATTAGTCATATATAAGGAAAAGTGTGTTGATCATCATGATGATTGAACTAATCTATATAGACCAAATTATGTGAAAGACTTATAAATAAATACATATATGTCGAGCTCTATAGGAGCCAAGCAAGTATTTTGGTCACTAAGCATTTTCTATACAAGCCATGCCTAGTGAATGCGAAGAAGACAAAGCACATTAATGTTGATTTATATAGAAAGTGTTGAGTAAAGTTAAAACCAAGCTACAACAATAAGAATAGTGATGACCAAGCATCAAAGATAGAATGTGTTGAGCAACACATAGTTGACATTAAAGTCAACAATGATACAAACTTTAAGGTACACTGTCTCAAGCCGACATAGACATGATATTTAATATTTGTAGAGTTTTTTACAGAGACTATTACATGTTTATGACATGGATCATCAATCCCTATGAAGAATGAACAACCAATCAGATAAAGAGGCAAAAGGGAAGTGTCTAGAAAATGCTTTAGAAGTCTTTAAATAGGCAGATCCAAACCTATTTTCATACACAAGTAAGAAGAGCTATTACAAAAGAGAATGTGAAATGTGTGAAGGAAGTGAAGGAGTTATGTTTTGGATGCTAAATATTTGAGGGAGTAAAGAAAAAAATAGTATAGCAACCTTATGAAATAGTGAAGGGATGAGTAAAGATATATAAGATTGGATATCAGATTGAAGATTGGAAGGAGGAGATCTATAATCAACAATTATAGAGCAGACCAAAGGATTAGGTACTAAGGTAGTTCTAATATATTGAATTAGGGATAATCTCTTAATGGAGTGGTTTTCAAAGATTGTTAGCTAATTTCACCCTCCTACCAAAATAGAAATATTTGAATTTAAACTTAGCTAACATTCAAATATTTGAAATATTCAAATATTAGGGCATGTTAAAATATATTTTATGACCTTGGCATATACCTTATTTCCTAAGTAATGTGTGATTTAATATCTTTGTGGGCCCATATTTTATCCATCGTCAAATGCAAAAGGATCAAGAGTTGTCACTTTATCGCTATTAGAATATGCAGTCCCTTTTGTCCCAACGACAAAGAGACCACTAGTACAAAAACAACAATATATGATTAAATAAATTACTAAATATTGTAGATATAAGCCTAATTTTGATCACATGACTAGTGGTACTATATTGCCAGACATTTATCTCCCAACTAAATTTATGACTAAACTATTTTAATCATTGATATGGTTGTTGATTTGGTGATTTATTATTGTTAAATGGTAGTTTATTTGGTTGTTTATTGCTATTATCTAGTGGTTTATTTTGTCATTTATTTGGTTGTTGATTGCTGATGGTCATTTGTTTATTTAATAATTTATTTAGTAGCTAATCACTATTATTTGTAGTTTATTGCATATTTAAATTGGGAGCTTATTTGGTAGTTTGTTTGGTAGTATCTTTTATAGTTTATTTGGTAATTTATTTAATCATTAATTTAATGATATCAGGGCATGATGGAATCAAACCACCATCCTCCTACTTGAAGAGTAGGTGCTCTTCCATTGAGATAGTACCCTGTAAAGAATAGTGATGTTATTAAATGTATAATATAAAGATGAAGATAATGTTTTCACTATTAAATTTATTACAAAAAAAGACCTTTATTTGTTTAAACAAGGGAGAAAAATAATTCTAAAAATTTTGGATGACAATTTACTCTTGTATATGTGAAATGTGGGCCTCGGATCCTCACACACACTTCAACACGATCATTATTTGAGAGATCATCCTGGGATCAATATGAGATTACTCATCTGAGTAATCCAATAGCTTGACCTGTTGCCTTCTAACTAGAAGGATTTTTCCTTTTCTCTCAAAATGAGAAGCCTACAACTAGACCTCTAGAATGAAGTCTTTTAAGCTATATGAGATATGCAAGATTAATCTAAATGTATGCAAGATTATTCTAAGAATAAGAAAGAAGAATTAATCTAAATGGATGCATTATTAAACTATATGAGATTGATAGGCAAGAATATTGAGCTAAGAATGCAAAAGAAAATGAATAGATATTCCAGCATAAGTTCAATGCAACTTCAAATCAACCTCCATAATGAGGAATCAAAGGCTTCTTATATAGAACCCTAGAATCAACTGACGATTGATATTCATCGAAATGGACGATCAAGATTGAAGATGAGGCTCAATCATAATGGAAGATTCCTTATGAAAAGGATGTTAACTAGTTGCTATTGAGTGTAAAAAGGAGTTAACTAATTTAATTTGGAGTGGAATATGAGTTAATAGATTTAATCCCTTTTTTGATTTTAGTTCACCCAGAGTTTCCATTCTGAACTGAAGAGAATATTTGGAGAGAATATTTAATTTAATAAAATAGAATATGACCTCATAAATGGATAAATTTTAATTAATTGAATAATTAAATTCATTAATTAGAAAGAGGAAATATCTTATTAAATCAAATATATTTAATTCATTTATATGTTAGCTAAAGGGGTGAATTTAATTTAATTAAAGTATGAACAATTATAATTCAATTAATTCAATTAAAAGGTTAATTTAGCCAATTGAATGAATAATCAAAAATTAATTAAAGTAAGTGAATAATACAGATTAATGATTTTTTACATTTGATATTTAGGTCAAGTAGAGATTATTAGAATTAGAATTTCCTAGTAAAATAGGACTTAGGAATGACTGAATAGATCAGAATTGGTTAATATGGAAATGTGCCAATTTTTTGGTATTAAATTTTTCCCCTCTTTGAATGAATGTGCAAGAAACATGTTCAATTCAAAGAAATAAAAAATATAAAGCATAGATCAAGAAATTAGATTGGTTCTAAAATTGATAACACAAAGAGCAATTGATAAGCTTTTTAAGGTTATCTCTAGAATGAAGCTTAACCTTTAGGGATTGAAATAGAATACCTAGATACCTAGATTGATAAGATTTTAAAGATTACCTCCAAAATAGAGCTTAACCTTAGGGGATTTAGATAGAATACCTAGATACCAAAATTGACAACCTTTTTAAAGATTATCTCTAGAATGAAGCTTAATCTTAAGGGATCCAGATAGAACACCTAGATACCTAGACTGATAAAAGAGATAAAAATACCTATCACAAGTCATAGAATCATCCCTACAATGAGGTTTTATCCTTAGGAGTTAGGGTTTTGACTATCCTAATGTCTATCCATCAAACTCTGACAAGAACTATTACAAGATTGATCAGCTAATCAAAAAGATAAGATAGATGACAAATGATGCTAGATACAGGGGACAAGATGCCTCAAGTGATGAGATGCCCTGAGTGATGAGGACATAATATTCATATTGAGTTGAAATTTAGATTCAATGATGTAATCATCCTGCTCCCTCAAGAGAAAAATCAGAAGATGACACACCAGAAATATGATGTAGAGCAATATATCAAGAGATAGAGAAGAAATACAAGATTTTGAAGAGTATAGAAGTTATTAGAATGAATAGAAGAAAATTTAGAGTCAATTCAAAGTCATTATGAGGCCCAAAAGACCATATTTTACCAAAGTTGACTAGAGTTGACTTATTCAAAAAATGCTAGAAAATTTGAAGAAAAATGTGATTTGAAGAGATTCCAAGATTCACAAATTATCATAAAATTGGATTGCACAAGTGTTCAATCATGTCAGTCCCAAAAATTTAAAGTGTGCATTTGATCTGTTTAAGCATGTTAGATTTCAAATTTGATCCCAAAATTGAGTTCAAAGAAACCAAACTAGCGAAGAGGGTGATTAATTGATCATTTGTGTAGTCGTGAAGAAACATGATACTTTGAAGAAGCTAACAATCCCTCATCATGAAGGAAGTAAGTAAATCTACAATCAAACAATGTGCTTATACAATGCAATCCTATGCTAGGTGCAACCTTAAACTAGATACAACCCTAGGTCTAGATACCGAGCTTTGACAATTATCATCACTAAGAATGTAGTGAATCCTAGATGTCATACAATCCCTATTGACATTGCAATCATAGGAATATGAATTGGATATTTGTTCTAATTTTCTCAGGATTAAATGTAAGCATTTGAGGCACAAGAAGCCAGAATGACCAAAACATTTGTCCCTTTTAATGTAGCAAGTTAACATAAGCATCAAAGCATAAATGCTAGTATGACTAGAATGTTTCTTGCATGTAGACACATGAAACACATGGGAGAATATTCTTATGCTAAGTAATCAGTAAATGTTCTATCCACAATGACCCTTACATTTGCAACCTAAGATAGAAATGTGCTAGATATACTTGAAGTGACCTATACATTCACTTAGTAGGAAGAATATTAGTAGTTACTATAGCATAGAGAATTCACTCAAATAAGAAAGGAAAAGAACCAACCTCAATGAAGAGTCCATATAAAAGGAGTCAAGGTACACACAACCATCCAATATGAGATGTAGGCTCTTATAGTGGACACCCCTCTTTATATGGATGCTTTAAATCATTGGAACTAAACTCCAAATAGGAAACAAAGAAAAGATCACGCCCCTAGTCCTCACATCCCTAGTCAAAAGAGACATCATTGAGTGACTTGAAGAGACACAATAAAGTAAAAGTAAAAGAAACAAAGAAAAACTCAGCATATCCAAAAAAAATTCATCATTTTTGAGTTTAATTTATGTGTTATAGGATTGATGTCAAGTGTTAATGTTTAGAACATGTTTGAAAGAAATCTCTTTAGTAGCATGATAACAGTAGATACACATAGTTAGATCAACTAGTGAGTAAAGTGAAAGAGGAACCTTTAGCAAGAAGAGGCTTGGTAGGATACTGAGTGACAATAGACATACATTGTTAGGACAAACTAGTGACTAACGCTAGAGAGATCTTCCATGAGAGGAATCTTAAAAGGTGATAGAAGCAAAAATAGGAAGATGTAGTTAGAATAATTGGTGACTAATGCGAGAGAGATCTTCCATGAGAGGAATCTCAAAAAGTGATAGTAGGTTGATGTAGTAGAACAACTGGTGATTGATGTAAGAGAGATCTTCCATGAGAGGAATCTCAAAAAATGACACTAGAAATAGTAGGCAAATGTCATTAGAACAATTGGTGATTGAGGCTTAAGAGATTATCCATGAGAGAAATCTCAAAAAGTGGCACTAGCGATAGTAGGTAGATGTAGTTAGAACAACTAGTGACTAACATGAGAGAGATTTTCCATGAGAGGAATCTCAAAAGTGACATGAGAGATAATAGGCAGATGTAGTTAGAACAACTAGTGACCAACACAAGAGATTCCATGAGAGGAATCTCAATAGTGACACAAGTGATAGAAGGCAGACACAGTTAGAACAACTAGTAAATGTTGCAAGAGATTCCATGAGAGGAATATCAATAGTGACACAAGTGGTAGTAGGTAGACATAGTTAGAACAAATAGTGACTATCATAAGAGATTCCATGAGAGGAATCTTAATTGTGACACAAGTGATAGTAGGAAGACATAGTTAGAACAACTAGTGACTATCACAAGAGATTCCATGAGAGGAATCTCAATAGTGACACAAGTGAAAGTAGGTAGATGTAGTTAGAACAACTGGTGACTAGCACAAGAGATTCCTAAAACATTGTAAGGTATTGCCCCCAGGTTATGACAAGATTCAATCCATAGATACATGAGCTAAAGCAACAAACTAAAGCAAGAAATCAACTTTATAAGAGCCAAAAGATGTGTTGTAAGATATAGCATTGGGAACAAGAGGAACATGTTTACCAGGTTTTCACCTTCTTGGAAAGAATTCTTTTTGCTACCATGATGCCTATTTCCAAGTTTCCATCAATGACACTTTTTTGGTTTTCCATTTTTTTCATTTTTATCTTTTTTTTATTTTCTCAAATTTTTTTGGTATTACCAAGATGCCTGTTGCTAGGTTTTCACCAAGGTAATGATTTTTTTAGGACTTTTTGCAATTTTTACATTTTTTCAAGACATTTAGATATATACAGAGAGCTTTAAAAATAGATCAGCTATAAAAACCACTTCAGGTGAAGAGAGTTGATGGGCTCCTTGAGCACCTCTCCCTAGAATGTAGAATGTTGGTAAGCACCAGATCCAAACACTGCAATGACTATGTAGGGACCAAGCCAGTTGTGTTTGAATGTCCCCCTTTGTACCCTCTGCTACTGATTCCTAGGATTTTCTTTGAGAATGAGATCACCTAGTTGGTAGTTGCATGGCTTAACCTTCTTATTGTAAATTTTGGACATATGTTGGTGATAAGCTTGGAGATGATCACATGCCACTTGCCAATGTTCACCTAACAATACTAGCTCTTGAATCTAAGATATTCTATAGCCATCATTAATAATGAGGCCCTTCATGGATATTATCAAAGTAGGAATCTCAACCTCATTGGGAAGCACAACATCCACTCCATATACTAAAGCAAATGGTGTTGTACCCATTGGAATTCTTATACTCATTTTGTAAGCCCATAAAGCTAGATTAATATGAAGATTTCAGTCCCTTCTAGATTGTCTAACTTTGTGATACAAGATTGTAAGGATCACGTTGTTGGATGCGTTCACTTGACCATTACCCTGAGGATAATAGATAGAAGACTAGTGTTGCACAATTCTAAACTTTTTACATAACTCCTTAAGATCCTTCATTTTAAACTATCCTCCATTATTAGTAATAATAGAGAAAGGTACACCATACCTACATATGATGTAATTCATGATGAAGAAAGCTATAGTTTTTCCATTTTATATAGAGAGAGGTACTACTTCTATCCACTTAGTGAAGTAGTTTGTAGTGATAATAATGAACTTGTGTCCATTTGAAGATGGCAGGTGAATTTGACCCACAAGATCAAAGTCCCATTGTTTGAATGGCCATAACATGACAGATCGAAGTAGCTCCCTAGTTGGAACATGAATCAGATTCCCATGGAGCTGACATTATTTATAGGACTTGGCGTATTTGATTGTCTCTTGCTCAATATTTGGCCAATAGTAACCAACTATAATAAGTTTACAAGCTAGTGTCAAGCTATTAGAGTGAGATCCATAAATGCCCTCATGGACATCAATTAACATGCATTTGGACTCATCCGGTTCTAGACACCTAACGAGTGTTCCATCAAGACCTCTCCTAAACAAGTCATCAATAATAATAGAATACATCATTCAATATTTAGGGGTATCATAGGTAAGGTAGAGTAACATTTCAACTAGGAACTCATGTCGAAGATCATTTTCATGCCCAAACTACGAGGGAAAAAACACAAATTTTTTTTTGAATAATAATTAATAATAAAACATGCTCTAAGATTGAAATGATTGATAATAGTTTTCGTACACGTTCTCTACTCTACATCTTAAGATTATAAACATGAGGGCAATTACATTATTAAGTTTCAAAACCTTTGTTATAAGATTGATATCGATAATCTTATGTTTTTACATTAACTTTCAACAATAAGAACAATTATTTAAATGACAATGTAAATGTATTCGAGTTTAGACTCATTGAGAGTTTGGAATCAAAATCAACTATAAAACTTTTAGACAATTATCAATTTACAAATTAATCGATATTACAAAGTCACTTTAAGGAAAAACAATTTAATTAGAATTAAAACTGAACATATGTATATCAAATTTATTAACTTTAAACTTTACAACTATTTTAACATATTAATAAACCATCAAAATCTTACTAAATTTAGATTTAATGAAATAAAAACTAACTTAATACAAGCAACAAAACTATACTAATTTTAAACTAAAACTCCTTTCGAATTAACATATATCTTTAAAATAATTATCAAATAAACAAACATAATATAACTTAATTTACAAAAAAAAAAACTAAATTTCTTTCAACATTAAAAATTTTTAATAGACTAAGCTAAATTTACACCTAATTAATTAAAAAATTAAAAACAAATACTTAAAACAATTAACATTAAAACAAACATAATAACAATTAACTAAAATTATTAATAATTAACAAAATTAATAATTAACTTAAAACTAACTAACTTGACACCTATACTAACATGCTAAAGTTAAAATAACTTAAAATTTAAACTAACCTAATCTACATACTAACAACTAACTACTAATAACTCTACTAACCTAACCCTACTAACTCCTACACTAACCCTACTCCCCTAAGACCCTACACCCTACCCCCAACCCCCACTAACCCCACACGCTTCTCGAGCACTGTGCTTGGGACAGTGTGTTGCCCAAGTGGAGGGGGGAAGGGTACTAACCAAGCCTGCCATAAAGTGACGTCCAAGCAAAAAGGGAACGGATGAAACAAAAACATGTTAAATTCCTTCCTTTACACAATGCAAGGAACATGAAAAAGTCAAGGTTAAAATCTATTTATATAAAACACAAACCTATGATACTTCCCCCCATGCTGAGCGCTCATAAAGGAATGAAGATGGGATGGGACATGGGGGCAGGGTGATGTCACCCTCCCATGTTAATTTGATGACAAGCTTAAAAAAAACACTTTTTAAATAAAACCTTTTTAAATAATCATTCCAAAACTAATGTCCAAGATGGAAGAGATGGTTAAGACATAAAGTCATAAATTTTATTAGGTAGCAAGTAGATATTTAGGATATTAGGAATTAGCATAATATTACTTTAGTTATTGATATTCATTTTATTGATTATTAATTTTGAAATTAAATTTGAAACAAAGAATTAAAAGGGAATATTCTCTGTTCCACAAAACCATTTAATTCTTTCCTCCATGCAATATCCAGAGAGCATTTTGCTCTTAGGGAAAAAAAAATTTTGAAGCTTTATTTTTCTAAGTATGAATTTTTAAGCAATGTAAATGATCTTTCAAAAAGGGGTATTATTATTTATTTTCTTAATGGCTCTAAAACATAGGTTCAATAGTTTGCTCACAACAATACAATATTTATTTGATCTTCTAATAGGTACAAAATTGCATTGAAATATTAATCATATCCATCTTCCTTTCTTAAAATATTTAAACTCAAAATTTTATAATTGCATGTCATCATTTTCATCCTATTTTTAATGTGCAACCATATTAAATTTAATTTACCAACAAATCACAATATAACCAAATATACTCAATCACCAATTTTATTGGCAAACCTGATTCAAAGGCTCAGCCGGGAAAGAATCAGGAAGAAAACTCGGCTTCTTTGCCAATCCAAAAAAGTTTTGGGATACAAATTACAGAGGATTTCAATCCTGAATTACAACACTTAAATGAAATTTCCTTCATGACCCTCAACAAGGGTTCCATATCCAATTCTGCAACAGATTTCTACGAACCATGGAGGAAACAAATATCTGATCGGATGACAACCAAGCATAATCATACATGGTTTACACAATAGGATTCACAATGAATCAAAACTAGGGAAAGGTAGATTCTTCCAACCAGGAGAAGTCAAGCACAACACCAAATAGATGCCCAATCGAGGCTATATACCAAGAACTTCCATTCTTCCATTTCGACATACCATAAACATACAAGGTTTGTGCTGACAGGTAGGGGCCCATAACACCCTACCCTTTCTCCCTCTTCTCATCCTGAGAAGAGACTCTACACTGGTTGGAGTCTGACTAAATAGACCTTTCCCAAAATTGGTCACTTCTGCCCTCTCCAAGGGTGAGTAATACCAAAACACCCATGCAAGAAAAATCTCAAAATTGCAAATATAACATGAAAGGAAATCATCCAAAAATAACATGGTTTTCAAGCTTCCCAACATACCCACAAACATACAAACATTCATACAGCAACAAGGTAGCATAAGCATGAACCAAGAATGAAATTTGGACAAGGGAGATGAGAATTCCAACCTTCACAAAGAGGTAATGGCAATGAACAAGTTTGAGTAGAGCTTCCCTTTCCTTGCTTCAATCTTCAAGAACTCCTCTCTAAATGTAGAGATTGGGTAACCACCTCCACAAGTCCAAGAAGGGCCTCTAAATACACCTCCAACTCAACCACCCAAGGGCTCAATAACTACCCCACCCACTTGCAATTCTAGAAACTCCTAACTCAACCTACACTATGATTAAACACTAAGTGGAGGTGAGGTGAGGTGACTCAAGATCACCATGGTCAATTTTCGCACAAAGGCAAAAGGAGACTTTTTGAGTGACCTCAAAAGTCAATAAAAGGGGCTTAGGGGTTGGAAAAGACCCCCAACCCATACCCATACCCCTTGGGTATAATTATTTCATGTTTTAAAGCCTTAGGAATAGGTTTAGAGCCACACAAAGGCTAGGAAATAATTAAGACCCACTAACAACTCTTAAAAAGAACATTAAGCACTAATCTAGATTAGGGATGACTAACCTCAATTAAGAACCAATTAGAAAACTAACACTAACTTAACCAACTTAGGTCCATTGGTTACACAGCTAACCCTAACTAGCACACAAAGAACATAAAAAATTTACGAGTGTCAAGCGACACCAAAAGAACATAATTACGAGACATTTACATTTAATGAACACAGAAAGTTACATACATATATCTCACAATACAATATATGAATTACGAACAAAAAGGTTTCCAAAATTAACACATAGGGATCAGTTCTGTTTCTCTGTAGGGTTTCTCAGCTAAAATATCTGCACACTCATTGCACACATCAATAGTCTCAAAAATCACATGCACATATATACGTATCAAAAATTCACATAAATTGAAACATACATCAATCAAGGTTTCTTCCATCCTACTTAATTCTTAACCAATTAAAATATCCTAAACCAAAATATCTACATTTACTGATTTCATCAACATACATATACATAAAACATTAAATGACAAAACATCAAATATCTGAAAGTAACATCACACAGCATGAAATAATATCATATGTTCTAAGTATTAGAAAATGTCTCGACATCTCGAGTCGAGAGTAACAAAAAGATTAAGTAATAACTAAGGCTACGAAGGGTCGGGGTGAGGCCTCACATCCTCCCCCACTAGGCGTGAACTTCTTCCTGGAGTTCATCAATACATAAGGGTATAGAGATCGCATCCATGCTGCATCCTCCCAAGAAATCATGACCTCATCGTAACATTCCCACTAGACCCTAACTTGGTCTAGCTCTCAACCTCGAGGAGTTAGGGTCTGTCAGGCAATAATATGGATAGTCTCTAGAGCTAACTGGCCAACCAACTCCACTTGTAGCCTCAATAACTGTACATTGATGCTCAATCTGGCAGTTGTCAATTGCGATAAAAACTCTGTGGGACCTGCCCATGTCTCCAACTGTCGGCTTTGAAAAAGCCCCTCTCTGACCACTAGATGACTGTCCCTGCGAACACTCTCTAGCTATATGACCCATGCCACCACAAGCATAGCATGGCCCTCATTTATAAGATCGTGTATCCTATGATCCTGACTGCTATGGGCCCCCTGACCTACTAGACCCACTATATCCACCCCTAGAAGACTGCTGAGTCTACACTGACTGCGACTGTGGGGTATGTACTTTTTGATCCTACTGTGACTGCCACTACCTAGGCTCAGAGTCCTAGTAACCCTGTGAGAGTACCTGCTACTGCTGAGACTGTTGGCCCTTAGAGGACCCTGGTGTATAGTTTTGATCCCCTTTCCAAGGGGGTTTCTGCCAGGTAGAGTTTCAGTTCTGAGACCGATCCTGTGATTCCTATCTACCCCGAGTATCCTCTACCACTAGTGCTATCTCCACTACCTATCTGAAGGTGGTAGGGAAGGCCATTCGAACTAGTCCCTGAAGTGAGGAATTTAGCCCCATGATAAAGTGATGTACCCATAGTTTCTCGTCCTTCATGTATTCCACATAAGGAAGGAGCTCGAGAAATTTGCTCTCATACTGTGCCACTGTAAGACCTCTCTGATAAAGAGAATGGAAATCCTCTATCTATTTCTGTCAGAAATGCTCTGACAAGTACCTCTCTTAGAATCTTTCTAGGAATGATTCCCATGTGAGGGTATCCATCCCCACTCCTCCTATGATTTCCTCTTGATGCCACCAATTGGAGGCATCCCCTCTCAACTGATGAACTACTAGGCATGCCTTTAGATTACTCCCATAGGGTCGTAATCCAAAGCACTACTGTAGGCTCTGCAACCATGCCTCTGCTATTGTTCCCTCAATGGAACCAGTAAATAATGGTGGCCCAACTCGAATCAATTCCCTGATATCATCTCTTACATGTCTAGGAGGTCTATCAAGTTGGGGTCTTCTCTGGTGTATTGACTCACCTTCATGCTCATCCTGCCCCTCTAACTATCTTGGTGGGGGACTCCTAGTCCTCTCTCTGACTCTGGGCCCGTCTCCTTTGGGTCCCTCTGCTTCCACTACTGGAATTTGCTGAACTGGCTGAACCACAGGTACTACTCTCTGCTGAACTACACTGATCAAAGTCTGGAGTGCATCTAAAATGTCTTGGTTCGGGTTCGGTGGTGGCGGAGGTGGGGGTGGTGGAGGAGGTGGTGGTGGAGGTGGTCCATCCCCCCGTCCCGCTCTACCACCTCTCACCCTACGACCTCTGCCTCGCTGGTTGCTTCAAGTAATAGGAGGCATCCTACACAATTTAATATTTCATTTTAAGTTTTCAGAAGCGTAAGGGTTTAAGGTTCCTAGTGTTGAAACACGAGCTCTGATACCAAAATGTCATGCCCAAACTACGAGGGAAAAAATACAATTTTTTTTTTAATAATAATTCATAATAAAACATGCTCTAAGCTTGAAATGATTGATAATAGTTTTAGTATAGGTTCTCTACTCTACGTCTTAAGATTATAAACATGAGGACAATTAGATTATTAAGATTTGAAAATTTTGTTATAAGATTGATATCGATAAACTTATGTTTTTACATTAACTTTCAACAATAAAAACAATTATTTAAATGACAATGTAAATGTATTCGAGTTTAGATTCATTGAGAGTTTATAATCAAAATCAACTATAAAACTTTTAGAAAATTATCAATTTACAAATTAATCGATATTGCAAAGTCACTTTAAGGAAAAACAATTTAATTAGAATTAAAACTGAACATATGTATATCAAATTTATTAACTTTAAACTTTACAACTATTTTAACATATTAATAAACCATCAAAATCTTACTAAATTTAGATTTAATGAAATAAAAACTAACTTAATACAAACAAGAAAACTATACTAATTTTAAACTAAAACTCCTTTCGAATTAACATATATCTTTAAAATAATTATCAAATAAACAAACATAATATAACTTAATTAAAAAAAGAAAAAAAACTAAATTTCTTTCAACATTAAACAATTTTAATAGACTAAGCTAAATTTACAGCTAATTAATTAAAAACTTAAAAACAAATACTTAAAACAATTAACATTAAAACAAACATAATAACATTTAACTAAAATTATTAATAATTAACAAAATTAATAATTAACTTAAAACTAACTAACTTGACACCTATACTAACATGCTAAAGTTAAAATAAGTTAAAATTTAAACTAACCTAATCTACATACTAACAACTAACTACTAATAACTCTACTAACCTAACCCTACTAACTCCTACACTAACCCTACTCCCCTAAGACCCTACACCCTATCCCCAACCCCCACTAACCCCACATGCTTCCCAAGCACTGTGCTTGGGACAGTGCGCTGCCCAAGTGGAGGGGGGAAGGGTACTGACCAAGCCTGCCATAAAGTGACGTCAAAGAAAAAAGGGAACGGATGAAACAAAAACATGTTAAATTCCTTCCTTTACACAATGCAAGGAACATGAAAAAGTCAAGGTTAAAAGCTATTTATATAAAACACAAACCTATGATACTTCGCCCCATGTTGAGCGCTCATAAAGGAATGAAGATGGGATGGGACATGGGGGCAGGTTGACGTCACCCCCCCCATGTTGATTTGATGACAAGCTTAAAAAAAACACTTTTTAAATAAAACCTTTTTAAATAATCATTCCAAAATTGACGTCCAAGATGGAAGAGATGGTTAAGACATAAAGTCATAAAGTTTATTAGGTAGCAAGTAGATATTTAGGATATTAGGAATTAGCATAATATTACTTTAGTTATTGATATTCATTTTATTGATTATTAATTTTGAAATTAAATTTGAAACAAGGAATTAAAAGGGAATATTCTCTATTCCACAAAACCATTTAATTCTTTCCTCCATGCAAAATCTAGAGAGCATTTTGCTCTTAGGGAAAAATTTTTTTGAAGCTTTACTTTTCTAAGTATGAACTTTTAAGCAATTTAAATGATCTTTCAAAAAGGGGTATTATTATTTATTTTCTTAATGGCTCTAAAACATAGGTTCAATAGTTTTCTCACAACAATACAATATTTATTTGATCTTCTAATAGGTACAAAATTGCATTGAAATATTAATCATATCCATCTTCCTTTCTTAACATATTTAAACTCAAAATTTCGTAATTGAATGTCATCATTTTCATCCTATTTTTAATGTGCAACCATATTAAATTTAATTTACCAACAAATCACATTATAACCAAATATACTCAATCACCACTTTTATTGGCAAACCTGATTCAAAGGCTCAGCCGGGAAAGAATCAGGAAGAAAACCTGGCTTTTTCGCCAATCCAACAAAGTTTTGGGATACAAATTACATAGGATTTCAATCCTAAATTACAACACTTAAATGAAATTTCCTTCATGACCCTCAACAAGGGTTCCATATCCAATTTTGCAACAGATTTCTACGAACCATGGAGGAAACAAATATCTGATCGGGTGACAACCAAGCATAACCAAGAGACAATCAAACAAGCATAATCATACATGGTTTACACAATAGGATTCACAATGAATCAAAACTAGGAAAAGGTGGATTCTTCCAACCAGGAGAAGTCAAGCACAACACCAAACAGATGCCCAATCGGGGCCATATAACAAGAACTTTCGTTCTTCCATTTTGACATACCATAAACATAAAAGGTTTGTGTTGATAGGTAGGGGCCCATAACACCCTACCCTTTCTCCCTCTTCTCATCCTGAGAAGAGACTCTACATTGGTTGGAGTTTGACTAAATAGACCTTTCCCATAATTGGTCACTTTTGCCCTCTCCAAGGGTGAGTAATACCAAAACACCCATGCAAGAAAAATCTAAAAATTGCAAACATAACATGAAAGGAAATCATCCAAAAATAACATGGTTTTCAAGCTTCCCAACATACCCACAAACATACAAACATTCATACAGTGACAAGGTAGCATAAGCATGAACCAAGAATGAAATCTGAACAAGGGAGATGAGAATTCCAACCTTCACAAAGAGGTAATAGCAATGAACAAGTTTGAGTAGAGCTTCCCTTTCCTTGCTTCAATCTTCAAGAACTCCTCTCTAAATGTAGAGATTGGGTAACCAACTCCAAAATTCCAAGAAGGGTCTCTAAATACACATCCAACTCAACCACCCAAGGGATCAATAACTACCCCACCCACTTGCAATTCTAGAAACTCCTAACTCAGCCTACACTATGGTTAAACACTAAGTGGAGTTTAGGTGAGGTGACTCAAGATCACCATGGTCAATTTTCGCACAAAGGAAAAAGGAGACTTTTTGAGTGACCTCAAAAGTCAATAAAAGGGGCTTAGGGGTTGGAAAAGACCCCCAACCCATACCCATACCCCTTGGGTATAATTATTTCATGTTTTAAAGCCTTAGGAATAGGTTTAGAGCCACACAAAGGCTAGGAAATAATTAGGACACACTAACAACTCTTAAAAAGAAGATTAAGCACTAATCTGGATTAGGGATGACTAACCTCAATTAAGAACCAATTAGTAAACTGACACTAACTTAAACCGACTTAGGTCCATGGGTTACATAGCTAACCCTAACTAGGACACAAAGAACATAAAAAATTTATGAGTTTCAAGCGACACCAAAAGAACATAATTACGAGACATTCACATTTACTGAACATGAAAAGATACATACATACATCTCACAATACAATACATGAATTACGAACAACAACATTTCCAAAATTAACACATAGGGATCAGTTCTGTTCCTCCGTAGGGTTTCTTGCCTAAAATATCTGCACACTCGTTGCACACATTAGTAGTCCCAAAAATCACATGCACATATATACGTATCAAAAATTCACATAAGTTGAAACATACATCAATCAGGGTTTCTTCCATCCTACTTAATTCTTAACTAATTAAAATATCCTAAACCAAAATATCTACATTTACTGATTTCATCAACATACATATACATAAAAC
Organism: Cupressus sempervirens; assembly: GCA_028749045.1. Classification (NCBI taxonomy): domain Eukaryota; kingdom Viridiplantae; phylum Streptophyta; class Pinopsida; order Cupressales; family Cupressaceae; genus Cupressus; species Cupressus sempervirens. Next base: position 774,126,935 of record CM053790.1, on the reverse strand, counting down.
ATTAAATGACAAAACATCAAATATCTGAAAGTAACATCACATAGCATGAAATAATATCATATGTTCTAAGTATCAGAAAATGTCTCAACATCTCGAGTCGGGAGTAACAAAAAGATAAAGTAATAACTAAGGCTATGAAGGGTCGGGGCAAGGCGTCACAATAATTCTCTAGCATCTATAACAAGGAAGAAAGATTAGCCATGGCATCAAACACTTTGTTGTCTACCCAAGGAATTTATTGAAAAGTGGTATGAGAAAATTATTTCTTCGTGTCATCTACCATGCATTTATACGGGATTAACTTCTCATCCTTTGTCTAATATATGTCATTGACCTGATTGATTATAAGCTGTGAATCACCAAAGATGTTCAATTGATCTACTCTTCATTAAATTACCATCTTCCTACCATTAATGAGAGCTTCATATTCTATGATGTTGTTCATACAAGGAAACAAAATTGTGTATGCGTTAGGTAGTGAATACATCTAAAGTGTTATGAATAGTAGCCCAACACTAGATCATCATTGTGTGGAAGAATAGTCAAAGAACATCACCCAAGTTTGGTGTGGAAGCATTAGAATTGATTCATTAGGAAAGTCAATGTGTAGTAGAAGAAGACTCTGTGTTGGTGCCTCTACTAACTAATCAATAATTGGTTATCCTTTCATAGCCTTCTGTTCAACATCCTGAATATCAAACTCACTTACGATCATGACCCACTTAGCCAACCTCCCTGTTAGAGATTCCTTGTTGAGTAAGTATTTCAGTGGATCAATTTTAGCAATTAGTCATGTAGTATGAGGAAGAATGTAGTGTGTTAGATTTTGGGAAGCAAAGATGACTGCCAAGAAAACCATTTCTATAATATTGTAATTCATTTCGTAGGAGATCGGCATGCTACTTAGATAATAGATAGCTTTTTCCTTATTGTCATTGTCTTCTTGAGCTAGCAAGATACTTAGAGATGTTTTTGTTACAAAACTGTATAGAATTAGAGGCTTCTCATGAATAGGAGGCATCAAGATTAGTCGATGAGAAAGGTACCACTTTATCTATGTTAAACTCTATTTGCAATCTTGGCTCCAATTATATTTCACACCTTTATGTATAGTTTTGCTAAAAGGTTGTAACCTATCCACTAGTTGTGAGATGAATCTATGAATAGATTGAAATCTTCCTTGTAAGCCCCTTATCTAATTTTTATTTCAAGGTGGAGGCATATCCATGATCACTTGAACTTTCTCTGGATCAACCTTGATTACTTTTGCAAACACAATGTAACCAAGAAATTTCCTAGATGTTACCCCAAATGCACATTTCTTGGGGTTAAGTATCAGATTGAATTTCTCCATGCAATCTAGGATAGATCCCAAATCTTGAATGTAAGTGTTGCATTTTTTTCTCTTAACCAAAGTATCATCTACATAGTCTTCCATTTTTTTATGCATCATGTCATTAAAAATTGTAGTAATTACTCTCTGATATGTAGCACTAGCATTTTTCAAGCCAAATGACATCATGTTCCAATAGAAAGTTCCCCATGCACAAGTGAATGCAATCTTTTCTTAATATTTTGGTGTAATTTTGATCTAATTATAACTAGAAAATCCATCCATGAGTGAGTACATTTCATACCTTTCGGCCATGTCCACTATCATATCAATGTTAGGTAGTGGAAAATCATCATTTGGACATGCTAAGTTTAGATCTTAGAAATTTGTACAGACTTTGATATATGTGTTATGCTTGGAGATTGCAACAATGTTTGATATTCATTCAACATAATCAATAGCACGTATGAAACTAGCTTTTAGGAGCTTTTATAGTTCAACTTTGACTAGTAATGCAACATGAGGATGCATTTTCCTAAGTTTTTTCTTGACTAGTTTAATTCCTAGTGTAATAGACAAGTGATGCATTATGAGATCAGGATCTAATCTTGGCACGTCTGAGTATATCCATGCAAAGTTTATCTTTTTCTCTTGGAAGAAGGCAATGAATTCCTCTTTTTCCTCTAGAGATAGTGATTGTGAAAGATGTATCAAGTGAGGGTGTTCCTCTATTCCCAAGTTGATTGACTATGTTGGTTCTATCAACACTGATGATCTTTCCTAAAGATGATTAGGTAGTGCATCAAATATCTCATTTGTAGGTGCCTCAAAGAGATTTTCACCCTTGGATATGTCTTTTATTTTTACTATTTTAGGTTTCGATATTGCCACAATGTGGTTTTCACCATCAAACCTTTTTTTTTTCTTTTTGATCATATGATTCAGATATTTGATGTCATCTTTAGTCATGTTGACACTTTGTTCGCTAGTGGAAGACATTAGTGGCTTGACAATGATTAACATGCATGAGCATAGTCATTTTGGAATGTAGGGACTTCACTAGATGTATTTTAATTTTAGTCTATGAATGCAAGATATTTGAGTGAAAGATATGTGATAGGTTTGATTGTGTTCATAGTATAATCATTAAATTCTTGGACAAGCAATTCAAAACCTAGAGTAGCTTTTTCCTTAAGTGTGTTTGAATTTATTTGAGCATTACGTCATTAATTGAAGACTCGAGGACACTTTTTGGATAGGACTCATCCATCTTAACCCTAGATGATTCACCTACTTTAAGGAGGCTTTCATAGACATGAACTTGATCTATGTCTTTATTTGTAGTTTCTTCTAAGAGAGAGTCAAATTCGTACTCTTGGGAATTTGTGCTACATGGAGATAGATTGTAGAATTCCCCAATAGTGATAGGGAAAAACTCTCCTTCATGCTCTAGATTTTGGCAAAGGTACTCAATGTGTAGAGCATGAGTAGACTCTTCTTATTATTGTTGAATATGGGGAGAATCAGTAGTGTCATTAGAAGAATCACTATCACCATCCATGGTACTGACACATGGTACAAAATGTAATGCCTAGCCCAAAGATCCTTGGAAACAAGGATTCAATTCAAGCTAAGATAAAAAAAAATTTACAAGTATGAATGCACATGACAACATCATATAGGGATCACAAAGATTGCAACGGAAGACTCCACCAACAAATCTCCAAATGCCATAACCAACTGACAGACTCAAAGAGAGGTCCAAAATGACCATGCACAAGATGAGGGCTCGAAGAAATCACCACTCATCAACAAAACACCATTTAGTAAGATACATGTAGAATCCTAAAATTTGGCTAAGTTTGAATTTTTGAAGCCCTGAAAATTCCTAGAATCTTTATCTTATCTCGGGGAGGTCTGAAACCCATCTCAAAAGATTTGTCACATTTATTAAAATATATCTTAAGTATATGGAATTAAATATACGTCATATATGTCAACTTATATTTAAAAAATATATTTTAGACCCCTTAGAAAAAAAAATTTGAACTAGGAAGGTGTAAAACCCAAAAGGGTCCAAAACCAACTTCCAAACTTTTATCTGACAAGCCTAGATAGAACTTGTTTTTTGTGCGAGAAAGTGTACTGGTCTTGAGTTTTGCATGAGACTTTGAATAGAAAGTGCATGCTTTGAAAAAGGACTTGCTACACACCACATGAGGATTTGCATCCCTATGTGAGGAAATGCATTCTTGCATGAGGAAGTACATTCTCACATGAGGAACTACCTTTCCACATGAGAAAACAAATTGGTGCAACAATAGAGCATAAATAAAAAGCTTAAAAACATGAAAACCTCCACACTAGGGAGTACCAAATCCATGTAAATCAAGGAATGAACACTCGAGTGCAAAAACAACAAGAAAGAGGAATATCTATCAATCTAAACCAAAATAGTAAAGAACATACTCAAAGAAACATTACAGTGAACAAAAATACATCTCAATAACTAAACAACCAAACTAAGTATGTGGTTCCTCCCAACCATCAATAGCATCATAAGACCATCATGGATCCTAGCCATCCCCCATGTGTAACATCCCAAGCCACCGATTAGATCATTGTTACTATCATAATAGGGAGATCACTACTAAAATATGCTACAATATAAGCATAAGGAAATCTAACATACTAGTAGTAAAGCATAATATAATCCTACAGTAGATAACATCACCTATCACATGCTAAACATCAATAAGCAATAGATATGCTAATAAAGTAATTCACATCATCTAATCATATGCTAAACATCATAATATTGGAATGCATAAAATAAACTAACATCATCTAACCATGATATCAAAGCATTCCAATAAAAGCATAAATCACAAGAAAGCATACTCCAAAACTTGAAGTACCAAGTGAAAACATCCAGCAACGGTCACACTAGGAAAAAAGACCGTCTTTGTACACTGGTCCCTAGCAGTGGTGAAGGTAGCTACACCTCCCAACCACATGGCACCCATAGGTCCACACCTATCATGCTGATGGAGATAATGATCCAACCACAAACAAACATAAAGCACAAAATCAATGGCTAATACTCACATCAGATAGTATGATGGTTGTAACCAAGAGCCTAAGATAATGTAAGGAGTACAGGTCCTGGTCAGACACTCAAAAGGCTACTAAGTAGGGGCTAACATCATTGAGAGTCACTTGGCATCAAAAAGCCCAAGCTCGGATCACATGTGGAAACTATCAAGGTACTCCCTTGGAGGCCATCACAAAAATGTGGAAACTCACTTAAGGTACTCCCTTGAAGGCTAATGCATAGAAATTTTTCATTATCTTAAGTTTTATTAACACCCACATATTTTATTTAGTTATCACTTATATAAAGCTTCCTTTGCCAACCCATTGCGCCATGTTCACTAGGCTATGAGATAGAAGCCCCCTCCCTATGCTGCCCTACCCTACCCATGCTCATCCTATGACAAGTTCCTATGGGCATGCATACTCCCATCCCAACCCCAATGATCATAACTACTAGAAGTACCACAAAAGATCAGGCCTTGCAAATCACCCAACAAATGTATGTGCACATACTCGTGTGTGACACACCACCATCACGAAGATCATAACACAAGGACTAGATGAGAACACAATGAAAAAGAAAACACCCAACTAAAAATGACACAAAAAAGATCGATTCTACATGAATCTTAAAGCCAATAAAACCATACACCATGAAATCACTCAATCGAACTCAATCTAGGAGTATGGATTCTATACAAATCTAAATGATGCAACAAGACCAAATGTCATGAACTCACTCTACCAACCTCAATCCAGGAGCATGGATTCTACATGAATTCTAGTGTCCATGAAACAAAAGCAAAGGTCCAAAGAAACCATAACAATAGGTATAAAATCATTCAATTGAACACAAAGTTGGGAGTACGAGTGTGAAACTCATCCCAATGCAACATTAAAGTGAAATAGTGGTTTGACTAATATCCAAACATATCATCCAAGTCCACGACCCACATTGTGGCAAGAAAACTTGAGAAAATAAGGTGACACTCAAAACAAGGTAAAAACCCCAACTTTCAAAAATAAAACCCATTTGAACTTTGGGTACAAAATCCCCAAAAATCCAAAGATAATTGAGTTCAGACACCATATGCAAAAATGGCCAGCATAATAGCACAAAACTCCAAACCCTCATCTCAAAAAATAGGAAAATGTTTGTACCCACCCAACTAGGTAGAACTAACATACAGAAATGGAGGGAAAACTAGTTCTTAGCCTCCAAACAAACGGCTACCAAAAATTGAAGTAGAAATAGAATAGAAACAATAAAATAGGAAAGCCCTACTGCAAAGCCAAAAAGGAAAATGGGAATCTAAACCATAAAATAAATAGCCCACAAAAGTAGCTGAAAATAGCGACAATCTAAGGTTTCCCTGAGCTAGATCCAACAAGCTCAACCTTGTGATGATCCCACACCCATAGCTCCCACAATGAACAAAAAAATAAATCCTCATGAAGAGGATTTTGGGTTTTACTCTCCATATTTCTAATTTGAAAGTGAGAAGTGAGGAATTAAATTTCTTTTTGGATACTTATTCACTTTTCGAGTGAATAATCAATTGGGGCAAATAACTAGCCAACCTAGTTAAACCTCCAATCAACCCAAATGAAAATAGGCTATTCATATAAATAGGAATTCATCTATGGAAAAGCTACCAAAAATTTAAATAAATCAATTAAAAAGTCCAAAAATCCAAAAACACAGAAATTTCCTTACCAAGTTTTGCGATAATGTGAAACTCTAAATGCACAGGCACGCTCACTAGTCCAATCACATAATACAAATGAGTTTGGATTTAATAATCACTGAAATGATTAATTGAAAAATTAAAATAAGGATACATTGACCATACAAGAATGACATTGGTAAAATATGAATGGTTGAATCACTAACTCCATGTGCTACTGCATGGGATATAAATCCTACACACTAAACAACATGATCAAGTGCAATTGCATATAATAACATAGCTAAAGCAATAAATGCATTAAATCACATAATTTAACAATTTATTTAATTATTTTAAAATAATCTATTTACATCACTCATGTTTGCATAAAGCATAACAATGGAGGAATGAAATAAATAACCATAGCATTAAATCGATCACATAACATAATTAGAGATATGTCCAAATACTAGGTAACCAGATATCATCATAAGACACACTGTCATCTAAAAATGGCATCATTATGCAATATGAACAACTTAACAATATAGTCATCTAACATCTATGATACTGAAATCAAGGTATAACATCTGACCCTCGATTCATCTCAAATGTAAACATAACATGAGTAAAAAATATCTCTCAGATCAGAAATATAACAAGGTAAATATCTGCAATACATAACCAAAGAACCCAAAGTGGACAATCTATTTCTAATTACTTACACATTTAATAATGGTTGTTAACACAACATAAAAATGCACTTAAAACAAATAAGTGAACATAGTCATAAACATGACAAACCACTACTACAAGAACTTAGTCCAATGTAGCATGGTAATAGTACATAGTGCAATCTCTGCACACATCTCAAGGTAATCATGGAAAAACATCATCATACCATCTCAATCCTAGTAACCACTGGCACAAACTTCAGTGAACCATAAATCACATCATAATCTCATAAATCGGCCATAAGAATAATCAAAACAATTGATATAGAAACATAAATTTGATAACCTCTATGGTGTAGACCACTCATGGTCACAAACATGATCCATCACAATAATAGATCACAAGGTTGCATCCATCAGGATGACTTACAAAAGTCAAATGGGAGAGGCACTACACAAAATCATCTAGTTCTATTTAGCAAGATCATTAGGAATTGGATAAGGAATGATCCTCATCATCAACATTATCTTCATGATTATTAGACTCAGCTTGTGACTCATTTTCAAATGAATTCTTAGGTTTTGGTATAAATTTGTTAATCCCTAAATGGAATGGAATCTTCGTGAAGCCTAGACTAGATGTGTCTCGATTCCTTCTAGTTATCACCTTGATGGGGTCAACCATAACATTTTTGTTACATCTAGTAGGACCAATCCCCTTGTAGCCAAACATTTCATGAGTCTAAGATCAGGACCATACTTTTTAGGAGTAATTTCATGAGCTTGTCCTGTGAGGTCAAGTAGAGTATCTTGTTTATAGATCCATGCAACAATAGCTCTATTTTCAGATTGCTCCTTGAGGGGTACAATAGCTTTGACAAAGTTACCATCATACTTACTTTGAGGCGTCAACACAAATGGTCTCTTTACTTCAAAGAGTCTTCCATAATGACAAGGAGACTCAAGAAGAGATGTCAAAGATAGAACTAGTTATATGTGATATTCACCCATTCTAGTTTCTTTCATCTTGAGTGACTATTTAATTTACTTTAGCTTGTTATCATGATGGTCTGTAGATTCCCTACTAGTAGGTACAAAGTTTTTAGCATCTTTTAGCATGTTACATGTATAGCTAGTAGTTGCAGGTATGGTGACTTCAGATCCATGAAATGAGAATATTACACATTGATGATAAGTAGATGGCACAGCTCACATCACATGTATCCATGGTCTTCCTAGAAGAATAGTGTAAGTTAAGGAAATTTCAAGCACTTGACAAGTAACAGCCCTTTCTATAGGACCTATGTGGAGAGGAAATACCATAAGACCTAAAGATTTTTTCTCTAATTCATTAAATGCTTCGATAGTTATCTTATGATGGGGATCAATGGATTCTTCAGAATAGTCAAATTGCTTAAGAAGAGTAGTAGAGACAATGTTTAAACTAGCTCCATTATCAATGAGCACACAGGAGACATGTTTTTGGTGTATCATGACCTCAATGTGTAGAGATTGATTATGTGGATGATTCAGTGAGTTGTCATCCTCCTTAGAGAAAAACATATAATAATGTGAAGTCAGATGACCTACCATAGATTGTAACCTCTTACGATCAAAATTTTGATGAACATTTTCCTTGGTAAGGGTTTTGTCAAGAATTTTCCTATGAGAAGGAAAGATTTTAAGTAGTTCAAAGATCATAATTTGAGAATTTGTTTACTGTATTGATCAAGGATACTATAGCTAATAGTCACAAGTTTTATTCCTTTGCTAGATGGACCAGCAAGATGTTTGTCTTTATGTTCTTCTATCTTAAGAGTAGAAGGCACATGGCCTTTGAGTACTAACTTAGCACAAGAACATGTAACAAGATTGGAACAAGTTTTTGATGACTCATTGTCAGATGTGTTGGAAGTAGGACCCCTTAAGATAATGGTGTCTTAGGTTTAGTCTTGTCTTGTTTACCCTTGATGGTGATAATGTCACAATACTCAACACCTACTGGTTCAACCATGTGGACTATCTCATCACCATCATTAGAGTACATATAGTTGACCTTGTTGTTAGGTTTTAGTTTTGAGTTTTCTCTTTTTTCATATTGAGAGAATGACTCCTTGAAAGCCTTGTAATCTAAGTTCTTGCTATGTCCATCCATAATAATGTCACCATCATTGATTAGGTCTTGGATTTTGTGATGGAAGTTGATATAGTTGCTAGTTTTATGAACTTTGTTTTGGTTGTATTCACAAAAAGAAGTTGCATTCCATCATTGTGTTCATGGTTGTAGATCATAAGGATGAGAATTGTCCACTAGAGAAATGAGCTTGTTTTGTAACAAGATCTTCTAAACCACATCTAGAGGTTCACTAAGAGGTGTAAAATCTCATTTAGGGCATGTAGCCCATTAGTTCCTTAGTTTGTTTCCAAATGCCTTATTGTCAAAAGGATTTTTCTCAACATTATTGGATTCTTTGAGATTATTTGTAAGATTGAACACTATCTTGGCAGGTTTGGGAGTAATGTTGTCAACAATTCTATCATGCACAACTTCTTAGTTTTTCTTCACATATTTGGGCTTATCATTATTAAAGGTTGAACCTTGTTTACTGTCCTTCTCAAGGGTTAGCTCACCCTTTTTGACCATGAATTCCTCTATCTAGATATCTCGTGTGACCATTTCTTCAAAGGTATGTGGATCTTGAAGTTGAACTCTATACCCAAAATCAGGTAGGAGATTATCCATAAAGACTTCAAGTTTCTTTGTTTTTGGGATTTTACATGAGTATTTGGTTTAAATTTGTCTCCATCTCTAAAGGAATGTGAGGAAAGTTTTCCCAACTCTCTATTTGAGGTTGCACAAATCTCAAATGTTAATAGGGTGTTGTATGTTGGGAGAGTAATGTTGGACAAACAAGTTAGCAATCTCATCAAATGTTTTGATACCAATAGGAAAGTGTGAGAACCACTTCATATCCTGACCATATAGACTTCTTGGGAATAAATGCATGAGATATGTTTGATTATGCATAAATTCCATAGATAAGGAACTAGATTCTTGCAAATGATCATGGGGATTAGTAGTTCCAAAGTATTTATCATATTTAGGTAACTCGACTCCTCTCAAAAAAGGAGGCATGCCTATACTCTTATCAAAATAAAATGGCCAAAGAGCATCTAATGTGTATGTTTTTGTAGGTTTTTCTTTATCATGCATCATTTGAGCTAACTCATCTTGCATGATTTTTAGTTGCTTTTACAATTTTGAAATTTCAATTTCCTCTTCAAGCGTAATGATAGATTCAATGTTAAAGTGATGAGGCAACTTGGCTCCCTCTTGGGTAAGTTTGAGAAAGTATTTCTCTTTCTCTTCATTAAGCAAGATTTCCATGAACTTTTGAAAGTTTTTGTCCTTATGGCATTTCTTGATATGATCAAGGAGTATTTCTATCTCTTCTTCATTCTAATTAGTAAAGAAATGTTCCTTATGTCATTCATTCCTATGTTGATCTTGGTCTCTACTTTGTTCTCCATATTTGGTTTCTTGATCAGCCACTATATGAATGTGACAAGTTTCAATGTGTTTTGGTTGAAAAGTTTATCTAAATAAGATTTTAGCTATATTGTTTGGAGATTTATGACCTTTTCTAGTCTTAGGATCCTCTTGATACAAGGGGTTATTGGTTTGTTGTAAGTTTATAGAGAAGGTTCTCTAAACACAAGATGATCTTATAGGTGAGGGAGATCATGAAGAGTCCTCACTAGATGAACTAGAGATAGACCATGTGTTAACTAAAAAGCAACCTCTACCATGATTATGAATCCTAGCTCTACCTTGTCTAGGTCTAAGGGGATAAAAAACATTTCCACTTCTTGTTGGCATATTCATAGACAAGAACAAAAATTGAAAACTTAAATAGGGACCACACTAAAATGTAGTCTCAAAAAAGAAAGATAAGTGTACTGTATACTAAGGTACAAGTTGTCTAAGTAGTGGCTAGAATAGCCAAATATTATGACTATTGTGACATGAAGTATGAAAATCACAAGAGGCAAGGCTAGTTTGTGTGTAGGTGACAAGTTGTTAGCTAAGAAAGAAGCCACTATTTGACACTATTTGTAGATTGAGAGGAGGTACAATATTGCAGATAACATACCAAATTTAGAGCACAAGTAGTTCTGATAGAAAATGTTGACATTTCATAGGCAAAATTTTGTGTGAGGATTCCTAGGGAACTATGTGAAAAGAGATAGAGAGCCAAGTGAAGATTTAGAACAAAAAATTTTGCAAAGATTTCTCACACAAGGACTTGTGTAGATCTATGTGAGGATGTGCTACACTAATAACAATATATGATTCTGACAAAGGGAAAAATCTACAAGATCTCATGTAGAGATTCTCATAAGACCACAGAAAAACTAGGATAGGGCCATGCTAAGAAATGCTAAACAAGATATTCTTGCATGAAATTTTGGAAAATTGAGCATGAATATAGGGACCAAACTAAAAAAGAGATTGGATTTTGAAGAGATTTTTCAACTTTCAAACAATTCAGGATAGATTGTTGGTTATTTTGAAAAATTTCAAACAAGTAGTAAGACTATTTTTAATTTTTGGATAGCATTTTGGTAGTTTTGAATAAGATAGTTGGTTTTTAGATAAACACGTGAAGCAAGTAGTAGTTTCAAACAACCCAATTGAGGACAAAGAAACTCAGAGGGGTGGGGGAGTCTTAACTTTTTGGAAATTTTGAGAGGTTTGGAAAATGTTTAAAGACTCAATAACAAACATGCTTTTATCCCTAAAACAAAAAAATTGGTAGAGAAGGAAAAACCTTTATCCCACAACTTATGTGCATGCACGCACCTCACACAACCATGTCAACCCCTAGAGGGCACCTATGTTTTTGGTGTATTCAAAGGGCTCAATAACATATACACTAAATAAACACCCTTTTTGTAGGGGTCAAGCACATGTACCACATTCCAACACCTAGGTGCATGCCTATGGTAAGTTCTATAGGGCAGATTCTTCCCCCTCCTTGCATAAAGATTATGCCTTCTTTTAGAGGTGAATTGGGTAGCAACTAACTAAGAGGTTTTTACTTGGCTTCCTTTCATATTAATCCCTAGTGGCTTTGCAAGTGAAATTGATGCTAGCATACCACACCAACATATGTAAGTGCACACACTTAATTAGCAAGATTGAGGCCAACACCAACTAGTGTAGTTTACAGAGCCTCTTCTTGATAATTGATATCATAATGAAGAAGAGAAAATTAATATGGCTTTGGAGTCTTTTTCTCAACAATGTGTCTTTATCAAAGTGAGGTGGAATCTCTGGTGAAAGGAGTGTGCTCACTTGGGTCATACACAAAGGTTGGATTGCTCTGGTAGGCTCTCTAAAGGTTGACTCAAACTAGTTGTTTAGATCTAAGGGTTCCATTTTTTGATTTCCCTGAAGGGGAAAGAGCATACTAATCTACCTCATTTCCTTGCCTAAACATGTAAGACATGTTAATCATCGAGTTAGCTTAATCGATCCCACCTTAGCATATTCCAAGACTTTGATCTCTAAAAGGAAATCATCATCTCTTCATTAAAGGCTTCATTTGAGAAAACCACTAACTTTCTTGCGTCCCTTGGATGTCATCCTTCAAAGGCTTCTAGGTTTTTTATTTACCCTTGGTCATGACCTCCAAGTAGTAAAGAGCATACTCCTCTATTCCCTTTTCTTGTACCCTACAAAGTTCACAAGGCCTATTTATACTATGTGTGAAAAGAAATAAAAGAAGACAACATTTAAGTGGGTTTGAAATAAGTTTTCATCATGCATATCTTTGACAAGTGTCCTGCATTCACATAGTCATGGATAAAAGGTGTCTTCATCAAGCATCCTACAAACCATGGTTATGCTATAGAAAAATGGAAACCTACAACATATGCTTTGGAAAAAAATTATTACTCAAACATCATTAAAACCTATAATCTTGAAAACTCTATTGTAGCAGAATTTAGTGTGAAACTACACATAGACTTGTGCGAAGAAATGGGATGCACTGTACAAAAAACCACATGATTATGCACTTTTTCATGTGAGAAAGTTTAGAGGAGGACACAAAATCTTTAGTGTTTCATGTGAAAATGAGATTTCTTGTGCAAAAATCTAGAAACTTGTATAGATGAACATAATAAAATCATAAAAAAATGTAGAAAACAGAGAAATTGAGGCCAAAAATGTTGATTTCTTGGCCCCACAATGGGTGCCAAAAATGTATATGTGAATTGCAAGCCTTAGATCCTCACACAGACTTCAACATGATCATTATATTAGAGATCATCCTAGAATGAATATGAGATTATTCATCCAAGTAATCCAACAGTTTGACCTATTGCCTTCTAACTAGAACAATTTTGCCTTTTCTCTCAAAACAAGAAGCAGGCAACTAGACCTCTAAAATGAAGGATTTTAGGTTATATGAGATATGCAAGATTTATCTAAATGTATCAAAGATTATTCTAATAATATGAAAGAAAAATTAATCTAAATAGATGCATTATTAGACTATATGAGATTGATATGCAAGAATATTGAGCTAAGAATGTAAGAGGAAATGGATAGATATTAAAACATAAGTTTGATCTAACTTCAAATCAACCTTTGTAATGAGGAATTGAAGGCTTCTTAAATAAAACCCCAGAATCAACCAAAGATCGAGATTCATCAAAATGGATGATCAAGATTGAAGATGAGGCTAAGTCATAATGGAAGATTCCTTATGAAAAGGAAGTTAACTGGTTGCTATTGAGTGTAAAAAGGAGCTAATTAATTTAATTTGGAGTGGAATAAGGAGTTAATTGATTTAATCCTTTTTTTATTTTAGTCCACCTAGAGTTTCCATTTCTAAACTGAAGAGAATATTTAATTTAATTAAATAAAATATGTCCTCGTAAATGGATAGACATTAATTAATTGAATAATTGAATTCATTAATTAAAAAGAGGAAATATCTTATTAAATAAAATATATTTAATTCCTTATATGTTAGCTAAAGGGGTGAATTTAATTTAATTAAAGTATGAACACTTATAATTAAATTAATTCAATTAAAAGGTTAATTTAGCCAATTTAATGAATATTCAGGAATTAATTGAAGTAAGTACTTAAAAAAAGATTAATGATTTTCTCCATTTGACACTTAGGTCTAGTAGAGATTATCAAAATTAGAATTGCCTAGTAAAATAGGACTTAGGAATGATTGAATAGACCAGAATTGGTTAATATGGCAATGTGCCAATTTTGGGGTATTACAACTATTATTCAAAATTCTTAATTTATATTTTTCTAAGTGGAATTAGTTTATGTGTAGCTCCATCCAATACATAACATGAATATACTTACCTCTGGGAGAGAAAAAACATTTATGAGACAGATAATTGTATATTAATAGGATATAGAAAATTAAGATTTTCCTTCTGTAGAAAAGTAATTAATAGTAACATTCCTTTAGAACCTTGTAATAGATCATTATTCACATATTTAAGTAGTTATTTTTGTGATAGGGCTATATTATACTTGATTTCATCCTCATATCCAATAAGAGATAGTGTAATCCTTGCATTTCCATTGCCTACCTACACAAGGAATAACCACATGATTAAGAGGTAACAAGCCATGATAACAAGTTGCTACAGAACTAGAACTAGAGAGAAATTGGAGAGAAAGAATGAAGATTTGTTCTTTTGTTTTGTCCTTTAGTTTCTTGTTGTTTCTTTTTTGGCTTTACATTCTGGCTTTTGCCTATTTTGTTTAAAGACAGTTTGTATCTAGCCTTTCCTTTGGCCTCTATTTATCGGCTAGGCCTATTGCTTATTTTCAACCATTAGACTTATTTTTCTCAGACTAGGCTTTTATCGCTTATTATCAGCCATAATTTTTTTTTTAACTTTTGGGTTTCACGGTCCCTATAAAACCTATTTATCTAATAAAAAAAAATAGAAGAAAAACAATATCAAGGCTTGATAATGGTTGCCAACAAATTTAGTTGTTGCTTCTTGAGTTTTTGATGGAATTATATGGGCTTGGATTTTGTTTAGAGGGATGATTGTTACTCTTCTTAGACCCCCTTATTCAAGTATTAACTTCCCTATTTGTTTTGTATCCACTCCCACACTAAATAACCTCCCTCCTGTAGCAACCTAAAACATCAAATGCAATTTTTCAATTCATTGTCAAAAGGAATAAATATTAACTAGGGAAGAAAAAGATGGCTATGTTCTTGAATTAACTGATAGAGAAAGATGGCTATAGGAGAATTTGAAAACATATATGGACATAAATAGAGAAAATAAGGTCATATTGGTATTACCATAAAAATGTGGAGGTTTCCCAACTCAAATTCTCTGCCTATATTAACAACATTCAATGCCATAAAAAAGGGGATAATACTTACTAAAAGATTCTTGAAATTTTTAAAAATTGGTTATTGGGAAATTATATATATATATATATGAAAGTAAAGTATGCACATTAAGAAATTCCTAGCTAAAACTGTTAGAATTGTTTATAATAACTAAGACGAGGTGGGGGGTTGACTCAGTTATTCAAGGTCCAATATTGTCCAATCAAACTTTTTCACTTATCTATAGTGAGCCCATTCACACTACCATGCATCCAAGCTCTATCCTTTATCCTAGTAAGTTATTGTAAATCAACATGCAATAATGAAACACATGAGATCAACACATGACACAAAGATTTACATGGAAACCTAATTTGGAAAAACCACTAGTAACATGCTACCTTCTTTCTCACTCTTTTGAAGTGATGTCGTATTAAAGGCTTTCCTTGTTAAAGGCTACAACACATTGTTAGATGTGACCTTATTAAAGGATTTCAATACCTTGTTAGGAGTGTGCCTGGTTAAAGAACTTTAGAACAATCAACTTGGAATGTCACACTATTAGAGGATTTTAAAAAGGCTACTAGGCCAACCTAAGTCCATAGAATTTCCAATATCTAATACAATTGCTAGAGAGTATTGGAAAGTCTTTGACTTGATGTAACTTACAAATCAACTTGGTAGATCTTATATCATAATTCAACTCACAATCAATCTTAGATCTCCTCCTTGTGGTCACTTGATCAAATTAGGGTCTCTGTGCTCTATTCTTCCTTCTCAATGTCTTTTCTTAGACAACACAGTTGCCAACACTCAACCACTCTTAGTCACTTTCAGACCTTATTTGATCTCTGACTTGTAACTCCTTATGTAGAAGTCTAGAATTGATTTCTCACTCAATTCTTCCCACTCATAACTTGAATTGACTTGGAAAGATATGATGTAGCTTTCCCTCCAATTTGTTTCTTCTAGAAACATCATGATAAATCCATCTATATTTTTCTAAAATAGTTAGCATAAAACTCTGTGACACTAGCTCATCAGCCTTATCTTGCACCTAGTTCACAAAATTTAATATAACAACCTTATCATCTTTGATTTGGCAAATCTTTTACTCTTCAAATAATGTAACAGCTTGGAACTATTGAAATACTAGTGCTCAACACATACTATGCTACTTGGCACCAACTACATTTTATTGATGCTCAACACCCACTATGGATTCACTTTGCATCCACTAAGTTTTACTAATGCTTGGCACCTGAACACTTTTACTTGGCACTTGAACTTCACTTGACACTTGAAGTTCACTTGACACACACTAGATTTTGCACTTTCTCTACTCGAACTAAAAAATTTCTCAGCTTGAACTAGCTTGCTTGATACTTATTGATGAAGTTAGTTAAGCTTTGTAGTCAACCTTGCTACAACTTATACTTCTAATGTTTCTAAGTGTGTCCAACCTTTGTACCTTAGAATATGTTATCAATACACTATTTTACCAATGGATTGGTTGATCCTTATACTTCATTGCAATAACATATCTCAACCTTTCCCTCAGGTTCTTTTGTTACCTCTTATTGACTAACTCCTCCTTGTTAATCAACTAAGTGATAGTACTTGGATCATATAAATGTAGACACCTAAAATTTTCCAAATCCCCTTTTCATGGATAATTAAATAGATATTTATTATTTATTTAATTATAGTCTTACCCTACCTTTAATTAAATAAATTTACATTTATTTAATTACATTCATCTTTCCTTGATTTAAATAAATTGAGGTTTATTTAAGTCCTAACCTATTTCCCCTCATCCCACTTGCATCCTAACCCATTCACTGTAATTAAGTAAAGTACTTTGTTTACTTAATCAATCCTTTTTTAATCTCACTTGGAATTAAATATTAAATTTAATTCTATTTGAGCACATGGCTCCTAACTTTAACCTTCACCTAACCCCACTTTCCTAACCTAACCCATCATTCTAAGCCTACCCACTATTTAATCACACTTACTTTTTTTAATCAGCTTGCTAATCCTCTTTGAATCCTAATTGTGTGTTCACATGTGTGAGGAACATTCACACTTTCCACACCCCTCATGCCTTCCACACCTCTTATTTATTTGTCCCCCTTGACATGAGAATCAAGGTGTCTCACACATGTGTGAGAAACCATGCTTCTCACAACTCTTTCACCTTTTATTGATCCATCACATCAAAGGTTGCTCACACATGTGTGAGCATCTTTCCCCTTTTGAATGGTCAAAAACCCTAATCCACATGGAGTCCACTTGGGCTCCACCTCATTGATCCTGAGTGATCCTAGCCCTTCATCTTGCATTGAATCTTAACCATCCATTTCATCTCATCTCCTATAAAAGGAGAGCCCTCTCCTCATCTAAAAGAAGCACTATCTAACCCTTTGTTATGCTACAAGATTTGTGAGCAACCACATCCCACAACATGAAATCATCAACAACTTGGTGATTTTATGAGGTTTGCATTAGTTCTATTTTGAATGGTTTAAGCTCTTTTGATTTTATGTGATCATTATTTACATGTTGTCTTTCATATTTGAGGTTTGCATGAATATTTAGGAATAGACTTTAGTTGTTTATTGTTTATTTCTTTTTTATATTTTTATGTAACACATTTTGTCATGCCCAATGGGACCCACTTCACAGGTTCAAACTAATCATCTAATGTGTTTTGGAGTTTGTGTGTGAGTTTTCAAGCTTGTAGGTTGAAGGCTTGCATTTGGAGATCAAGTTTCATGAGGAGCCTCTAATCAAGCCAAAAAGCCTATCATCATGCTTAAAGCATAGAAGAGAACTCTTTTGACATATAACACTCTATATTTCTTATTTCTCTATTTCCAAGTTGTAGGAGTGCATATACGTTGAATATACATCTTCATTAATAGGAAAATAGAAAACTAAAAAAATCTATATCTTTGTTGATAAATAAATAGGTAAAAAAAGGGAGTTTTTTTTTTATGTTCTTTTTTTAAAAATCATTTTGATATATACATATTAATAATATAAATATATATTCTACTATATTTATTTATATAATATATATGCAAGTTGTAAAAAAAATGTGTGGTCAAAAAGTCTAAATGGAAAAATAAAAAAATAAAAATAAAAATCTAAAAAATAAATTTAAAAAATATATATATTTTTAAAATAACATTTATAATAGTCAATTTTTCTTCTTGCAGGTTTTGGTACCTGTAGGCGCCACCACCGACGGTAAGTGCCACCCCTACGTTCGCCACCTCCTTCTGCACTCACCACCTCCTCCTTTGTACCACCTCCTCTTGTATGTCACTGCCCAACATCTCTATCTGCCACCATTTGGCTTCTCCCTGTCTACCATTGAGCACCCTATTTCCTTGTGCTGCACCTCTATCAACCACTCCCTACTTCCTATCTATTTTAACCCACCTCTTGCTCGACCTCCGTGGCTACTGCCCATGCATCACCCCCATAGCCATTTCTCACCGTTCCCCCACTCTACTACTCCTTCACCTGAAACCATCACCTCCTCTGCCTATTCTGCCATCACTGTTGCTCTTTGTTGCCACTCATCTCCCCTTCCTTGCTCACCGAAACCCTTGCTCGGCCAGTCAATGTCGAGACCCATCACTTGCAACCCCTGATCTTTGCCCATAACTATTGCCTCCTCTACTCGCTTCATCGTGATTGGTCCATTTCTCCTAGCCACATCTCCACACCACTGCTCCTCCTCACCTCCACTCCCCTACCACTATTGAAACCCTCTATCTGCCCTTTGCTCTACTACAACCCCCACAAATTTTTTATTTATTTATTTTAATTTTTATATTTAGATTAAATTTATAAGTATTTCTTGTATTTTCAATTTTATTTTTAAAAATAAAATTTATCTTTTTTTAATAAACCATCTAGATTTGACCTTTTTTTAGCAAAATAAATAAAAATAAAAATGACCCTAACATGCATCTAACCATTAAGCCTATAGGTCACTAACATCATCATTGCACTAGCATTCCACATGCCCTTCTAGACCATGAGGAGTAGCCTTTGGATTTTTGCTCATAACTTGAGCATATGGACTATGTTTTCAAAAAATAAAATATCATCAAAAAGTTAATTCTGAGCCCATTGTGATGGTGTTAGTGTCATTAGATTTTGATGTTGTTGAGATCCTTTTTATTTTTATTTTATCAAAGACCAAACTTTGTTGTTAACATTTTCATTGCAGTGTGGTTTCACATTTTTCATACATTTTCAATGCCCTACCTTATGGTTTTGTAGGGATATTTTCTCACATGTGCAATGAAGGTTGGAGAATTATAGAAATTGTTAACTATATTACTTGTAGGTTTTGCTTTAAATTTTTTTGGGGAATGAACTTGTATGCTTAAACACTTGTCTTTGAACCCATGGTTGAAGCTCAAACAATCAAATTCAATCTTGAATGCCATAAGGAAATTGAACATTTCAGTGGAATGGATGATAAGAAAATCTTGAATTTCTAAGGATCAATGAACATTGCAATGCATATTTCACTTTGGTGCTTAAAATGAACAATCACTCAATGTTGAATGCATAACAAAATTTGATTCTTTCTTTATTGAATTTTCTTATGTTGATGACGCTCAATTTACTTATGTTGGAAACTCTCAATTTTTATGTTAATAATGTTGTCAAGTTGGGAAGAACATTGTATGCTATAAACACGTATGTCTTCAAAGTAGATTACAAAACCTAAAGTTTTATTGTGAAAGAAGACGTGTCTTTTAAACCCTAAGGCCACTTACATATTCTCTCCCCTCACACCTTTGGGTTATCTTAGGTGCACAAGAAATAAGTGGTCTTGTTTTCATTTTTTTAGGAGGTCTGCTTGGGGATTTCATCACCCCTTGGGATGACATCAACTCCAATGTTCCAGTGGAGTATAAATATTGGGAGATGAATCAAAAGAAAACTCTCTTGGAAGTAAAATGTTGTCACTCTTGGCTAAGCCCCAAAGAATTTTATACCTTTGGGAGGTGAAGGAGGAGATTTGGGTTACCATCTCCTCCCCACTGTTTGGCATTATTTTATTTCATCTATAGATTTGGGCCTCACATACCTTGCATATATTGAGGATGCCCTCTAATTGATCCTTGTACATCCTAGTTGAAACCTTATAGGATTGTTGGTGTGTTTAATGTTCTTGAGTGTTTGAAACCCTCCCCCATTGAAGGGGACACACCGATTACACTAGTCTTATATATATTTCATTGTATGATTTTGCATCTCAAATTTGAAAAAGCCAAAACATCATAGAACATAAAAAATCCAAAAACACCATAAAAGTCCAAAAAATCTCAAAAACAACAAAAACAAGTCTTGGTTTAGGTCCTTATAGTCAAGTTGTCCACATCAATTCCACCCCACTTCTTTATGTCAAAGTCATGACCCTCACACATCTCTTATTTTCATCATTCAAACCATTCCTTGACATCTTAATCATATCTATTCATCCAAATCATTTCCTTTTCTTCCTAATCTTCATCGTAGTCATGATTCATTATCCAAATCTCGATTTAATTTCCTCAGCCAATCTCATAATTCAACCATAATACAATCCTTCAAATCATCATCCTTCTAATCCAATTCCTTGTCAAATTTAGTCATTTCTAATCAATTCTTAATTCAATCCATTTACATCTTCATCCACCATCAATCCTTTAATTTCATCCAGTCAAGTCTCCTTCTAATTCAACTTTTCATCACATCTTCTACTTTGGACATAGGAGCATTGTCATGAACATCAGACTTTAATTCAAATCCCACATTCACTTGTTTGCAATATCATAAGGTTTTTATCAAAGCTATATCAAATTTTCATTCAATATCAAATCAAATCAAATCAAATCATATAAAATCAAGTCATATCAAATCCAATCAATATCATATCAAATCAAATCAAATACAATCTAGTGAAATCATATCAAATCAAATCAACAGAAAGTCCAAAATTTCTCCTAGTCCCAAGTTCATATTCCATCCATCATCGAATCTTTTGTCACTCTTTGTTTAACATCTATTGATCCAAATTGGCTTAGTCAAATGGTTAACGATCTTCAAAGACAATATAGAGTTATACCTCCCATTCAATCAGATCTCAAGACCTTCCTCCAAAGTGTGACATTATAGATTTCTCTTCTCCTCTAGATTAGAGCTTTTGTTACCTCTTATTGACTAAATCCTCCTTGTTAATCAACTAATTGATAGTACTTGGATCATATAAGTGTAGATACCTAAAATTATCCAAATCCCATTTTTATGAAAAATTAAATAGATATTTATTATGTATTTAATTATAGTCTTACCCTACCTTTAATTAAATAAATTTACATTTATTTAATTACATTCATCTTTCCTTGATTTAAATAAATTGAAGTTTGTTTAAATCCTAACCTATTTCCCCTCATCCCACTTACATCCTAAACCATTCACTTTAATTAAGTAAAGTACTTTGTTCACTTAATTAAACCTTTTTTAATCCCACTTGGAATTAAATATTAAATTTAATTCTATTTGAGCACATGGGTTCTAACTGTAACCCTCACCTAACCTCACTTTCTTAACCTAACCCATCATTCTAAGCCTACCCAATACTTAATCACACTTACTTTTCCTAATCACCTTGCTAATCCCCTTTTAATCCTAAGTGTATGTTGACACATGTGTGAGGAACATTCACACTTCTCACAACCCTCATGCCTTCCACACCTCTTACATATTTGTCACCCTTGACATGAGAATCAAGGTGTCTCACACATGTGTGAGAAACTATGCTTCTCACACCTCTTTCGCCTATCATTGACCCATCACATCAAAGGTTGTGTGAGCATCTTTCCCCCTTTGAATGGTTAAAAACCCTAATCCACATAGAGTCCACTTGGCCTCCACCTCATGGATACCTCATTGATCCTAAAAGATCCTAGCCCTTCATATTGCATTTAATCTCAACCATCCATTTCATCTCATCTCCTATAAAAGGAGTGCCCTCTCCTCATCTACAAGAAGCACTATCTAGCCCATTATTATGCTACAAGATTTGTGAGGAACCACATCCCACACCATGAAATTATCAAAAACTTGTTGATTTTATTAGGTTTTCATTAGTGCTATTTTGAATGGTTTAAGCTCTTTTGATTTTATGTGAACATTATTTACATGTTATCTTTCTAATTTGAGGTTTGCATGAATATGTAGGAATAGACTTTAGTTGTTTATTGTTTATTCCTTTGTTACATTTTTGTGCAACACAATAAGAAATTGTCATTCTAGCAAATAGTAGGTTTGACATCAATGAAAAAGTAATGACTGAAAGCATTCTTTATCAACTCCATCATTCTTCAATAATGATCTTTCCAATTATATTCCAACAATCTCCCTCTTTGGCATTTATGGCAAACTAAACTAATCAACTTAACTAAGCTGACCAACCTAGTTACCATAATCCTTATATGCCAAAAAGAAAACTTGTTGTCATTCCATGTCTCCCTCTTTATATCATGACTCCCTCTTTTGCTGATACAAACTGATTCCTCTGATCTATTATCTTGATATCTCTATTTTGCTTCTTCCTCTTAGCTATTATTTTCTTTCTTCTTTTCCTCTAAAAATCTAATCATTAGATTTTCTATTTCTCCCTCTGACTAATTAGTTTCTACTATCTCTCCCTCTAATCTTTTATTGTTTCTATTTCTATTTCTCCCTCTTGTTGATCAGTTTCTCATGTCTCCCTCTTTGAAAACAATGCAAAAAATGTACCATCTTTGATTATGTTGATATAGACTCTAGATTTTCCAATCTTCTCCCTCTGTCACCATGCTTGTGACTGATTTGGCACTATAGAACTTTTACTATCCTCTATATCAAATTTCAATAATCAACGATCACGTCCTTTTGATGCAAGGAAATTCTGCTATTGCTCAAGCAACCTGAGATAAGAGCTTTACCCCTAACTTACCTCTAAGATAATTAAAAGCATCTTTAGGTAGTGGTTTAGTGAAGATATAAGAAATTTGTTCCTTTGAGTGAATGTATTCCATCTTTACTTGTTTGTCTTCTTCCAATTCTCTGACATAGTGATACTTGATTGCAATGTGCTTTATTTTTGCATGCATCACAAGATTCTTGGATATGTTTGTGGCACTTGTGTTATCACAATACTATATTACTGGCTTAGTTATTTCCTCCATCATGCCTTTCAATAGGTGTTTGATCCTTACAATGTTAGTACAATTGATGGCTGCTACTACATACTCTGCTTCTACTCTGAACCATGAGGTACAAGTTTGTTTCTTGCTAGTCCATGTGACTAGTCTCTTTCCTAAGAAAAGTGCACCTCCACTGGTGCTTTTTCTACCATCAATGTTTCCTCCCCAATCTACATTAGTGTAGGCATTCAACTCAAAATTATCACTCCTATTATAATACAGAACAAAGTCATTTGTCTCTTTAAGATACCTCATAATTCTTTTCATTTCCATAAGGTGATTTTCTCTTGGATAGCATAAAATCTTGCTACTATCCCAATAGCTAATGCAATTTCTAGTCTTCTATGTACAACATATTGCAACTTTCCAATCATGGACCTATACATTATGTGATTGACTTTAGAAGACTCGTCATTCTTGGATAGCTTATTTCTAGTGTCCATTGGTGTGCTGATAGGTTTGGAATCCTCTTGACTAAATTTCTTGAGTATCTCTTTGATATACTTTGATTGGGTTAAAAATATACCATATTTCAATTGATGTACTTGTAATCCAATGAAGAACTTTATTTCTCCAAACATTCAAATTTATGTTTCATTTTTTTCACCAAAATATTTGCTTAGCACTTCTTTTCCTCCAAAAATTATATCATCCACAAAGATTTTTGTTATCAAGACATCCTTACCTTCCTCTAATTTGATGTACATTGTTTTGTTGTTATCTATTCTTTCAAAGCCTATCTTCACCAAATATTTGTGAAGTATCTTGTACCAAGCTCTAGGAGCTTGCTTCAACCCATAGAGAGCTTTATGTAGCTTGCAAACTTTATCTTTGTTGTTTTCATCAACAAAACCTTCCGGTTGCTCTATGTAGAACTCCTCCTCTAGTATAATAGTCAAAAATGTAGACTTTACATCCATTTGATAGGATTTGAAACCTTTATAGGAAACATATGCAAGTAGAGTCCTCACTCCTTCCATTCTTGTGACAGGGGAAAATGTTTCCCCATAGTCCAATCCATCCTCTTATCCATAGCATTTGTAGACTAATGTAGCCTTGTTCCTTGTGATCTCACCATTTTCATTTAACTTGTTTCTAAACACCCACTTGGTTTTAATCACATTCTTTTCTATTGGTCTTGGAACTAAAGTCCAAGTCTTGTTCATCTCAATTTTCTCTATCTCTTCTTTCATTGCATTGTAGTAATCATCATCTTGTAGAGAATCTTTGACTGTCCTGGGTTCAACTTTGCTAACTAGACATGTCTCACTTCTAAGTCTATTTCTTGTCAGTGGTTTGGCCTCTTTGTCACCAATCATCTATTATGTAGGATGGTGCCTTCTCACATACTTTGCTAATCTTAGTTTTGTCCTTGTTTCTATGTTTGGCCTTTCAGCATTAGATTCACTAGGCATATCTCTGTTAGGTTACTCTTCATCTCTCTCATGTGTGCTGATTTTAGAGTCAAAATGTGCACTTCCAACATTTTGTAACTCGACATATGAATACAACTTGGCATTCACTACTTGTGACTTGGTAGATACTGAAGTCTATTGTTAATTCCCAATTTGATTTGCAACATCTTCTACGTCAGACATTCCTTCATATAAGTACACAAAGGACTTGTATTCTTCTAATTTCTTGGTAGATTTATTGTCTTGAACTTTTGCATGCTCATCAAAGTTCACATTTGCACTTTCCACAACTTTGTTACTATTAACATTTAAACACTTGTAAGCTTTTCTTCTAGTGGAATTGTAAGAATTTTCCTTAAGGCAAGATTCACCCAAGATCAAGGAGCACAACCACAAGCACTTAGTAGACCAAAGAGTATGATTAATATTAAAATATATTATCTCAAGCATGTAAGCATGTACATACACACTAGGAGTGCCAGTATATTAAGGCCTCTCAAGAAACACCTAGAATATCTCTAGAAATAATTAGGAGATAAGATAAGCACTGACAACTAAGCACAAGCCTTATCCAACATTTTGATGAGTAGATAAGTATTAGAATGTTTTAGACAACATGTGCTTAAAAGAGGTGTGCACCCCTATGATATCATCATGACAACTCACAAGAGTGTACAAACTCCTAGGTGACTAATAAAGAAATATTAAACTAATGCATTTACCTAAATAAACTTAAGTAAGTGTAAATAGTAAGTACTTATTTAAATAAATACCCCTCCTTAATTGCAACTTAGGGGAATATCCTTAGGCTTAAGAATACTAGGATCAATGTAAGATGGGTCCTGGCTACTAGGCCATGTTAGGTACCCATGTATAGAATGAATGCAAATGCAAATCTCTCATAAAGTGAGGAAAGAGGGAAAACCATGTGGGGAAAAACCCTCTCCCAAAAAGAGAGATGAAAAGGATGCATGAATGGATGGAGTAATCAAGACCACACCCTACCCCTACCCCCCTACATTACAAAATACATCCAGTATATACATAAGAGAATGATGAGAGGAGGAAGAGAGATAGGATAGGCTTCCCCCTCCCCCCAAAGAAGACTGTCAAATAGTGACTACTTGGATGAAGAAGCTAATCCAAGACTGCAAAATGGTTTTCCTCCCCTTAGGAATAAACAATGCCAAAAGTACAGATGAGGCAAAACCACTATGCATGGAAAGAATTTGTAATGTCTCTAAAACCTACTCTACTAGATGAAAAGCCTATCTCAAAGAATTGTTTGTCTCTACAAGTGATGAAGAACCCTTCTGTAACTAATGATCATAAGAATTCACACTCACTTCAACCTGTGACAATCAATCATGTAGAGAATGATCAAGAGGATCAAATGAGGCCCTTGTGACAATTGAAGAAGGAGTTGCTACATCAAGAAGAGGCAGATCATCAATACTCTCCCCCAAATCTAAAGCTAGACCTAGAAGACTAGAAGTACCCTACTATGCTGGACCTATCATTGTGGTGATATAGGCATGTGGAGTATACTAATATAATGACTACTCACTGCAACTGCTAATAGAACCCCACATGTCTAAATCTATTGAGGAACCATCACTGGTGTCATTGTCAGTTTCCAAATGATATAATGTATGAAGAGAATTAGAGGACAAGTTGGGCGGACATTCCTCAAAGCGCACATCCTTCTCCACAAATATCTAATGTATCTTTGGATCTAGAAGTCTATATGACTTCACACTATCTTCATAACCAATGAAGATACAAAGCTGAGGAAACTATGCCTTGCATCCCCTGGAAGGTCTATTTTCCCATGCAGGACAACTGAAGACTCTAAAGTGTGTCACATTTGGCTTCCTACCGCACCATGCATCAAAAGGAGTCTTGCCATCTAAGGCTAGATGAGGAGACCTATTTAGAATGTGAGTGGCACTTGAGATTGCTTTGACTTCTAATGATGGATCTAGAGACTTGTCCTTTATCATGTAACTCACCATAGACTTAAGAGTGTGGATCCTCAAAGAAATAATATTTGTCTTATTCAAACTGAATGGTGTTAGAGTTTGAAGATCAATACCCTGAAGTCTGCAAAAGTCTATAAGTCTTATGTTCAGATATCTAGTTCCATTATCCATTTAGAGAACTTTGATGGCCTTTTGGGATTTATGTTCTACATGAGTCTTGAAGGCTAGAAACTTTTCCAATACCTCATTCTTACAATGAAGAAAATAGACCCAAGTGAACCTTGAAAAGTCATCAACAAAAGTAAGTATATAGTGGCTATGGATGACTGTAAAAGGTCCTCTTAATACCATGTGAACCATCTATAGAAGACCTGGTGCTCTTGAAGACTTCACTTGTAACTTCCCTTTTGGATGGATATCCACTAAATTTTTTGAACATTCACTGTGGGAAAAGTTAATTTGGGGTATACCTTTAACCATTTTGGATGTGCTAAGTTGCTGATCGTAGCGGAAGGAAAGATGTCCATACCTCTCATGCCATAATTTTATGTTTGAATTTGATTGAGATAAAAAGGCCTTTGAATGAGACTTGGCAACAAAGTGGGAGAAATAGTATAACCTTTTGTCATCATTTACTTTCCCCACTACAATCAATGAGTCATCTTTTAGACTATACACTTGTACCAAGTCTAGAAGAAACTCAACTCTATGTCCATCTCCGAGGTGAGTGATTTGGTAGATTGAAAGGAGATTATAGCTTAGGTTTGGAACATAGAGAACATTCTATAACTCTCCATTTTCCATTGCCACATTTCCCTTTCCTTCAACTTGCATTTTGGTATTATTTCTCACGAAGATGTGTGGTACCTTTGACTGGTTCAATGAAGAAAAATCCTCCTTTGAAGAAGCCATGTGATATGAGGCACCTAAATCAAGTATCCATTCCTTAGAAGAATTTAAATTAGCCATGAGTGGTTGCCCTTTGCCCTTAGAATCTAAAGAAGACCCTTTATCCTTATAAGCATTAGGAAATGAAACATTATGTTTCTTGATGATGTTGGTCAACTCATGAATATTTTTAAGATAACACTCATGTTCTTCATGAGCCAATTTCTTGCAATAGACACACTTTTTCTTCTGCTTATTGTTGTCCCCCTTCTTGTTGGAATTTGAGGAAGACTTGCCATGTTGATTGGATTGTGGTGTTCAATTTTTTGCATCTTTTGATTTGTTCTTCTTCCACTTTTGATTCTCACACTTTCCTTTGTTTGAAGATTGACCTATTGGATTTGAAGAACCCTCATTGTTGGCCACCAATGCTTTAGACTTTGGTGAAGTGAGAATCCCCATTGACTTCAACTTTTGTTCTTCTTCATCCAATAATTTAGCATATTCATCAAAGGAGACTTTCTTGTACACTAACCCTAGTGTAGTCGTTGATGTGTTATAAGAAGAAACAAATGTGGAATACTTAGATGGTAGCTTAGTATGAATATTATAGATCAATCTATCATCTTTGATAGGATTTCCACAATTTTTAATCTTTTTCCTTAGTTCGTTCACCTTGATGATGGAATCATGTATAGAATAAAATGAATTAGGATCAAAGGAGATAAGCTCATCTTCAATTTTGAAAACATCCTCATCAGACACTTTATCATATAGGCTTTTGAGGGTATCCCAAGCTTCCCTAGATATAGTGCACTTGTTGATTTGGTACATGATCTTGTCATCTACCCCCAAACATATATCACCTAGGGCTTGCCTATCCAAAGCCACCTAATCTAAAATAGGACTTGGTGAGCCATGAGCACTTGTTGGTTTAGGAAGGGTATCATCTATATATTGAGAAACTCCATTATGCATTAAGTGATACCACATTTTGATGGACCAAGTACCATAGTTATGTGGAATTAATTTAGGAAACATAAATTCCCCATGATGCAGAAAATGAAAGAAAAGTGCAAAAAAGTAAGAACACAACACCAAGAAAACCCCCCAAAAGAGATGCTTTTTACATTTTATAAGTAGTGTAATTATAATGGACCACTTGCCAATTTTTCCCTTTGTGGTCTTCTACTTTTTCTTCTTACAACTTCTAGAAAGATTAGAAGTCTAGAACTTTACAATGTCCTACAATTATGAAGCAATACAAAGTAAAGAAAGGCCCTATTTTTGAAAGTGACACTTTTGTCCTCACAACCCTACAATTTTATTGTAGATAAGGAAAGTAGGGAAAAAATAATGCACTTTCAAAAAAAATAGAACCTATTTTTTATTCTAGATGTCCTCATATGGAGCAATTAAATTTGAAAAAGGACAGGTTCAGTGGGCAAAAGGACAGGTTCAATTGACAAATCCATGCACCAAAACCAAAAAAAGAACTACTTCACTAAAAAATTTAGGAAATTCTTGCTAAAATAAAATAAAAATTATACTTAATTTGGAGTTTGGATGACTGAGATATGGCCTCCCAAAGTTGGCCTATAAAATCTAAAATCAATCTAGAGAGGGGTTCCACCAGCAAAAGATGAGGTTAAATTTGATAGTCATACGACTGTCATAGTAGTTGAAAATACACCTAGAATGACAATCAAACAGACATCAAATTTAGGCTTGTAATAAGATGATGTGAGCAACTCCTACCCCTATGATGATGTTAGCATGATTTCATGATGACATCATTAGTGTACAAACTACATAGATGACCAACATGTATAGTACGACTCCTAACTATTTAGGTTTGGCCACTAAGTCACTTCTTGCATGGATTTGTTGATGTAGTGCTCCACATGTCTATCTTATTCGGCACTTTGCTGACTAGATTATAGTGGTGTCTGTACAAATATATAGTCACTTCTAATTATTTACTCGATGTGGCAATATGTGTCATGTAGAGGACTAGGTTCACACTATGTGTCTTATACCCTATCCCATGTGTAAATCTATGCTCACACCATGTGGAGGGTTTGGTGTGGTGATGATACCACTGATAGAGTCAAAAAACACTATGAACACCATTAGGGTCTCTTTTTAAGTCGTCAGATAATCTCAATGCACCAAGACACTGCCAGAGATGGTGGTCAAATGTGATATGTGGCTGCTAGACTTGAGTTTTCCCTGCCAAAATACTGCGAACAACATCAGATTATATGAGTTTTGTCCCACATGTATTGTGGAAAAGGATGAGGAGTTCTTTAAAATAACTAAGCCACTCAACCAATGTAAATAAGTTGGCAATGTGGATGTGTTGGGTGCAGATTTCAAAAGAAGTTGGTGTGGCCTACTGCCAGGAAAATGATTAATGAATCCACTGATTAAATTTAATAATACCTTGTAATAAACTAATAAAATAGTCTATAGGGTTGGGATCTGATAGCCCGATTCTACAAAAGAAATTTCCCTAACTAGGCAACTGCATGGAAAAATTCTAAAAATACCCAAACAAGAAAAAAATTGTAGAGATTAAAAATAAATTTAGATCTGAAATAAAACTAATTATATCGATTTAGATCATACCTGATTTATAAATCATGGCCTTTAGGTGCCGATTTGCAAATTTTTTTTGCCTCATGATAAACTTTAGCCCAATATAGGCAAATTTATAGTCAATCTTCACCTAATCAGTGTTTCAGATACAATGACATGGTCAGATCTAGCTCTAGATGCTCTTGATGATAGTGATACTCTATATTCAGGCTATGGTGCTAAAGCAACTATGGTCTTGAATGGCTAGTGACAATAATCTCCCCAAGATCTAATACTATGTAAGAATTTTCCTTAAGGCAAGATTCACCCAACATCGAGGAGCACAACGAAAAGCACTCAGTAGACCAAAGAATATGATCAATATGAGAATATATTATCTCAATGATGTAAGCATGTACATACAAACTAGGAATGCCTATATATAAAGGCCTCTTAGGAAGCACCTAGAATATCTCTAGAAATAAGTAGGAGATAAGTTAAGCATTGACAACTAAGCACAAGCCTTATCCAACATTCTCGATGAGTGGATAAGTATTAGAAGGTTGTAGAACCATCTCTCTCCTATGTTGTAGATAACATGTTCTTAAAAGAGGTGCAAACCCCTATGATGTCATCATGACAACTTACAAGAGTGCACAAACTCCTAGGTGACTAATAAATAAATATTAAAATAATGCATTTAGCTAAGTAAAAGTAAGTAAATGTAAATAGTAAATACTTATTTACACCAATAGGAATAACCAAGAAATATGCCTTCATCACTTTTGGCATCAAATTTTCCATTCCTAGACTCTTTAAGAATATAGCACTTACATCCAAACACTTTGAAATGTTTAACATTAGCGAGTGACAATAGCATAGTTAAAAAGGTGTTGCATTAGTACCTTTCTTGATTTTTTACTCTATTAAGAGTGTAGACTACTGTACTTACAACTTCTCTCCAATAATTTAGTGCAATATTCTTTTCCATCATCAAGGTTCTGGCATAGTCAATCACTAATCTATTTCTCCTTTATGCTATACCATTTTGTGGTGGAGTTCTAGGTGCTGATGTTTTACTTTTTATTCCTTTATCATTGTAGAATACTTCAAAATATTTTGATGTGAACTCACCTCCTTTGTTAGATCTTAGGTATTTCAAGCTTTTTCCTATTTCTTTCTCAACTCTAGCAAGGTACCACTTGAACATTTGGAATGCATCAGACTTTTGTGTCAGGAACATGGCTATAATCATTCTTGAGTAGTCATATACCAATAGCATTATGTATCTATCTCATTTGTAGCTTTGCACTTCAATTGGACCACATAAGTTAGTATGAACTAGCTCCAATACATCATTGAAAGTATAGGTCTTTCTTTTGAAGCTAGACTTTGTCATCTTTCCTAGTTGACATTGTTTGCACATTATGTTGTTAGGCTTCTTCAGTTTTGGAAATCCCCTAACTTTCTTCATTTTTTTGATGCCGATAAGATTATCAAAATTCACATTACATAACCTCTTATGCCACAACCACACATAATCAAGTTCAACAACAAGACAAGTAGCATCTTCCATATCTAGATAAAACAAGTTACTCCTAGTTTGGTCACCCTTTCTTATCAGACTTCCATGAGTGTCATAGATCTTGGCATTTCTATTTTCAAATTCTACTTTGCATCCTATGTTGCCTAACTATTATACAATCAATAGAATATTATAATTCAAGCCTTCAACATAGTATGCATTATCACATGATATCTTTTTTGTAAGTTTAATGCTACCTTTTCCTTTGATTAGACATACAACATCATTTCCAAATCTAACATTGTTACCATCATATTGAGTAAAGGTAATAAACTTACTTTTGTCTCCAATCATGTGATGAGAGAATCCACTATCTATGATCCACTTGTAATTTTTGTTCATACAGGTTACCAGTGTAGTTTTTCATCTTCATCTAATTCATCCTTCATGGCCACATAAACTACTTCATCATCATTCTCATCAGAATCTTCTTCAACAATGTAACATCTTCTGCATTTGCCCTTGTAGTCTCTACTACCATCTTCTCTCTTTTTCTTGTTCTTGTTTCCTTCTTTGTGGTTCTTCTTTTGTGTACACCTTGCAGCAATATGACCTACTTCATTGCAATTGAAACAAATAATAGGAAGCTTACCTTTAAATTTCCCTTTACCTCTATGAAATCTTCTAGCTAGTAATGATTCCAATTGTTCTAGATCTTCTTCATCTATGCTACTATCACTGGATACATCTTTTTCTTTTCTCTTCTTCATTTTTTATTTCACTTCCTCTATGTCCTTCAATGTCAGCTTGGCCTCGAAAGTAGATTCAAGGTTCTCAAGTCAACAATTCAAATGCAGTGAGTCTTCCCACTATTCTTTCAAAAGTTAGTGTGTTTCCTTGTACACACCTTAGCTCTTAGATGGCTAAAACTCTAATAGCATCGATAGGGAGTAGAGTTCTCAAGTATTTTCTATTGATAGTTTCTTTTTCTAACTGACCACCCAAACTTCTTATTACACTTACAACTTCTTTCATTTTGGTGCCATATTAAGCAACATTTTCTCCATCCTCCATTTTCATATCATCAAAATTTCCTCTGAGGCTTTCTCTTTTTTCTCTTTGAACATTTTGATCTCCTGCATAGATATTTGATAAGGATTTCTAGATCTTGCATGCAATATCACATCCTTTGATGTCATCAAATTCAGCATAGCTGAGTGTAGAGGCAATCTCCAACATTGCCTAATTGTGCTCCTTCCTTTTGTTCAAATCATCTATAGAGAGGGGTCCTACAGAATCTATATGCTCCACTATAATTGAGGTTTTTGCATAGTCACCTATTGATCCAAGGTGTAATTTCATTAGACTTTTCCATGCTAAAAACTTGTCTCTATTGAGCTTGGGAACTTCTCTCTTGGAAATCTTGATCTTCCAGCTGATAGTACCTTAAAACTAAATCAGCACATGGCTCTGACACCAATTGTTAGAATTATTTAGAATAACTAAGAGGGGGGTGATTCAAGGTCCAATATTTTGCAATCAAACTTTTTCACTTATCTATAGTGACCCCATTCACACTACCATGCATCCAAGCTCTATCCTCTATCCTAGCAAGTTACTATAAATCAACATGTAATAATGAAACACATGAGATCAACACATGACACATAGATTTACATGGAAACCCAAATTGAAAAAACCACCGATAACATGGTACCTTCTTTCTCACCCTTCTAAAGTGATGCCCTATTAAAGGCCTACCCTATTAAAGGCTACAACATATTTTTATATGTGACCCTATTAAAGGATTTCAACATCCTATTAGGAGTGTGCCTAGTTAAAAGACTTTGGAACATTCAACTTGGAATGTCACCCTTTTAAAGGATTTACAAATGGCTATTAAACCAACTTAAGTCCATAGGATTTTCAATATCTAATACAATTGCTAGGGATTATTAGAAAGTCTTTGACTTGATGTAACATACAACTCAACCTTCCAAATATTAGATCACAATTTCGCTCACAACTTTTTCTTGGCTTTCTTCCTTTGTAGTTCTAACAGCTTGTCCACCCTTACAAGTTGTATCTCCTTGAGTCTTCTACTCATTATGCCAATACAACCTCCTCCTTGTGGTCACTTGATCAAATCAGAGTCTCTATGCTCCATTCTTCCTTCTCAGTGTCTTTTCTTAAATACCACTCTTAGCCAGTTTAATACCTTATTCAATCTTTGACTTATAACTCCTTATGTAGAAGTTTGGAATTGATTTCTTGCTCAATTCTTCCCACTCATAACTTGAATTGACTTGGAAAGATATGTTGTAGCTTTCCCTCCAATTTTTTTCTTCTAGAAAAATCATGATAAATCCATCTATATTTGCCTAAAATAGTTAGCATAAAACTCTGTGACACCGGCTCATCACCTTTATATTCCACCTAGTTCATAGAATTCAATGTAACAACCTTGTCATCTTTGATCTAATGAATCTTTAACTTTTCAAATAATGCCATAGCTTGACACTATTGAAATACTAGTGCTCAACACATACTGTGTTACTTGACATCAACTACATTTTACTGATGCTCAAAACCCACTATAGATTTACTCAGAATCCACTAATTTTTACTGATGCTTGACACCTAAACACTTTTACTTGGCACTTGAACTTCTATTAGAACCTAAAGTTCACTTGGCACGCACTAGATTTTGCACTTGCTAGTCTCCAACTAAAAATTTTCTTTCCTTGAACTAGCTTGCTCGAAACTCATTGATGAACTTAGTTAAGCTTTACGGTCAACCTTGTTACAACTTATACTTTGAATGTTTCTAATGAGTCCAACCTTTGTACATTAGAATATGTTATCAATACACTATTTTTCTAATGTCTTGGCTCATCCTTACACTTCATTACAATAGCATAACTCAACCTTCCCCTTAGGTGTTTTTGTTACCTCTTATTGATTAACTCGTTGTTAATCAACTAAGTGATAGTACTTAGATCATATAAGCAATTGTCATTCTAGCATATAGTAGGTTTGACATCAATGACAAAACAATGATTGAAAACATTCTTTATCAAATCCATCATTCTTCAGCAATGATCTTTCCAATCATATTCCAACAAAAGCTTCCATCTATTATATTGTCTCTCACCCTCTCTATACATGGTATAACATTCTCGGCTACCCCACAAACTTGTACCACAATTTGTAACTTTTTTTTGTGAAAGTAACTTAACAAAAAATATTACAAAAGTGATTAGAATTGATAGCCAATGTTGAATAGGTATTAAAAAACTCAAAATGCAAATACACTTGATTGAGATAATCTTCCTCAATGATCTCCAACTTTTCTTTTATCACCATCAAGACTACACAAAACCATAATAGGGAAAACTCATCCTCAAAGAAATAAAAATTTAAAGGAAAGTCAAATGATGCCACAAAGAATTTGAGAAAAATCCAAGAATTACTCTTCCTAATTGAATAAATCTACTTTACCTATATGTAGATATGTCAAAAGTGAATTGGTGAATGCTATGGGAATGTTTATAGATTAGATTGCATCTTCCTAGATGTAATACTTCACTGAACTCTCCAAAGGTTGCTAGCTTGGGCAAATAATTTCTTTGATTTTGACACCATTCTTGTAAATCTTGACTATGAGAAAAATTTTATACTCTTCGACTTTGGTGATGGTGGATTGTCTTCAATTTCCACCATAAGAAATTTGACTAATGGGCATCTTCCATATAGGTGATCAATAAATGGAAAGATCTTCTTGCATTGATCATTTGATCTTGATTTGAAAAGAGCTAGTGCCAAATCCAATGAGCTAATGGCTTCTTTGTATTGATCAGTATTGTAAACAACCTCAACTTCTCCCCTAAATTTCATATTGTATATCTTCTCACCATGAGACTTCTTCAATGCCACTTGAACATAAAAGAGAGACTAAGAAACTTCTTTATCCCCCAATACTTCCCTCCTAATAATTTCATAGTCCCTTAGAGCTTCTTCCCACTACTAAATCTCTATATTTGATGCAATCCATCTGAGAATAACCTTGGTATAGTTAAGTTGAATACTAAGGTATAGATTACAATCTTCAACTGACATCTTCCATTGACCAAGTTTTGATTTGTAGGCTTCCTTATTATAAAAAAAATTGCATTCAAGGGATCATTTTGAACCCCTTCCCCATATGCTACACATGCTTTTAAATGTTTTCCAATTTTGAAGAGCTCATTTCTAGTTGAATGTTCTTTAGCCACAAGATTGGCCATTATGAGTAGTTGAGAGACTTCATGATTGCATGGATCTAATGGATCTGATTTTTTTGCAGCTGGAAAAACATTGTCAAACCTTCCTAAGGCCATGCACACCTAAGTTCTCAGCATAAGAACATAAGCATCACCTATGATACCATGGAACTAAGTGGATGAGGCAAAACATGTCGCCTTATCTGAACTTATTAAAACTACTTATGCCTCATCTAATCTATTTAGCTTCAACAATGATTATGATTTATATATAAATACCTATGATAAAGAGTCAACATCAACCACAATTAATTCATCGCTATCCCTCAATATAGACTTCCAATCTCCAACCTTTTGATCTTTTGACACCTTTGTCATGCATTTCTCCATATTTTAAATTCTCTAAATATCAATCCTATCTAATTGTTTCCCTATAAGATTAAATTTTCTTTTGGCATTTTCTACTTTCCCTAATTTGAGATAGAGAGATCCAAGTATTTGATAAACACAACCACAGGATTGATCTAATCTGATCACATATTGGTATTCTTGTACTACCTTTTCATATCTACCTATGGAGGTGAGTGTGGTGGCTCTATTAATTCTATAGGAAGAATTCCCAAGTGATAAGAATATAGCCCTATCATATAGAGAAAGTGCCTTTGCAAATTCCCCTTTCTTGTATTTATTGTTCCCTGTATTCTTCACATCCTTTGGATGTGCACTTGCCATAACTCATTTCAACAACATTAATTCTCCTAAAACATGGATATTTCTAGTTACAACTGAATCAAATTTATCATTCCCTTTTTTAACATTTATAGATCCCAAGACATGATGTGGATGAACACCATCTCCCTTATAAATTTTTTTCTTTTTTGGCATTGTTGAGAATTTTACCATTGGTAAAAATGTTTCAAAGGTTCCCATTTGAGAAAATATTTCTAGTAGGTATGACATCAATGCACTATTAACACTAGCATTGGCAAACCCACCTATTCCTCTAGTATAAGCTAATCTAGTATTAATTAAGTTACCTATTGCAAGATGAGGTCCAAAAAATAAAACCATACATCATCCTACATCAAAAAATTTATATTTTCTCCATATTCCTACTTCTTCTAGCTTTGCAAGTAAAAGAAATAACATGGATATAAATAATAGTAAGGCTTAATTTCAATCATGAAGATTGTCTCATTTTCTTAATATGCTTTAACAATATTGATTTCTTTTAATGATGGTTAGTACAAGCTCTATTGCAACAACAAAAGCTAATAAGTTATCTTTGTACTTGCAACATTTTCTTTCACATTTGTTTCTACCTTGTCCACATTTTTGATCTAACCATTGTGGATTTTAGATATAGGCTAGTCCAATACTAATATTATTCTTTCAATAGCTCAGCTAATAAAAAAATACATTGATAATTTTGATCATCTGGAACTATGCATAGCACACAATTAACTCAGTGTCCCTTTAAAAATGTGAATTCAAAGAAAAAAACAAGTAGTATGCAAGGTGAAAGCAATTAAAATGTTGATTAAGAGATCATTTTATCTTAATTTGATACAAAAGGAATTGATATATTTTTGACAAAATTTGAGGAAAAGACAAGAGCAAAGAGTGTAGGTTTAGAAAAGTAAATTTTATAGGCACTCCAAAGGAGAAGACACATGATGGATCATGATATATTCATTATGTACTTAGGTTGGCTACATAATCAGATGTAGAGGCTAATTTTGATGGCTAAACTGAAGGACACTAATTAATATTTCTCTCCATAGCACTGCCACAAGATGGAATAAAAAGTAAACAAAACTAAACAACTTATGAATTGTTTGTTCCTCCACTTTGCAATTAAGATTTTGAGCATACAAATTTAAATTTACTATGTCACTATTACTCTACAATCTTTATAAATGCCCATGGAAATGTTTTGGATTTCTAATTTACTATTCTTGCATTTGTTTAGACCTATGAGCCTTTTTATTTTAGAGAATTTTTTAAAATAAGGATCAAATCCAAATATATCTAATAATTATGACTATAACCTAATACATACCTAGTTACTTGATTATATTACAACAATGTGTTGAACTATGATTGAAAAAGATCATTGTTTAAGAATGATGAATAAAGGAGATTGTTGATATAGAATGTTTTCAATCATTTTTTTTTCACTGATGTCAAACCTAGTATTTTCTGGAATAATAGTTTCTTATATGATCCAAGTACTATCACCTAGTTGATTAATGAGGAGGAGTTAATCAATAAGATGTAACAAAAGAACCTAAGGGAAAGGTTGAGTTATGATGTTGTAATAAAGAACAATGAATAGTTAATACATTGATAAAATGATGTATTGTTAACATACTTGAAGATACATAGGTTGGCCACACCTAGAAACATTGGCAGGATAAGTTGTAACAAGGTTGTTTGCAAAGCTTGACTAAATTCATTAGTGGGTGTTGAGCAAGGTAGTTCATTCCGAATAGATTTTTTAGTTAGTGTCGAGAAAATACAAAATATAGTGTGTTAAAAGTGTTCAGGTGTCGAGTAAAGTCTAGGTGCCAAGCACTGAAAACATAGTTGGTGCCGAGCATCAGTAAAATTTAGTGGATGCCGAGTGAATGCATAGAAGGTGCTGAGTAACATAGTATTTGTCAAGCCCCACTATTTCAATAATGTTGAGCTACTGTATTATTTGAAAAGTCAAAGATTTGCTAGATCTAAGCTAATAAGGTTGTTACATTGAATTTTGTAAACCAAATGGAAGATAAGGATGATGAGCTGGTGTCAAAGAATTTTATGTTAACTATTTTTAGGCCAATATAGGTGGATTCACATGATGTTTCTAGAAGAAATAAATTGGAGGGAAAGTTACATCATATCATTCTAAATCAATTCAAATCCAATTATGACAAAGAAGAATAGAGTGGGAAATGCATTCTAAACTTCTACTTAAGAAGTTAAAAGTCAAGAATCAAAGAGTGTGTGGAGTGTGTAGTGGCAAGAAGAAGGCACAGAGAAGGAATAACATAGTAGAGAGACTCTACTTCGACAAATGACCACAAGGAGGAGATTGCATTGGCACAATGATCACAAAGAATCAATGAGACAAAGCTTGAAAGGAGGACGATTTTTCAAAATTGTAGAGATAGAAAGCTAAGCAAATGTATGAAAAAAATTGTGATCTAAAATCTACAAGTTAAGTTGTAAGTTGTATCAGGTCAAAATCCCTTAATTGTTACTCTCTTACAATTGTATGAGTTGAGGAAATATCTTATGGACTTAGGTTGGCCTAGCAGCCATTAAAAAATCTTTTAATAGGGTGACATTCCAAGTTGAATGTTCTAAAGTCTTTTAACTAGACACACTCCTAATAGGGTGCTGAAATCCTTTAACAAGGTGACATCTAACAGTTTGTTGTAGCCTTTAACAAGATAGGCTTTTAATAGGACATCACTTCAAAAGAGTGAGAAATAAGGTAGCATGTTACTGGTGGTTTTTTCCAAATTGGGTTTCCACGTAAATCACTATGTTATGTGTTGATCTTATGTATTTCATTTCTGCATATTGATTTATCAATAACTTGCTAGGATGAAGGTTTAAGCTTGGATGCATGGTAGTTTGAATGGGCTCACTATACTTAGTGAAAAAGATTGATTAGGAAATTTTGGACCTTGAACAACTGATTCACCCCCCCTCTCAGTTATTCTAAAGCATTTCTAACAATTGGCATTAGAGCCATCTACTTATTTGTTTTGAAGGTGCTAGAAGCAAAAAAGATCAAAATTCCCAAGAGAGAGGTTCCCAAGCTTAATAGAGATAACTTTGCAGCATGCCAGAGTTTGATGAAGCTACACCTTGGATCTTTAGGTGATCATGTACAAACAATAATCACAGTAGAACATATTGATCCAAATAGTTTTCCTACTGTAGAAGACATGAAGAAAAAGAAGGAGCATAATTAGGCTATGTCTGCCCTCAATTATGCTAAGTTTGATGATATCAAAGGATGTACATAATGTGGAAAGCCTTGTCAAACATCTATGGAGGAGATGATAATGTCTAAAGAGAAAAAAGAGAAAGCCTCAGAGGAAAGTTTGATGAAATGAGAATGGACGAAGGTGAGAACATTGGCCAATATGCCTCTAGGATAAAAGAAGTAGTAAGTGCAATAAGAAGTGATAATGGTACTCTAGATGATGAAACTGATTATAGCAAGGTCTTGAGAACCCCACTCCCCATTTATGCTATTAGAGTATTAACCATACAAGAATTAGGATGTATAACAAGAACCAAACTCTCTCTTGAAGGAATAGTGGGTAGGCTTACTACATTTGAGTTATCTAACTTTGATAATGAAAACATTGAATCTTCTTTCAAGGCCAAACTATTGTTGGACATTGAAGAGGTGAAGCCAGAGAAGAAGAAGAGAAAGATCAAGTATGCATCAAGTGATAGCAACACAGATGAGGAGGATGTAGAGTATTTGGAAGCATTGTTGGCTATAAGATTACATAGAGGCAAAGGTAAAATCAAAGTTAAGCTTCCTATCATTTTTTTTAGTTGCAATGAGATAGGTCACATTACTACAAGATTTCTATAGAAGAAGAACTTCAAAGAAGGAAAAATGTACAAGAATAAAAGAGAAGATGATAGTAGAGACCACAAGGACAAGGGTAAAAAGTGCTACATTGTTGAAGAAGAAGATTTTGATGAGAATGATGATGAAGTTGTCTATGTAGCCATGAAGGTTGAATCAAATGAAGATGAGGCAACAACACTAGTAACCTATGTAAACAAGAATGATAAGTGGATCATAGATAGTGGATGCTCTCATTGCATGAATGGAGACAAGAGTAAGTTTATTACCTTTACTCAATATGATGGTAATAGTGTTAGATTTGGAAATGATGTTCCATGTCTAATCAAAGAAAAAGGTAGCATTAAACTTATAGAAAAAATATCTTGTGATAATGCATATTATGTTGAAGGTCTGAACTATAACCTGTTGAGTATGTCATAGCTAGGCAATGTAGGATGCAAAGAAGAATTTGGAAACAATATAGCCAAAATTTATGACACTAATGGAAATCTGATAGGAAAGGGTGAACAAAATAGAAGTAACTTGTTTAATCTAGATATGGAAGATGCTACTTTTCTTGTTGTAAGATGTGATGATGTGTGGCTATGGCATAAAAGGCTATTCCATGTAAATTTTCATAATCTGATCAACATTAGCAAGATGAAGAAAGTTAAGGGATTACCAAAATTGAAGGAGCCTAACAACACAATGTGCATATAGTGCTAGCTAGGGAAGATAACATAGTCTAGTTTCAAAAGCAAGACCTATACTTCCAAAGAAGACTAGAGCTAATCCATACTGACTTACGTGGTCCAATATAAGTACATAGTTACAAAGGAGACATGTACATAATGCTATTTATGGATGACTACTCTAGAATGATGATTGTCATGTTCTTGAAGCAAAAGTTTGATGCATTCCAAATGTTTAAGTGGTACCTAGCCAAAGTTGAGAAGGAAACAAGAAAAAGCCTGAAATGCTTAAGATCTAACAGAGGAGGTGAGTTCACATCAAAAGATTTTGAGGTGTTCTGCAATGATAAAGGAATCAAAAGGAAAACATCAGCACCTATAGCTCCCCCACAAAATGGAATTGTAGAAAGGAGAGATAGATTAGTGATTGACCATGCAAGAACCTTGATGATGGAGAAGAATTTTGCAATTAAGTACTAGAGAGAAGCTATAAGTACGTCATTCTACATCCTCAATAGAGTTCAAATCAAGAAAGGTACTAATGCAACACATTTTAAACTATGGTATGGTCACTCACCTAATGTTAAGCATTTCAAAGTGTTTGGTTGTAAGTATTATATTGTTAAAGAGTCTAGAAATGGAAAATTTGATGTAAAAAGTGGTGAAGGCATATTCCTTGGATACTCCACTAGAAGAAAAGCTTATAAGTGTTTAAATGGTAACACTAACAAAGTTGTGGAGAGTGCAAATGTAAACTTTGATTAACATGCAGAGGTTCAAGATAATGAATCCATCAAGAAACTAGAAGAATACAAATCCTTTGTATAATTCTATGAAGGAATGCTCAATGAAAAAGAAGCTTCCAACCAAATTGGGAATCTACAACAACTTCTAGTATCTGCCGAGTCATAGCTAGTGAATTTCAAGTTGCATTCAGATGCTAAGTTGTAAAATGAAGGAAATGGACATTCCGATTTTGAAATTAGTACACATGATAGAGATGAAGAGTTACTTGATAGAGATACACATAGTGACTCTGATGCTGAAAGGCCAAACATGGAAGCAAGGATAGAACCTAGGCTATTAAAGTATGTGAGAAGGCATAATCTTGCATAATAGATCATTGGTGACAAGGAGGCCAGAGTAATGACAAGGAATAGACTAAGGAGTGAAACCTGTCTGCTTAGCAAAGTTGAGCCCAAAATAGTGGGAGA
Organism: Cupressus sempervirens; assembly: GCA_028749045.1. Lineage (NCBI taxonomy): Eukaryota > Viridiplantae > Streptophyta > Pinopsida > Cupressales > Cupressaceae > Cupressus > Cupressus sempervirens. The sequence goes on along the minus strand of CM053790.1, from coordinate 774,084,347 downwards.
TGCACTACAAGATGATGATTGGTACAAAGCAATGGAAAAAGCGATAGATCAGATAGAGAAGAACAAGACTTGGACTTTAGTTCCAAGACAAATAGATAAGAATGTGATTGGAACCAATTGGGTGTTCAAGAAAAAGTTAGATGAAAATGGTAAGATCACAAGAAATAAGGCTAAACTAGTCTGCAAAGGTTATGCACAAGAAGAGGGATTGTATTATGGGGAAACATTTTCCCCTATTGTAAGAACAGAAGGAGTTAGGACTCTACTTGCATATGCTACCTAAAAAGGTTTTAGGGTCTACCAAATGGATGTAAAGTCTACCTTTTTGAAATGTCCCTTTTCTAATTTTTTTATGATATTTCCAACCTCTAATCAGATCTTTAAAATCAAACAGCTAATATCCCAAATATCCACCAAATTCCTCAAGAAACCCCAAATCGGGTATGTTGAAAATAGTGCTAAAAGGTTCACAACTTCACAAATTATTAATGAATCTGAAAATGAAAATTTTTACAGAACTTTAAGCAGCATAAAAGCCTACAAATTGACATTTCTAGATCTGTATAGCCTTTACACAACAGCTCAAAAATGTAGGACCAAAACTATGCTCATCGGGCTCCCGAAATAGCACAAAATATGCCCGGAAACACCACAAGAACACTAATAATCTATCTCAGAAGTTTAATCACATCCCAATATATATATTCAGATCTATTTTAACAGCTTAAAGTATAAAATACAGCAGCAACAAAAACTGATATGAAATACTCAACCGGAAACACCAAACTCTCACAAAAATACACCCGGAAACTCACAAATCTGCACTGTTCAGCACAAAGGCAAACTCTGTATGAGCATGCACATGGAATGGCTTCAAACTCCCATCCTTAGCCCTCCTGGAAACCTGCAAAATCCCATTCTTGGGTCTCCCTGGAAACCTGCAAACTCCCGTTCTTGGGTCTCCTTCTCCACAGGTTTGGCAGCCTCTGAAGAATAACAAAGAATGAGCAAAAATCAAGTTCTGGAATGAGGCCAGAATGCCTCCAAACCCCTTAAAAGAGGGCATAACTGTAACTCACGTCCAAGAGAGGTTAATGAAACTTATTTTAATAATAATTTTCATTTATTAGTCCAACGGTTTCCAAAGATTAACCCCCTTTTTTCGAAACTTCACTTTCTTGGGCCTGCCTGCCTTAGCAAAGATTTTTTTTTTTTTTTTTTAATTATTTGAAAAGGGGACATGACAATTCCTCCCCTCCCAATCATTGCTTGTCCTCAAGCAATGGCTGAACAATAAACCAATCAATCCACCTGGATCCCAAATGTAGTCATGAACTATACTACTACCAATTAACACAGGGTCCTGCAATATCCTTTGCAATATGACCAAGAGGAATCCATAATCAAATTGACAATTATAGCTCAACCAAACTTCGAAATCACCACTACCACAAACAAAAACCCATGAGGCACAAACTCTTAGAACATCAGAACCCAAGTAAAGTGGACAAATCAAACTACCAACACAGTAAATACCATCAACGCATCCCACTGGCCTATATGGAATGTACAATCCAACTCTGAAACAATGGTGAAACCTCTTGAGTGAAACTGTACCAAGTATGGAGAATCCACACACTGTACAACTCCTGTAGTCAACACAACTCTGTAGATCATCGACCACTATCTCATAACCATAACTCCCATGCACCCTTGATGGTGAAAAGCCATCACAAGATAAACAACAAGAAATGGAACCCAAACCAAATTTTCCTGCCATCAACTCCTCAACACAAGGATCAATTGCTAACTGATGTACATACCCTGCAATATAATGTTGATTAAAAAAACCAACCTCAGTCAACAACTCACCATGAAGAAGTGATACAACCCACTGTGACTGATCAATAGCTAAGTCAGGAGATGTCATAGCCAAAGGAGTAGAATCAATAACAACACCTGTTGAAGCATCACTCCAAAACTCCTACTCTAAGTCATGTATTATCAAGCTATCAACTGCAGGACCTATCACAATGTCGTGCCCATCACAACTCTCATCTCGAGGCATCAAACTATTTCATAACTGATGATAAGCACTAGGAACCAAAGTACATCTCTGTATCATAATCTCATCAACATGGTCATCAAAGGTAAATTGATGAGCGTACCTCATAGTGTAATGCCGATAGAATGCGCCAATCTCAGTCAATGGCTCAGATTGTAATCTAGATGAAACTAACTGCAATTGATCATGGACCATGTTGGAACTGACTACTACCTCCAAAGATATCACCAAGGGAGTAGTATTACTAGCAAGAACCATGCCAACTGTCGACTCACCAACATCACACACGATCTTTGATGCATCTCTAGTCTCTGTGCCATCAGTACCAGAGGCCACCACCATGTCAGGCATACAACAATCTGCTATAACACCCAACTCAACTAAACCTGACTCTAGTGGGAATGAACCTGATATGCCAATGTTAGTATCAAGGATGGATGCATCCCCATCTCCACTGTCTCTGACAATCTCGGCCATGGACATCCTCGGATCACCAAACACCATAGCTTGTGATTGTATAGAATCAGGTAAAGACTGTAGTTGCTCTAACTCCATGGTCACCTTAGCCAAATGAAGCTGTGACTCCTTGAAAGCCAACTGTGTACTCTCAAGAATCTCAGAAGTCACCTCAAGCTGCTCAGTAAGCTCACTCACCTCATCTTCCTTGGCCAACAATGCATCATATGTTGTACTACCCCACTCCATAAGATAATCTCTGTCGGCTAGCAATTGCATATAATTCTGTCTCAAAATCCAAATAGCCTTCCATAAAGGGTGGATCTCTATCAAGGAAAGATAACTGCCTTCCTGCTCATCACTAGTAGGAGAACCCCATCCATAAACTGCTAACAACTAATGAAAAGCATCGAAATGCTAGCAAGTGATAGCAATGTCTCGGTCACTAACTCTCAACTGATTAGACACATGATGGCGCTGGCTTGACTGTCTCCTACAAACCTCCTCTTATGCATTGTCTAAAAGAGTATCCTCAAAGTTACTAGTCTCTAGAGTATTACCATCCATATCGTGTGAATCAAATCTAAAGCTCATATCAACATACGGAGTATCAAAAACATTAGCATTGCTGTCCAACTCCTCTATACCCAAGGAAACTAAGTCTTCAAAACTGCCCACTGCATCCTCCTGGATGTCATCAATGCCAATATGATCCTGGGACTCATCTATACACACTGCCAAATATGAAATATCATCAACACATTCCAGCAAGTATGGTCGACTGGATATATGAACAAAGCCCAACATTGGTGTATAAAAACTAATACCAACATCAAACAAGATACTGGCACAACAAAAGACAACACCGTGTAATCTGCTAATCAAATCCATGATAGCACCCAAACAAACACTGCTACCAAAAAGTGTTAAATATCTCCAGTCAACTGAATCCCAAATGCCAATATAACAATCTTGAGTCCATATCCCTAAACTAGAATCAACTGGTAACTCAAGAAAACTCCTCACCTGAGTAATATGACCAATACCAACTAACTCCACATACCTGTCATGATCAGATAATGAAGTCACAATACTATCTGTGTTCACCTTCAGCTGGTTGGACAAATCATGTGAAGTACTACCAGCCTCAACCTCATGTGATGAAGCATCTAACTGTGCCTGGTACTCTTTCTCAGCAAAGTCATGAATTCTCAATGTCTGCTCATCTCTACCCGATATCTCACCATCCTGCACAACAACATCCTCATAATCATCATCTGAACCCACTACACTGTAGTCACTGCCTGTTGTAACTATACCATCCTGAATACTTGTGGCATCACCCTTTGACAACCTATAAACAATTGTCTCAATTTGAGTATCAAGTTGACCATTACTATCAATCTGTGTAATATCCTTTCCCACCACCTCCTGTGGCAGAGTAGAATCTGAGACCTCTACCTGGCTATCAGCTAGTTTCTCAAACTCCTCATGCAAGTTCTTGGAAATTGTGTCATCTTTCCTGTGAGAAAATCTGCCAAATAGAAATCCAGTCAACTTATCCACCTTAGCTGGGTCAGATAACATGTAATTTATACGGTGGTGCTCAACCAACTGTTTAGACATGTCATGGCTTATTTTCATAAGTTTATCTCGAATGTCTAAATAACCATCCTTTCTACTATTTTGACTCTGGCTATCAATTGTCCAAGATCGTTCCCTCTGAGACTCTGTACTATACCTGTCCATTCTGGATAAAATAGAGTGTAACCCTAATAGGATATAACTTCTTCAAACACCAAGAACTAACATACAAATGATTAGAAGTAGCATGCAACCATAGATTTGGACATGCAACTGATTAGAAGCAACATGCAACCACCAAATTATGGCATGCAAGATCTGGGTAGTTGTCAAAACTGACATGCAAGATCTGGGTAGTTGTCAAAACTGATATGCAAACTTCTACAACCACCAAATTCACCAAGAACTAACATGAAAATGATTAGAAGTAGCATGCAACCATAAATTTTGACATGCAGCTGATTAGAAGCAACATGCAATCATAAATTATTACATGCAAGATTTGGGTAGTTCTCAAAACTGAAATGCAAGATCTGGGTAGTTGTCAAAACTGACCTGCAAACTTCTACAAACCCTCAGGCTGGCAAGATCATGGCTCTGATACCACTGAAATGTCCCTTTTCTGATTTTTTTATGATATTTTCAACCTCTAATCAGATCTTTAAAATCAAACAGCTAATATCCCAAAGATCCACCAAATTCCTCAAGAAACCCCAAATCGGGTATGTTGAAAATAGTGCTAAAAGCTTCACAACTTCACAAATTATTAATGAATCTAAAAATGGAAATTTTTACAGAACTTTCAGCAGCATAACAGCCTACAAATTGAAATTTCCAGATCCATATAGCCTTTACACAACAGCTCGAAAATGTAGGACCAAAACTATGCTCATCGGGCTCCCGAAATAGCACAAAATATGCCCGAAAACACCACAAGAACACTAATAATCTATCTCAGAAGTTTAATAACGTCCCAATATATATATTCAGATCTATTTTAACAGCTTAAAGTATAAAATACAGCAGCAACCAAAACTGATATGAAATACTCAACCGGAAACACCAAACTCTCACAAAAATACACCCGGAAACTCACAAATCTGCACTGTTCAGCACAAAGGCAAACTCTGTATGAGCATGCACATGGAATGGCTTCAAACTCCCATCCTTAGCCCTCTTGGAAACCTGAAAAATCTCATTCTCGGGTCTCCCTGGAAACCTGCAAACTCCCGTTCTTGGGTCACCTTCTCCACAGGTTTGGCAGCCTCTGAAGAATAACAAAGAATGAGCAAAAATCAAGTTCTGGAATGAGGCCAGAATGCCTCCAAACCCCTTAAAAGAGGGCATAACTGTAACTCACGTCCAAGAGAGGTTAATGAAACTTATTTTAATAATAATTTTCATTTATTAGTCCAACGGTTTCCAAAGATTAACCCCCTTTTTTCAAAACTTCACTTTCTTGGGCCTGCCTGCCTTAGCAAAGATTTTTTTTTTTTTTTTTTAAATTATTTGAAAAGGGGACATGACACTTTCTTAATGGCATATTAGAAGAGGAAGTCTACATAGAGCAACCAGAGGGTTTTGTTGATGAGAACAATAAGGATAAGGTTTTCAAGCTGCATAATACTCTCTATGGATTGAAACAAGCTCCTAGAGCTTAGTATGAGAGACTGTACAAATATCTAGTGAAGATAAGCTTTGAAAGAATAGATGACAAAAAAAACTTGTACATCAAATTAGAAGAATCTTTGTGGATGATATAATCTTTGGAGCAAAAGATACACTATGAAAATATTTTTTTGACCATATGAAACATGAATTTGAAATGCTATGTTTGGGGAAATAAAGTTCTTTGTTGGATTACAAGTATGTCAACTAAAACATGACACATTTTTGACCCAAACAAACTATACCAAGGAGATACTCAGTAAATTTGTCTTAGAGGATTCAAAACTTGTCAGCACACCAATGGTAACAAGAGACAAGTTATCTAAGAATGATCAGTCTATTGAAGTCAATCAAACAATGTATAGATCCATGATTGGAAAGTTGCAATATGTTGTACATAATAGACCAGACATTGCATTAGTTGTTGGGATAGTAGCAAGATTTTTTGTAAATCCAAGAGAAAATCACCTTATGGTAGTAAAGAGAATAATGAGGTATCTAAAAGGTACTAATGACTTTGGCTTATACTACAAGAGGAGTGAAAATTTTGAATTGAGTGCCTACACTAATGTAGATTGGGGAGCAAACATTGATGATAGGAAAAGCACTAATGGAGGAGAACTCTTCTTATGAAGAAGAATAGTCACTTGGACTAGCAAGAAACAAAGTTGCACCTCACAGTCCATAACTAAAGCTGAGTATGTTGCAGCTACCATCAATTGTACCAAAATTGTATGGAATAAGCACCTATTAAAAGTAATGAATGAAGATATAACTAAGCTAGTGATACTCTATTGTGATAACACAAGTGCCATCAACATATCTAAGATATGATGCATGCAAAAACTAAACACATTGCAATCAAGTATCACTATGTAAGAGAATTGGTAGAAGACAAACAAGTGAAGATGGAATATATAAACTCAAAGGAACAAATTGCTAATATCTTCACAAAATTATTACCTAAAGATTCTTTTGAGAATCTTAGAGGTAAGATCGGGGTAAAGCCCCTATACCAAGCTTTTTGAGCAATAAAAAAAAGATCCTAAGTCTTTGGCATTGTTGTCAAAGAGGGAGAAATAGAAAAAATTGATCAACAATAGAAGATTAGAGGGAGAAATGGAAAAACTGATCAAATAGAAAAAATTAATCTAAGACAATCAAAGGGAGATAGATCAATCAAAAGGAGAAATAGAGGATCAGATGCATAGAGACAAAATAATAGATAAGAGGAGAAGCAAAAGCAAAGAAATTAGGATGATAGATTAGAGGTATTAGTATGTACAAACAAAGAGTGAGTTATGAAAGTCAAAAAAAATTCTTTTTGGCATATTAGCATTATGGTAACTTGGTTGATCAACTTGGCTAGTTGATCTATTTAGTTTTCCATCAATGCCAAAGAGGGAGATTGTTGAACTATGATTGAAAAAGATCATTTTTGAAGAATGATGAAGAAAGGAGATTGTTGATATAGAATGTTTTCAATCATTATTTTTTCATTGATGCCAAACCTACTATTTGCTAGAATAACAATTGCTTATATGATCCAAGTACTATCACCTAGTTGATTAATGAGAAGGAGTTAATCAATAAGATGTAACAAAAGCACCTAAGGGAAAGGTTGAGTTATGATGTTGTAATGAAGAACAAGGATTAGTTAAGAGATTGATAAAATGATGTATTATTAACATAGTTGAAGATATAGAGGTTGGCCACACCTAGAAATGTTAGAAGAAAAACTTGTAACAAGGGTATTTGCAAAGCTTGACTAAATTCATTAGTGGGTGCCACACAAGTTAGATAATGCTAAGAAGATTTTTCTATTAGTGGTGAGCAAATGCAAACTATGGTGTGTGCCAAGAGAAAGTGTTCAGGTGTCAAGTAAACAATTGGTGTCGAGCAAAGTTAAGGTGCTGAGTAGTGAAAATGTAGTTGGTTCCGAGCATCAGTAAAATTTAGTGGATGCTGAGTAAATCCGTAGAAGGTGCCAAGTAACATAGCATGTATAGAGCACCAATATTTCAATAATGCTGAGCTACTACATTATTTGAAAATTTAAAGATTTTCAAAATCTGAGCTGATAAGGTTGTTACATTGAATTTTGTGAACCATATGAAAGATAAGGATGATGAGCTAGTGTCACAAAATTTTATGTTAACTATGTTTAGGTAAATACAAGTGGATTTCACTTGATGTTTCAGAAGAAACAAATTGGAGGGAAAGTTACATTGTATCTTTCAAAATCAATTCAAACCCAATTATGACCAAGAAGAATAGAGTGGTAAATGCATTCTAAACTTCTACTTAAGAAGTTGCAGGTCAAGAATCAAAGAGTGTGTGGAGTTTGTAGTGTCAAGAAGAAGGCATAGAGAAGAAAGAATAGAGCACAAAGACTATGCTTCGATAAGTGACCACAAGGAGGAGATTCCATTGGCACAATGAGAAAGAAAACTAGGGGAGACAAAGCTTGAAAGGAGGAAAAGTTGTCAGAACTGTAGAGATAGAAAGCCAAGCAAATGTATGAACAAAATTGTGATTTAAAATCTACAAGTTAAGTTGTAAGTTGTATTAGGTAAAAATCCCTTAATTGTTACTCTCTTACAATCGTATCAGTTGAGGAAAAATCCTATGGACCTAGGTTGGGCTAATGGCCATTGAGAAATCCTTTAATAGGGTGACATTCCAAGTTGAATGTTCTAAAGTTCTTTAACCAAGAACACTCCTAACAAGGTGTTAATATCCTTTCACAAGGTCACATCTAATAGTGTGTTGTAGCCTTTAATAGGGTAGGCTTTTAATAGGGCATCACTTCAGAAGAGTGAGAAACAAGGTAGCATGTTACTAATGATTTGAAGAGTGAGAAATAAGGTAGCATGTTACTGATGGTTTTTCAAAAATTGGGTTTCCACATACATCGTTGTGTTATGTGTTGATCTTATGTGTTTCATTTTTGCATATTGATTTATCAATAACTTGCTAGGATGAAGGTTTAAGCTTAGATGCATGGTAGTTTGAATGGGCTTACTATACTTAGTGAAAATGATTGATTAGTCAATTTTGGACCTTGAATAACTGATTCACCTCCCCCTCTTAGTTATTCTAAAGCATTTCTAACATAGTGTTGTTCCTCGCGTCCAAAGAAAACTTATACCAATCTTTGGAAAAAAAAAATTGAAGCAATTAAATATTCACATTTAGATATCCAATAAAAATAAGAGGAAAACACTTAAAAAATTTGTACTTTGATGAGACTAGCTTCCCAATAGCTTATACCAAACCATGAATACACACATAGTAAATAGGAATATCCATGCCAATCAGATAACATATTTACCAAATACTTCTTTACTAGATTAAGAGCTACTCACTATTGTCAAATGGACATTGTTATAATGTTAGAATAACTTAGCTTGATACTAAAACATATTTTAGGAGTCTAATAAATGTATCATCAGGCATAAAATTTAAAAACCAAGTAAATGCAAAAGAGAGCAACCAGAAGCTAGTTTTTCAAGGTCACTCTTTATTACTCAATTTCCAATTCAAGTATGTTTTCTATTTCTAACCTTTCACTAGATTAATATTAAGGATTATTGAAATTTAGGCTATGTGTATTTATATGAGCCTAATGAAATATTTTTTTGGCTCATGTATAATGTTTCTAGAATTTTACCATTGAAAGGGGAATTGTAACTGAATTCAAGGATTTGATTTTCATTTTAATAGAACTGTAATGGTTTTAACTTGTTTATTTATCATTTTGGTAATGACTATTATGAACCAAATCTCATTGAAAGATGATACTATGTAATTTGCACACTATATTTTATTATCTATTTCCCATAATCATATAATGTTTAAATTAGATTCTCTTAGCCCTATCCTAGCCCTTTTCCCACTTTGATTTCCAACATGGACTTTGTGTTTTTGTATCTCATAGTCTTTCTGTGTAATTGAGTATGTTGTTTATATCAATTTAGTATCCTACTATCATTATGAGCCCTTTTTGGACCTGTTGTCATAATAGAGAGACACGATTATATCTTCTTATATTGAAACAATACAACACAATTGTTTCTATCTAAATGTGTAACTTTGCTATACCAAAATATGCAATATAACAACTAGTTTGTTTAAGCATATCCATTCCTCTTCATGATGGATCTCATGTTTTAAATCTCTCAAGAAATCTATCTTTCACCTCTATATCTTTATTAAGCATCCTTGCACCCTGAGATTTCCAAGAATCAACTTTATACTTCCAACATTGTTCTTCTAGCCTTCTTCATTATTGAGGGCATCTGATTATAATTTTAATAGTTATCATTTCATTTCAGTGTTGTAGGCAATATTCTTTGAAGCTGTACTTTCATTTCCATTTTTTCATTGTTATAATGATCTCTTCTTGTGTCTTAGCTTCTATGTTGGTATGTAGAGAGATCATCTCCAATTACTCCCTCCCTCTCTCTCTCTCTCTCTCTCTCTCTCTCTCTCTCTCTCTCTCTCTCTCTCTCTCTCACACACACACACACACACACACACACACACACACACACTAGGGTGTCAAATATTATAGATCAAAGATTCAAATTATCATAGCATCATTTCAATATTGTTATTTATAAATTCTTGTAAGCTATTAGATTTAGAGTTTAAGGGAACACATTTTTCATTTCTCCTAACTCCATAAGATTTGTGAAGGTTCAAATGGTGGAAAAGTTGCTTGATTGTAGATGTTTGAGGAGCACTAAACACAATGAAGAATTTTTATATCTAATCCTTAAATTGATTAGTTCATTCATTTCCTTTATATTTAGTTTCTTCCATTCTATGTACTCTAAATAATATCAGTGTCTTACTTTTCATTCAGGCTATTACACACTTGTGCACATGAATTCTCAAATACAAGAATTGGAATTTGCATCCATTCTAGTCAATAGCACATCGTACTAGTATCCTAGATAGTGAGCTACCAAGGTTACTTTATAGCTTTCAATTATTCTATTTTTCTTCGGATTTCTCTATCTCTCTATAGAGTTTAATTGGTAGAAAAAATCTATAGAGTATTGGATATTTTTCTACTAGCAAAATAGTAAGTTATCAAAAACAAAAATATGGAAACACCTCTCTTTTCTTAGTCTTAGCAATAAGCTTTCCATTTTTAATTTAATGTGTACATTATGTCATTTAAATGGCTATCCCCTTACACTTCAGGGGGATAGGCAACCTCTCATATTAGTTGAGTTGATCTCCCTCAATATTTTTTTTCTCAATGTTGAGTTGTAAAGATCACAAATAGGTCAACTATCTAGTGAGAAAATGACCAATTTTCATGGTGATCTATTCACCTCATCAACTTCCTACTTTCCTTATTTTCTTATAATTTGCTAACTATATTGCTAATGTATAATTAGCTTTATATCACTAGGATTTTTTGTATTTGGGTCTTTCATTTTGGATTATGCCAGCCAATAGGATCGATGCGCCATAGATTTTCCACTCTGCCCCATAATTGGCTCAAACAAAGTTGATTGAAAAGAGTTGATGTTCACATGAACATTTAATTTAGTTGTTGGGTGCAATTAATCTTATAAGTGATCTATTTATCTAGTATTTTATTATGGATTTGGTATGTCATCCTTTTACATTGTAGAATTTGCATAGATTTCCCACTATGTCCTCATGATCGGTTCAGACAATATTCTTTGCAAAAAACTAACAATTGAATTCAAAATTTTGATTTATTATTTGAGTTACCTAGTCCTTTTCATCTCACAACATATTGGGTTTCTATATTTTGGACACTAAATTATTATTATTATCATCCTCATAATAAACAAAATTTCTAGTAAACTATAAACCTAAAAAGGATACATATTCAAAATTATACTTGACAAATCTCCATCATTTTTTGTTGGAATAATGTTTATTTATTTAGATGTAGTAATGCATTTAATGCATATTCTAGAACTTTCTACTTACCTCATGAAGCTTTTCTCTTTAAGCAATATGTAAATTTAAAAATATATAGAAATCTCTAGAATGCTTCCTTTCTTGAAGCTTTTCAAGAAGTCTCTAGAAATATGTATAAGCTCTATAAATAGAGTATTCCTCTTAGCTGTAATGGCATGAAGAAAAATTATAGTGCTTTGATAATAAAGTGTGCTTCTTTGAATTTAGTTTTTTTTTTGTGCTCTATTTTTACTCTTTATGCTACTATTTTTAATTAGTTCAACATGGTATCAGAGCATATTATGATTCATGGGTTGTGCTATTTTTGTTATTATGTGAAACTCTAATTTGTTTATAGATCTAAAGTTTTGAAATGAATAGATTGCTGGTTGTAAATAAATTTGTGTCGAGAAGAGAAATGCCAAAAGAGCAAGCATTGTTTTGGAGCAACCAGTTCGTAAGGATTCCTAGTGTTTTATGAAAGAAACTACAGCTCTGAAGAAGAATGAAAGGCACCACTTTTTTTACAAAGCACATTGAAGTGTATTAAAAAATGGCTATGTGTCTTTAGTAGGAGATTGAAGTCTTTAGCTCCTGACCAAGGTTGGAAGAGATCAGAGTTTGCAAATTACTGCTTGGAGTGTCATAAAAAAATGAATCTGGGTAAACATGAAATTTGATGGCAATTGTTGATGTTGACAAAGGGTGTTAAGAATTGCATATTTTACAATCATCAAAATTAGAAATAAAAGTGCGTAGTTTAAGGTTTGGTTTGGATTGAAAGTTTACAGTTAAGAAACCAATAATTGTTTGGTAAATGTGATTTTTAAAAATATTTGGGATATTGTAAAGAAATTGATGAGAGAGAGAGTTTAATCTTAATGAGAAAAGTTGGAAGAGTTAAAAAGGAAAAGACCAATAATTTAGAAGAAGAATTAATGAAGGTAAAGAAAGAAAATGCAAGAGTGATATGTGAAAATGATGTTTTGCAAAGAGAATTAACAAAGCTAAGAAATGAACTAAGTGTAGAATGATGTAACTTTCTAGATCAGATTAATGCTTATATCAATGTAAATGGAGAAATAGAACAAAAATTAAAGTCATTTGATGATGTTAAGAAAATAAATGAAGAATTGGAGAGAGAAATGAAGGAATTAGAAGAGGAGAATGGATTGTTATAAGATGAACTAAATCAATCTCTCAACTTGAGGAATGTATGCTTGAAGAAAAATTAGTATGTGATATTTCATGTAGTACAAAAGATTTTGAAGATTTGGAATCATCACTTGATAAATGTTTTTTTAAAGATGACAACGAATGTAAAAAAAGAAAAGGACAATGTGTTCACAAATAATACTAGTTGTGATAATAAGAATGTTGGTTCGAATATCATGAAGAAAATGGGTTACAATGGTAAAGGACTGGGAAAACATGAACAAGGAATCATAGAACCTATTCTACCAATAATAAGACCAAAGTATGAAGGGCTAGGATATACAATAGATGAAATAAATGATGTTACTAGTTCAAGAAAATTTGTTCAAAGTAAACAATATATGCAATGTTTAAATTGTAACAGGAAAGGACACACAAAAGATAAGTGTTGGGATCTACATCCATTTAATATTTTTGGTTCAAAAAGTTATAGTGAAAAGCTATGTTGGAATAAAGAGTGTAAAAATATTTCTATGGAGAAGTGCTTAAAAATGGACTTTGGATGGAGCTATGGATCAAGTTGCCAAGATATTGTAGGTATGATCAAAGGTTTGTTTAAGTACAAATGTTCAAGTGTGAATCCATCAAAGTATAAATTCTCAAGGAGTACAAATGGTTTGAGAAAATAAAAATCATTGTCCAGTAACATTCACGAAAAATGAGATTTCATAAAGGAGAAAATCCCAAAGATCATTTCCCCATTATTGAGATGATATTTGAGTCAAGTCTTTGAAGTGTTTCTGGTAATCCAAAACCACTTTCTTGGGTAAAAAACTTAAAGCACAAGGAATTTTTATGAGTTGGAAAATCCCAAATGGTCATGGGTGAACTCATAAAAAACCCAAAGTATAATGACAAGTGGAACAAAATGATAGTGATAAGGGGAACCAAAATCTTATGTTGTAAATGGGTACTTAAGAAGGCTTAACGTTGGGACCCATGTCCTATTTGATTAATTTCACCCACATATAGATCCATTAGAGGTAGAAATTAAGGGAATGTGTGGAATACTATTTATTTATTTAGTGGTAGGAATGCATTTAATGCATACTCCAAAACTTTCTACTTACCTCATGAAGCTTCTCCCTTTGAGCAATATGTAAATTAAAAAATATATAGAAATCTCTAGAATGCTTCCTTTCTGGAAGCTTCTCAAGAAGTCTTTAGAAATATGTATAAGCTCTATAAATAGAGCATTCCTCTTTGCTATAATAGCATGAAGCCAAATTATAGTGCTTTGATAATAAAGTGTGCTTCTTTGAATTTAGTTTTATTTTGCTACTCTGTTTTTAGCTCTATTTTTACTCTTTATCCTATTGTTTTTAATTAGTTCAACATGTTTTACTTAACATGAATGAATTTTTCTTCTAATGATTTTTCAATTTCTTGCCTAATAATTTTAAGTTGCCAAAGTCATATCTGGACAAAAGTGAAAATTCATACTTGGTAAGATCTATTGAATTTTTCATTGAATATTCTAAAAGCCTCAACTCAATTACAAATATGAATGGATCACCAATGTCATTTTCATTTATTTCATGGAAGAAACTCATCAATTCATGTGTGGATGCTAAAATAAACTCATAGTAAGTTCAGTTAATCTTCATTCTATTATTACTCTTGATGTTGTTGGGAGGGCTTGGAAACTAGACCTTGGGAACTTATGGTTTTATTTACAACAAAAAGGAACAAATGCACCAAATTTCATACAAAATGATGAATGGTGTAAACCTCTAATCAACCTAGACTTATCCTAGTTGGTGAAATTTCTACCAGATAGAGAATCAACAGGGTTGCAGATTCATCATCCATCTCATTTGTTTACTACAATCAAGAAATTTCTTAGGATTCTTGATGAAGCATATTTATAAAATGTTTAGTAATTCTTATGAAGGAGAAAACTTGGTAGGATGTTTAGCTAGATCAATATTGGCTGATGATTATTAGCTTTATTCTAAGGGGTGTTGATTTTCAATCACACAAAGAATTTATAAGTTTTTAAAAGTTTTCTTAGATTAGGAAAACAATACATATAAATAATATAGAATATGTTGTATTTGGGATTAAGAAATATTAGTTCTAAAATATTAGATTCTCTTAATTTACACATTTACCTATTATTTTGATGGATGCTTATATCATGTTCCAATGCTACCATTTTGTCATATGTTGGAATGACATTGGTGAAGGATGTAGAGTTTGGCTTTACACTTATTGAATGTATTTCTTTGAATGCATCTAAAGTCCTTTCAAAATATATATATGGCAAGTTATCCCACAATCAAGGTAGTCCATGAGGTCAAATCTCTTTTGGGCATGTTGTAAAATAGTTACCACACGTTGTCTATGCTTCCACATTTTGTATAGTGCCTATGATTTCAAACCTCTTAAAGAATTCTATAGAATATGCTCTTAATTAGGATTTGATGGATGTTTATATCCTATTCCAAAGCTCTAATGCTGGCAACATTTGAGGAGTCTTTGTTATGCTAGCAATGATGTCTATAGGTGCACAAGCAATGGGAGTGTCATTGGTGAAATTAGTGTAGAGTAAATTCAATTAAAATATCTAAAGTAAATTCCCTTCTCAAATTCTTTACTAAACATCTTAACCTATTGAAAGCATCTGTGTTTTTCGCAAATGCATAGATGATATCGAAAAGAGTTAAAGAATTTAAACTTCAGCATAATACCTAGTTGCATTTTCTTTAAAGATTCCAAAATGGAAGTGTAATGTTCAAAATTTACATTGGAAATTTTGTGAATATATTTTAAATTTTATTGTACTCAGAGTCCAAGTATTCTTGTGCCTAGGATGTATAGCTTAGTCTCAGACATTAATATTTCTACTATTGCATAAAGTTTTCTTTGTTAGCTCAAAGAAAATCCATTTCATGGTTGTGTTAGTTGTAATTTATAATTATGAAATTTCTACATTCTTCCATTATATTACAATAATGGTTGTTTAAGTTATAATTCATATTATTATTTATATAATATTATTTTTTATTCGATCTCAAGGAAGTGTCTAAATATTGATTTATTTGTGTAGTCTATGCAAATTGTAATTTTATATCAATAATAGGATTGTAAAGAGCATAACATAAAAAGAACAAAACTCTTAAATTATACTAAAGTGGGTCTGGAAAAAAAACATAGCTACAAATTTGTGGATGGTGCAAAATAACATGTTTATTGTTTGTCCTTGGAGTAAAATTAAAGTTTTCGTATTTTTGATAGTTGAACTTTGTACTAAACAAGTAGGTACACATTCACTAATTGCATTTCATATTCTGATCATCTTCCAAAGTTGAAATTATCATAGAACTCTAAGTCATTTTGGAAGAACTTATCTATACTCATTTGACCTTGACCACCTCATACTTACAAAATTGTGAATTTATTTAATCTTTTTTTACTGCTCTTTTATCATTTCATATATTACAATCTTTCATATAATTCTACTTCATACTTATTAATGCTCTCGTGGTTGAGTAATAGACTTTCCTTCATTTTAAATATATTATGCATAATTTTGCTAATAATGGTTCATGAAGAGATTTGTTATAGCAACACTCACATTTTTAACCTGTGAGAGCTCACCAAAATCTCATCTATATCATACAAATAAGCTTTGAGTCATGGTCAAATGGTCAAATTTTGATTTATGATAGATAAAAAGAGGTAGTTTTATGATAATTATTATAGGAAAATGACAACGAATTAGAAAAATCTCTGGCATGGGTTAAGTGTAGAAGGAGACAATTTAGCTGACACATGACTAGTTTTCCAAATTTTATTATGGTTAGAGATAAAATCATCATTATTTAAGAATGATTTTCAGAAAATTCTTTGTTGCAACTATTTTTCAACTTCTCCCACAATAGAACCAAATTCAGCATATTTCCAACTTAGAGATGTTGGAGAAAGTATGAGAAAGTATTTGGTTCACTACCAATGAGCAAGGAATTCCAACATAAGGAGGAAATTATGAAGGAAACTTCTAATGTATTGTAGATGTGTCATGATCTAGATCTTGAAATAAGTTCCATCTTGTTTTTCAATCAAATAGAAACATATTCCCTTACTTTGGGCAAGTAATGCATGTGTTTTAGTTGCAAGAGACTGATGGACTATAAAATTATGAAAATATCCAAATTTTAATATAATGTTAATGGTAGATTCCATTCATCACTATGTATTAGAAGGAGTTGTACCTCAACTTACTTTAGGATTAAGTGGATGACTATATAGAATCTATAGATAATGACTCATTCTCTAAACTAAGAATGTAAAAGGTAAGGCTTTGATTAGCTAAGAACATTTTTCACTTAATATAGTGATGCAAGGAAGGTTAGGGAAGACCAGGGCCAAAGGAAAACCTATCACCCAATCCAACCTACAAAGATTAGCACAACGGAAACACAACAAGAGAACACAACCATAGAGAGGAGAAGCAAAACAACATACATGCTTAGCTATAAGGCCTTCTGGGTTATGACCATTTACAATTACATTTAGATCCAAGATCCAACTGCCAATTTGTAGTTCCTAGTTTTTCTCTACCATTCTCTTCCAAAAACATCCAAAAAAATTCTCTCTAACACTATGATTAAACACCTTATTTATACTTGCCAAAACAACTTACAAAATATTCTAGAACATAGAAAGCCACAAGCCAACTTACAACCAACATTAACTACCTATACCAATATTAAATACAAGAAAATTTAGTCCAAACTAGAGCCAAATATAGACAACTTTGTCAACAAAGGCTTAACACAATATTACCACTTGACATCTACATGAACTCAGCATCCAAAGGAACCACTCAGTAGCTACTATGAACTCAACATCCACTAGTACTTGACAACCAAAGGAAATCACTTGGCAACCAAAGCCACTCAAAAACCAAAGGAAATCACTCTGCACACAAAGGATCACTCAAAAACCAAAGAATGCTCGGTAATCCAAGGAATTTGGCAACCAAAGATCACTCAACATCAACTAAAACTTGATGCTCGATAACATTTGTAACTCAACAACAACTGACTAAATGAAAAAAGGTGTAGGATTGCAAGGAATCCTAGGATGTTCTTGTATCAGGCAACTAGGGTTGGAAGAAATGATTCTCTTGAATCATGCAAGTATCACAACTCGAGTTGAATTCAACTCAAATTGAGAAGTCCATGTAGCATCTTCAATAGGTCTATTCTTCCGCTTCACCAAGTACTCATAGAAATCTTTTCCCCATGTTTTCTTAGCAACTCATTGATTCAATATTTGTTCAACCTCTTCAATCTACTTCTTAGGATAATCATTAGGAACAAAAATGTCATCATCTAACTCATGATACTTATATAAATTAGCAACATTGAATATAGGAGATATATCCATGTCATTAGGTAAATCAATTTCATAGGCATTACCACTATCATATTTCTTCAAGATCTTACAAGGTCAAAACTTTCTTCATTTTTAACTTATTATACATTCCAACTAGAAATCTTCCTTTCTTCAGATGAACCATCATCTAATCACCAACTTGAAAATCATGATGTCTTCTAGACTGATTAGCATTCTCCTTATACTTCTCATTACTTTGTTCCAACCTCAACTTCACTTCCTTATGCAAAGACTCCATAAATTTAACAAATGCTTCTCCTACAACACTTCTCTTTTCTTCACCAATCACATCCCTCAAATCTAATACTCCTCTGGGCTCTGTACTCCTATTCATAAAATTATTGTATGCAAATTTAGATTGTGCCAATACTATCTCCCAATTACTTGGCTTGTATCCAACTAAACATCTCAATAGATTACCCAAGATTTTGTTTACAACCTTTGTCTATCCATTTGTTTATGGATGGAATGTAGAACTAAACTTCAATTAGTACCCATCTTCTTCCACAAATTCTTCCAAAAGTAGCCAACAAATTTAGTGTCTCTATTAGAAATAATAGTTCTTGAGAACCTATGCAATCTTACAATCTCATTAAAAAAAAGTTCAGCAGCATGCTTAACATATAATGTCTTCTTACATGGTATGAAATGATCCATTTTATAAAATATATCCACTACAACAAATATGGAATAATACCCCTTCACTATTTTAGGCAATACAAGAATGAAATTCATACTAATGTCATTCCAAGGTTTCTCAATAATAGTAATAGGTGCATACAAACCAATATTTTGAATCACCCCTTTTGCAAATTAAAAAACTTTACAAATCTTTACAAATTTTTTAACATCCTTATACATTTGTGGCTAATAGTACTTCTCTTTTAAAAAAATTAATGTTTTATCAATTCCAAAATGTTTGGCTAAACCACCACTATGCTTTTATTTAATCAAATTTAACCTCATAGGACTTCTAGGAATACACATCTAAATACCTTTGAACAACATACCTTCTTGAATGAAATACTCATCATCCTTACTTATGTGATTTGTTAGGTTCGGTTCTTTACACTTTCACCATGTCTTAGAAAAGTCAGGGTCAGTATCATACAAATCTTTCATTTCATTAAAACCAAGAACTTCAATATTCATCTCAGTCAACAAAGAATGTCTTCTACTTGATGCATTAGCAACTCATTTAGTGACTCCACTGTTATGTTTGATCACAAATATAAAAATTTTCAAGTACTCAACCCACTTCATATGTCTTTGATTCAATTTATGTTGACTTCTCAAGTATTGTAAAGCTTTATGATCAGTATATAACACAAACCTCTTAGGAATCAAATAATGTCTCCACTTCTTCAATGCTTGGATAATAGCATAGAATTATTGATCATACATAGAATACTTTCTTTTAGCATCATTCAACATCTCACTAAAGAAAGCAACAAGTTTACCTTCTTGACTTAATACAACTCCTATTGCATTACCATTTGCATCACATTCCACCTGAAATACTTTTTTGAAATTAGGTAAAGGCATTACAACTAATTTAGCAACCTTTTGTTTCAAAGTCTCAAAACTCTTATCAGCTCCACATGTCCACTTGAATTCCTTTTTTATCTTCCCTCATTGTCTTAGTCATAGCATTACAAATGGAACTAAAAATCCTTATGAACTTTCTATAGAATCTAGCCAAACCATGAAATGATCTTACCTCACCCACATTCTCAAGTGTAGACCATTCCAAAATTAGTTTTACCTTCTCAGGATCTGTCTTCAAACAATTAGCTAGGATCACAAATTCCAAATATAAAATCTCCTCTTGCATGAAAGAACACTTTTTTAGATTAATTAGCAACTTTTCCTCTTTCAACCTCTACAATACTTGTCTAATATGCTCAAGATGCTCTTCCCTAGTCTTACTAAATATTAGAATGTCATCCAAATAAAAGATCACAAAATTACCCAAGAATCTTTTCAAAACTTCATTCATCAACCTCATTAAGGTACTAGGTGCATTAGTCAATCCAAAAGGCATAACCAACCATTCATACAGACCATCGTTTGTCTTGAAAGAAGTCTTCCATTCATCACCTCTAATTTTGATATGATGATAGCCACTCTTCAAATCAATTTTGGTAAAATATTTTTCTCCACTAAAACAATACATTATGTCATCCATCCTTGGCATAGGAAACCTATATTTCACTTTGATCTTGTTAATATCTCTAGAATTAGTACACATTCTCCATTCTTCATTCTTCTTAGGTGCTAGTATAGTAGCTTTCTCTGATCAAACGTTTTTGTAACAATTCATGCACTTATCTATTAAGTTCCTCATTCTCTATAGGTGTCAATCTATATGGTGCTTTGTTTGGAAAACTAGCTCCCAAAATCAAATCCATACAATGACTTATACCTCTTACTAGTGGGAAACCATTAGGAATATCTTCTACAACAATCTATTTAAACTCCTTCAAAAATTCTACATTTTCTTTTGGCACTTAGTCACCACTGGCTAGCACTCAGTTAACACTATTTTCTAGCACTCGATCTCCATTGAAAAACTCAATTTCATTGAAATTGTAGAAAACCAAACCTGATTCCTCTTTACTTTCTTTTCAAATTATTTTCCATTAACCATGAAAACTCTTATTGCAGTACAACTAGCCTCATCTAGACTTCCAATCAAAGACAACAATGTTTGTTTCTTCCCATTCACCCAAAGAGTATATTGATTCAATCTTCCATCATGTACAACATATCTATCATATTGCCATGGTTTACCCAACCAAATATGACAAAAATCCATAGGCATAATATCACACAAGACTTCATCAAAGTAATGTCCAATTTTAAACTTCACGAGGCATTGTTCACTTACCAATATCTTATGCCCATCTCTAATCCATGAAACATGATAGGGTTTGGGATGTTTTAGCCTTTGCAACTACAACTTTGTAACCAACTCTTCTGATGCCAAATTTTTTGAACTTCCACTATTAATGATCACCTTGTAGCATTTTCCAGCCATCTTATATCTGGTCTTGAAAAGACTTCTTCTGAGAATAGGTTCTTCATCATTTCCCTTATCACATAAGGTTCTTCTCACCATCATATTTTATCTAGCCTGAGGTCCACTCGGTGAAATCTCATCATCTCCTTGAATCAAAAAATTTCTATTACCTTGTCCACTTTTAGAGGATCTACATTCAAAGGATCTATGCCCTTCTTTATGACATG
This sequence comes from Cupressus sempervirens, assembly GCA_028749045.1. Taxonomy (NCBI): domain Eukaryota; kingdom Viridiplantae; phylum Streptophyta; class Pinopsida; order Cupressales; family Cupressaceae; genus Cupressus; species Cupressus sempervirens. The sequence goes on along the minus strand of CM053790.1, from coordinate 774,062,752 downwards.
TAAAGCAATTACCACGAAAACCACCTCTAGGATAAGAATTACCTCTTACTCGATAAGATCCAATACCTCCTCAGTATGAATTACTACCTTTCCACTCAGTCTTTTCCTTGTCATCACTTTTCCATTCATATTTTCTCTTATCTTGCACAAAATTATCATATCTACTATTTTCTCCATAAGATCTACCTCTTCCTCTCTAGAATCTACCACCTCTACCTCTTTGTCTTTATTCATGCTTCTTTGTCAAGATCTCCTCAGCCTTCAAGGCATATTGATATGCTTCTTCCACACTTTCCAATTTCATAAAACTTATTTCATCTTGAATTCTAGATCTTAATCCATTCAAATATCTTGCAATCTTCTCAACATCGTCATGCACATGTCCAGATCTAATGTCCAATCTATATAATTCCTTGGTATACTCTTTCATAGTCATGTACTTTTGTCTCAAATTTTGCATCTTTCTTAGTAAACTGACATTGTAATTAGTAGAAAGGAATTTGTTCTTTACCTTGTTCACCATCTTCACCCATGTTTTGATCTTTTCCTTTCCTCTCCTTTATCTATCAGTTTGTAGATGTTCCCACCATAGTGAGGTAGATCCTTTCAACCTAATAACTACAATCTTCACCTTACTATTATCAGGATCATTTTTATATTGAAAGAACTTTTCCATATCTAAGATCTAATCTAGCAGAACATTGGTATCCAATTTTCCATCATAAGGCACAACTTCTAGAATAGGCTTTGAATTTTCCCTACAAAACACTCTCAATAATCTTTCCTCATCTTGATCTTCTTTATGTTTTGGATTAGGTTTTGGTGCCACTGCTTCATCATCACTTACATCATCAATATGTTCTCCTCTCCTTTGGGATGTCTCCACAACATCTAATCTGGCTACAATTTATCTCAATTGATCCAATATAGAATTATCAACATTTCCTCGACCACAAATTAGGTTCCCACAAGATCATCACCCTCTACAAGTTATAGGTCAAATCCATGGATCTACCACCCTACAACCAAATCCAAATCATGGTTCTACATGATACAATTAGCACAAGGATGAACCACAAGTTTCGATACCACCTGATGCAAGGAAGGTTAGGGATGACCAAGGCCAAAGGCATACCCAACCAATCTAATCCAACTTGCAAGAGTTATCATAGTGGAAACACAATAAGATAACACAACCATAGAGAGGAGAAGTGAAATACTTTATTGATTCCTCAAATGATCAGCATACATGCCTAGTTGTAAGTCCTTCTAGATTATGGCCAATTACAATTACATTCAGATCCAAGATCCAACTGCTAATTCAAACTTCCTAGTTTTGCTCAACTATTTCCTTCCAAAAAACTCCAAAATATTTCTCTCTAACACTGTGCTTAAATACTTTATTTATACTTTCTAAAATGGCTTACAAAAAATTCGATAACATAGAAAGCCACAAGTCAGCTCACAACTAATATTGACTACTTATACCAATATTGAATGCAAGAAAAGTCGGCCCAAACTAGAACTAGACACAAAAAAATTGGTCAACAAAGGCATCAAAAAATACTAGCACTTAACATCTAAACAAACTTGATAGCTAAAGGAACCACTCAATAGCTACTATGAACTCAACATCCACCAGTACTCGGAAATTAAAGGAAATCACTTGAAAACCAAAGGCTCTCCCCAGCCAAACAAAATCACTTGGCACCCAAAGGATCACTCGGTAATCAAAGAATGCTCAGTAATCCAAGGAACTCGGCAACCAAAGATCACTCAACATCAACTAAAAGCTAGTGCTCGACAACATTTGTAACTTGACAGTAACTAACTAAATGAACAAAAGTGTAGGATTGCAAGGCAATCTAGGATGCTTCTGCATGATACAGTCACATAGATGTTGACTTATATTTTATATGATTTTGTAGGCATTGTGGGAAATAGATTTATGGGATACAAAGTAGATTTTACTTAAAAGAAAGAAGCATGCATGTTGGAGAAGAAGCAAGTAGAGATCTTATCAAACTATGGTTGTTAGATTTGTTGTGAGTTTTTCACACCATCGCCCCAAATTTTTTGGGGACTCCCATTTTTGGGAAAACCTTGGCAATTTTTGTGGATTTTGGATTTTTTTGGCCACCCTAGAAAAATTTGGAGTTGTGTAGAATATTTTTAAATGACAATTTTACACCTTGGATAGCTTCGGGCCAAGATTTGATTTGATTAGTTTTCACTCGGTCCGAAACTTGAATTTCTGGAACATGTGATTTTGTCCTTAGGTCATACAGGTTTCAACAACATTTTTTGATGGTTAAAATGATATCTGGTTGGATGAAATTGTAAATTTTTGACTTAGATGATTTTTTGAGAATTTGGTATAATTGTATGAGCTTGAGCATTTTCAAAATGAATTTTTTAGATTTAGTTGTTTTGGAAATCTTGTAAATTTTTGGTTAAAAAAATATTGATAGTGAAATTGGATTTAGAGTTTGAATTTTGATTGCAAGGAAAAGGATTTATTTTGTTAAAAAATTGAAACTATACAAAATTGAAATTGGATTAAATTGCAAAATCTCATTAATTTGGTTGAAATTTTGCCTAGAAGATTTTAAAAATGTTTAAGAAAATTGGTAATTTGGAATTGAAAATTGATTTTTCCTTGCTAGATTTGATTTCAGTGATATTTTAATTGCCAAAATGTTGTTAAATGAAAATTTTGACATGTCCTAGGCTTACCTGGTTTCTATTTTGTAGTTTTGGATCAATTTGGTTTCTAAAAGGGAAAATTTCACTATGGGGCTTGGTTATTTTCACATTTTATTTAAAATATGGCCATCTTTGGAAGTTTAACTTAATTTTTTCCCCCCCCAGGTAGGTTAACCCACTCTGGAGATCAACAGGAGGATATAAGATGGGGCTTCCCCCCTCTTATCTCCTCATTCTTTCCCACTCTTCTATCTTAGTTGTGTTATTTTCCCCTCTAGTTGGGTGATTTCTTCCTTAGGAGTGATTTTTGGGTTAAATTTTTCTATTTTGAGCAACAATTTTCTCCTCCTTGGTTGGGTAATTTCTATCCTAGGGAAATTTTGGAGTTGAGGGTTTGATTTTGCAGAATTGAGATATTTTTTCAGATCTAAGATTTCATTTTTTGGCCCTGAATTCTTCCTCCATCTATGTCGATTTTATTTGGTGAAGAGGCAAGGCAATTTGGGGTCTAATTTTGGGCAAATTTAGAGAATCAAAATTCTGATTTGGAACAAAATTTTCTACCCTAGGGCAGTGATTTTCTTCAAATTAGGAAATTTTGACAAGGAGGTCAAAATTTAGTGGAAAGGGAAGATTTTTGCAAGCTTTTCATTTGCTAGGGGATCATATTTTAGAGGAGGATTTAAATTTTTGAGATCTAATCTTAATTTGAAGAGGCCTGATTATTGGTAGAAGGCATATTTAAGGTGAGATTGTCATTCACTTTTGGAGGTGAAGATTACTTTTAAAGGAAAATTGTATTCCTTGTTCTTGCTTGGTTTGTTTCCCTTATCTTCTTCTTTCACTTTTCATCCACCACTTCATCATTTCCATTGATAGGCTGAAGTTGGGAGATATAAGTGTAGATTTCATGATAGAATACTTGGAGAGGTAGAAATAAGCTAGACCACCCTAGATTGAAGTTGGAAGATATAAGTGTAGTCCATCCTAAGGTAATGAAGAGGTAGAAATAAGTGGTAGTCCCACCCCTAGGAAAGAAGGTTGGAGATTGATAATTGTAGAGATAGGATTTGGAGAGATAAACATAAGCTAGATTCCATCAATAAAAACAAAGTTGGAGATTGATAAGTGTAGTCCATATCATTTAGAATAAAGGGGGTAGAAATAAGTGATTATGATGGTGGATGTTAGTACAAGAAAGAACCTGAAGGGAACAAATACCAAAAAAGACAAGGAAGAAATGATGTATAAGATCACCTTGTTCTCAAAAATGAGACAAATAAGTGATACCAATATTAGCATAGTGAACATAGTATAGTTGATGGATAGATTGAAGGAATGACAACCCCCCATGGTGAAGAAGATCTATGAGAGAAAAAATATACATGTGGTAGCTTTCCCTCCTGCCTTGCCTTATCTAGAATTGGTAATGGAGTGCATCTTGGTTTGATATGGTGACCAATTCCATCATTTTTTATGAAGGGAAGAGAGTGTTGGCTAACATCAGTGGGTAAGTGGTCGAAGATGTATTTAATATTGCCCATCATAAAGACATGATAGTGGTAATGATGGATCAAACAACTAAGTTCTTTCAAGATAATAAAGAGGCCTATTTCATTCCTCTAAAGTAGAATTGGTTATACAAGGGCAAGAATGGAGTTACCAAGTCATCATAGCTCACCTAATCAAATTCAAAGTTAGAGTATAGTGACCTTATTGTGCTTCTTAGTCAGATCATGCGCATGGCTCAAGGTTTGTAATTTGAGGACTCGATGTACTACTTAATTGATAAAATTGAAAATGGAAAGATAAAATGTGATTGGACTAGAATTATAAGTTAAAATTTAGAGTTACAACTAAGGACAATACAAATTCAAAAGAAAATCTACATGAGATCCTATCTTTTCTATCTAATTGTGAGAGGGTATGTGCAAGGTGATGGTGTGCCAAAATGTGGCAATATGAAAAACATGTAGTTTTGAAATGCCTAAAAGCATTTTTAAATGTGCTTTGACTTTTTCCCACCGATCCTGGTACAAAACCAAAAATGTAATGCCTTGCCTAATCAAGTATCTGATTTGAGAAAGGATATCTAATTTGAGAACAGGTATCCAATTTATGTTCCCAAATTATGGTGCCAAATTCAAATGTAAAGGGAGTGGGGACAAATTGTTAAGATAAATATTGATTTTTATTTGTCAAACTCAAAGGGGGGTTAATTTTTAATTTGTATAAAGTCCTAGTATAATTTACTTATAACATAATTGGGTTAGGGGGGGGACCAATTATTATATATAGTTAATAAAATTTATTATATAGTATGGAATAGTAATAATTTTATTTTATATATAGTTATTACTTATTATATATTATGTATATTACTAACCTAAGTTAATAAAATATATGATGATGTATGTTCCTAGGGGTCCCCCTAGGGACATACATGTGTTCTAATGAGTCCAAATGGGTCATGGGATACCCTAATTGTATATCATATACATTACTATTATATATTATATATTAGTAACCTAAGTTAACAAACTATATGATGATATATGTTCCTATGCGTCTCACTAGGGACATACATGTGTTCTAATAAGACCAAATGGGTCATGGGATACCCTATGACTGATTTTAAACCAATATACCTTTTTAAGGGTTGAAAGAGGTCATAGGATAACATTTGACACCTTTCAACACATTTCATTGACATATTATAATTATTTATATGGGTCAAAAGGAGTCATAGGATAACCTTATGACCCCTTTTGATGTGTTTCATTACAACATATACCCTTAGGGGTTCTAAGACTCCTAAGTAACATATTATGATCATTTATATGGGTCAAAAGAGGTCATAGAATAACCTATGACCTCTTTCGACACATTTCATGACAAGATATGTATCTAGGGATCTTGAGACCCCCAAGGACATATTATAATCATTTATACGGGTCAAAAGGGGTCATTGAAAAAGCTATGACCCCTTTCAACACATTTCATTACAAAAAATATCTTTAGGGGTCCCAAGACCCCTAGGAACATATTAGAATAATTTATAGGGGTCAAATGGAGTCATACGATAATCTATGACCCTTTTCAACACATTTCATGACAACATATGTCTCTAGGTGTCTAAGGACCCTAGGAACATATTATAATCATTTATATGGGTTGAAAAGTGCCATAAGATAACCTACACCCCTTTTGACATATTTTATTACAACATACATCTCTAGGGGTCCTAGGACCCCTAGGGACATATTATAATCATTTATATGGGTCGAAACGGGTCATAGGATAACCTATGACCCATATGTCAACATTTGCCTCTAGGGGTCCTAGGAGCCCTAGGGACATATTAGAGTCATTAAATGGGTTGAAAGGGGTCATAGGTCATTTCGACACATCTCATAATAACATATGTCTCTAGGGGTCCCAAAACCCCTAGGGACATATTAGAATCATTTATATGGGTCGAAATGGGTTCTAGGATAATCTATGACCCATTTCAACACATTTCATTACAACCTATTTCTCTAGTCATAAGACCCCTAGGGACATATTATAATCATTTATATGGGTCAAAAAGGGACATAGGATAACCTATGACTCCTTTCGAAACATTTCATGACAAAATATGTCTTTAGGGGTCCCAAGACCTCTAGGAACATATTATAATCGTTTACATAAGTTGAAAGGGGTCATCAGAAAAGCTATAATCGCTTTTAACATATTTCATTACAACATATGTTCTTAGGGGTCCCAAGACCCTTAGAGAAATATTATAATCATTTATATGAGTCAAAATGGGTCATAGGATAACCTATGACCCCTTTTGACACATTTCATGACAACATATGTCTCTAGGGGTTCCAAGACCCTAGGAACATTTTATAATCATTTATATAGGTTGAAAGAAGCCATAGGATGAGCTATGACCCCTTTCAACATAGTTCATTACAACATATGTTTCTACGGGTCTTAAGACCCCTAGGAACATCTTATAATCATTTATATGGATTGAAAGGAGTCATAGCATAACCTATGATCTCTTTTGACACATTTCATGACAACATATGTCTCTATAGGTTCCAGGATCTCTAGGGACATATTAGAATTATTTATATGGGTCAAAAGGGGTTATAGGGTAACCTATGACCCCTTTTGATAAATTTCATTACAACATATGTCGCTAGGGGTCTAAGGACCCCTAGGGACATATTATAATCATTTATATGGGTCAAAAGGAGTCATAGGATAACCTTATGACCCCTTTCAACATGTTTCATTACAACATATGTCCCTAGGGGTCTTAGAACTCCTAGGAACATATTATAATCATTTATATGGGTCGAAAGGGGTCATAGGAAACCTTATGAACACTTTTGACACATTTTATTACAGCATATGTCTCTAGGTGTCCCAAGATCCTGAAGGACATATTATAATCATTCATATGAGTCAAAAGGGGTCATAAAATAACATATGACCCCTTTTGACACATTTCATGACAACATATCTTGCTAGGGGTCTTAAGACCCCTAGACACATATTATAATCATTTATATTGGTTAAAAGGGGTCATCATAAAAAATATGACCCCTTTTGATACATTTCACTACAAAATATGTCTCTAGGAGGTCTCAGAACCCCTAGGGACATACTATAATCATTTATAGGGGTTAAAAGGGGTCATAGGATAAACTATGACCTCTTTTGACACATTTCATGACAACATATATCTCTAGAAGTCCCATGACTCTAGGAACACATTAGAATCATTTATATGGGTCAAAAGGAGTTTTAGGATAATCTATGACCCATTTCAACACATTTCATTACAACCTATGTTTCTAGGGGTCATAGGACCCCTAGGTACATATTATAATTGTTTATATGGGTCAAAAGGGTCATAGGATAACCTATGACTCCTTTCAATACATTTCATGACAAAATATGTCTCTAGGGGTCCCAAGACCTCTAGGAACATATTATAATAATTTATATGGGTGAAAAGTGGTCATTGAAAAAGTTATGACCCCTTTTGTCATATTTCATTACAACATATGTCTTTAGGGGTCCCAAGACCCTTTAGGACATATTATAATTGTTTATATGGGTCAAAATATATTTCATGACAAAATATGTCTCTAGGGTTCCCAAAACCCTAGGAACATATTATTATCATTTATATGGGTCAAAAGTAGCCATATAATAACCTATGACCCGTTTTAACACATTTCATTACAACATATGTATCTAGGGATCTTAGGACCACTAGGGACATCTTATAATCATTTATATGCACCAAAAGGTGTCATAGCATAACCTATGACCCCTTTCAACAAATTTCATGACAACACATGTCTTTATGTGTCCTAGAACCCCTAAGGACATATTACAATCATTTATATGGATTGAAAGGGGTCATAGGGTAACCTATGACCCCTTTCGACACATTTCATTATAACATGTCTCTATGGGTTTGAAGACCCCTAGGGACATATTATAATCATTTATATGGGTCAAAAGGAGTCATAGGATAACTTTATGGCCCCTTTTGACATGTTTCATTATAACATGTGTGTCTAGGGGCCCTAGGACTCTTAGGAACATATTATAATCATTTATATGGGCCCAAAGGGGTCATAGAAAAACCTATTACCCCTTTCGACACATTTCATTACAACATATGTCTCTAGTAGTTCCAAGACCCTAGGAACATATTATAGTTATTTAAATGGGTCAAAAGGGGTCATAGGATGACCTATGGTCCCTTTCGACACATTTTAATGCAATATATGTCTCTAGGGGTCCAAGGACCCCTAAGGAAATATTATAATCATTTATAAGAGTTGAAATGGGTTATAGGATAACCTATAACCCCTTTTGACACATTTCATGACATGTCTCTAGGGTCTCAGGACCCCTAGGAACATATTAAAATCATTTATATGGGTCAAAAGGGGTCATAGAATAACCTATGACTTCTTTCAACATGTCTCATGATAACATATGTCTCTAGAGGTCCTAGGACCCCTAGGGACATATTAGAATCATTTTTATTGGACAAAAGGTATTATAGGATAACCTATGACCCATTTCGACACATTGCATTACAACCTATGTCAATAGGGGTCCTAGGACCACTAGGGAAATATTATGATCATTTATATGGGTTAGAAAGGGTCATAGTATAACCTATGACCCTTTTTGACACATTTTATTACATCATATGTCTTTGCACATCTTAGGACCCCTAAAGACATATTATAATCATTTATATGAGTCAAAAGTGGTCATAAGATAACCTATGACATCATTTGACACATTTCATGACAACATATGTCTCTAGGGTCCCAAGACCTCTAGGGACATATTATAATCATTTATATGGGTCAAAAGGGGTTATTAGAAAAGCTATGATGCCATTTGACACACATTATTACAATATATGTCTCTTTTGACACATTTGACACATTTTGACAAATTTGGGTCAAAAGGGGTCATAGGATAACCTATGACTCCTTTCAACATGTCTCATGATAATATATGTTGCTACAGGTCCTACGACCCCTAGGGACATATTATAATCATTTATATTGGACAAAACATATTATAGGATAACCTATGACCCATTTTGACACATTGCATTACAACCTATGTCAATAGGGGTCCTAGGACCACTAGGGAAATATTATGATCATTTATATGGGTCAAAAAGGGTCATAGTATAACCTATGACCCCTTTTGACACATTTCATTACATCATATGTCTTTACATGTCCTAGGACCCCTAAGGACATATTATAATCATTTATATGAGTCAAAAGTGGTCATTTGACAAATTTCATGACAACATATGTCTCTAGGGTCCCAAGACCTCTAGGGACATATTATAATCATTTATATGGGTCAAAAGGAGTCATACGATAACCTACGACCCCTTTCAACACATTTCAAGACAACATATGTCTGTAGGGGACCTAAGACCCTAAGAACATATTATAATCATTTATATGGATCAAAAGGGGCCATAGGATGGCCTATGACCCCTTTTGACACATTTCATTAAAACATATGTCTCTAGGGGTCTTAGGATCCTTAAAGACATATTATAATCATTTATATGGGTCGAAAGAGGCCATAGGATGACCTACGATCTCTTTCACAACATTTCATGACAACATATGTGTCTACGGGTTTGAAGACCCCTAGGCACATATTAGAATAATTTATATGGGTCAAAAGGGGTCAAAGAATAACCTATGACCCCTTTCAATGTATTTCATTACAATATGTCTCTAGGGGTCATAGAAACCCTAGGAACATATTATAATCCTTTCTATGGTTTAAAAATGGTCATAGTATAACCTATGACCCCTTTAGCCATATTTCATTACAAAATATGTCTGTAGGGGTCTTAGGACCCCTAGGGAAATATTATAATTGTTTATATGAGTAGAAAGGAGTCATAGGATAACCTTGTGAATGCTTTCGACATGTTTCATGAAAACATATGTCCCTAGGGGTCCTAGGACTCTTAGGAACATATTATAATCATTTATAAGGGTCAAAAAAGGTCATATTATAACTTATGACTCCTTTCAACACATCTCATGACAACGTAAGTTTTTAGGGGTCCCAGGTCCCCTAAGGACATATTAGAATCATTTATATGGGTCAAAAGGGGTCATTAGATAACCTAGACCCATTTTGACACATTTCATTACAACATATGTCTCTAGGGGTCCCAAGACCCCTAGGGACATATTATAACTATTTATATGGGTGGGAAGGGGTCATAGGATAACCTATGACCCCTTTTAGTAGATTGCATTACAAGATATGTCTTTAAGAGTCATGGGACCCCTAGGGACATATTATAATGATTTATATGTGTCAAAATGGGCCATAGGATGTCCTACGACTCCTTTTGACACATTTCATTACAACATATGGCTCTAGGGGTCCTAGGACACCTAGGGTCATATTATAATTGTTTATATGGGTTGAAAGGGGTCATAGGATAACTTATGACCCCTATCGACACATTTTATGACAACGTATGTCTCTATGTGTCCCAAGACTCTTAAGGTCATATTATAATTATTTATATCGGTTGGAAGGGGTCATGAAAAAACTTATTACCCCTTTTGACACATTTCATTACAACATATGTCTTTAGGGGTCTGAGGACCCTTAGGGACATATTAAATTTTTTTATGTGGGGTGAAATGGGTCATAGGATAACCTATGACCCCTTTTGTCACATTTCATTACAACATATTCATTTCTATGGTTTGAAAGGGGTCATAGTATAACCTATGACCCCTTTCAACAAATTTCATTACAACATATGTCTGTAGGGGTCTTAGGACCCCTAGGAATATATTATAACATTTATATTTGTCAAAAGGAGTCATAGGATAACCTTATGACCTCTTTTCAACATGTTTCATGACAACATATGTCCCTAGGGGTCTTAGGACTCCTAGGAACATATTATAATCATTTATATGGGTCAAAGGCCGTCATGCGATAACCAATGACACTTTTTCACACATTTTATTACAACATATGTCTATAGGGTTTCAGGGACCCTGGGGACATATTATAATAATTTATATGGGTTAAAAGGAGTCATAGGATAACTTATGACCCCTTTCGACACATTTCATTACAACATATGTCTCTAGGGGTCCTGAGACCCCTAGGGACATATTATAATCATTTATATGGGTCAGAAGGGGCCATCGGATAACCTATGACCCTTTTCAACATATTTCATTATAACATATCTCTCTAAGGGTCCCAAGACCTATAGAGACATATTATAATTATTTATATGGGTCAAAAGGGGTCATAGGAAATCTATAATCCCTTTTGACACATTTCATTACAACATATGTCTCTAGGCATCCCAGGACCCCTAGGGAAATATTAGAATTGTTTATATGGGTTGAACGGGGCCATCAGGTAACCTATGACCCCTTTTGACACATTTCATGATAACATGTGTCTCTAGGGCTCCCAAGACCCTAGGAATATATTATAATGATTTACATGGATTAAAAGGGGTCATAGGATAACCTATGACCACTTTTGACACATTTCATCAAACATATGTCTCTAGATGTCCTAGGATCCCTAGGGACATATTAGAATCATTTATATGAGTCAAAAGGGGTCATAGACATGTTTTATTACAACATATGTCTCTAGGAGTCTGATGACCCTAAGGAACATATTGTAATCATTTATATGGGTGAAAGAGGTCATAGGATAACATATGACCCCTTTTGACACATTTTATGACAACATATGTCTATAAGGGTCCCAACACTCTTAGGGACATATTATAATCATTTGTATGGGTCGAAAGGAGTGATAGGATAACCTTATGACCCCTTTCAACATGTTTCATTACAACATATGTCCCAAGGGGTTCTAGGACTCTTAGGAACATATTATAATCATCTATATGGGTTGAAAGGTGTCATAGGAAAACTTATAATTACTTTCGACACATTTCATTACAACATATGTCTCTTGGGGTCCTAGGACCCCTAGTGACATATTATAATCATCAATAAGAATCAAAAGGGAACATATTTCATGACAACATATGTCTCTAGGGGTCCTAGTACCCTTGGAACATATTATAATAATTTATATGGGTCAAAAAGGGTCATAAGATAATCTATGACCCCCTTCGACACATCTAATGACAACATATATGTCTAGGCAATTTATGATCCATAGTGACATATTATAATCATTTATATGGGTTGAAAAGGGTCCTAGGATGCCTAGGGACATATATTATTTGTTTTAATGGGTCAAATGAGATTATAAAGTTCACTATGACCCCTTCTGACTCATTAAATAAGAAAATACATTCCTAGGGCTCTTAGAAATACATATTATGTGTACAAATAAGTTGAAAGGGGTAATAGTGTATCTTATAGCCCTAAGAACACTTAATGACATAAAATGGGTCAAAAATGGTTATAGGATATTCTAAGGACATTTTGAGTCATTAGATCGCATCATTTATGTGGTTAGGGGTCTTAGGAACCATAAGTACACATGTTGTAATTGAATGGGTTAAAGAGTGTCAAAAGATATCCTATGACCCTTTTTGATCCTTTGGAACCATTATATATATATATATATATATATATATGGTTAGGGGTCCTAAAGCCTTTAAAAAAAAATGAAGTATCCTAAAAATGGGTCATACTATTATAAAAGGATTTAAAAATAATAATAATAAAAAAATGAGTATCTGATTTGAGAATGGGTATCCGATTTGAGAACAGGTATTCGATTTGGGAATGGATACCCAATTTAGGAATGAGTATCTAACTAGGCTTGGCTTTGGTTTGGATACCAACCCTCCATGGTCAACACCAAAAATGTGTTTTTGGTGTGTTGTGTGTTTTTGACTTCGACAATGTAGCTGACAACATTTTTTCATCCAAATTTGATGAAACGAAAAGGGTTTTTTGAGAATGTTCTCAGCTTTCCATCAATATAATGTCTATCAAATTATGAGTTAAGTAAATATTTATTACTTATTTTTGAAAGGAGTGAGCTACAAAGTGTTGATTGACATATTAATTGAAAAATAGCTATAACTTTCAAACTATATAAGATTTGTGAAATCCAAAAGATGTGTCGCATTCTATGCCTCGACTAGTATAAGAAAAAATAAATTAATTTTGAATTTTGTTTTACCTAGTTAAGGTGGTCAAACATGGGAGTTTTTAATTATGAAAATAGTATAGTAGAAAATTCATAATTAATTATTTATTTGGAAAAAGAAAATCCAAAAATATGCATCACATCTGGGCATGAGTCTAATTTTTATATCTATAATTATACTAAAAAATATTATCATTTGATTTCAATTAAGGTGGTCAAACATACACCTACTTTTTATTTTCACCCTAAAATTTTTGTAGTATTGCCTTAAAATCCAAACTTTTGATCAATCAAATTATTTTTGCTCCAGATAAGGCCTAGTAGTTTAGAAACTAGATTAAATTTCCTACACATTATTTTTCTTATAGGTTTTTGATATCAAGTCTAGAACAAATTTAAAATTATGTGTCAAGTTGACATAACCTTGATTTACTAATTTTTCACTGCCACTTAAGGCCATAGTTTGGTTGACCATGATCCTGCACATACCTAAGTGTATGAAAATCCTAGACTTAAGGCCTTAGGAGTGATTGGCAATGGGATGGGGTAATTCTTAGCACATGAGTGTTGAAAATGATTGATAAATATCATGAATAAAGGATAATGGAACTGGTCAAGAATGTTTTCAATCATTGTTTTGTCATTGATGTCAAACTTGCTACTTGCAGGGATGACAATTGTTTTAGTGATCCAATACTATAAGTTGGTTCATTGACAAGGAGGTGGCAATCAATAAGATGTAACTAGAGTACCTAGAGAAAGGTTGAAGTTATGATGTTGAAATGAAGTATAAGGATCAACTAAGCCATTGATGAAATAGTGTATTGATGAAATATTCTAAGACACAGCGGATGGAAACACCAAGACATATCAAAGATAAAAGGGTTAACTAGGTTCTAGTTAAGTGCTGAACAAATTCTTAATTGAAGCCAAGCAGTCTTCAAGTGTCGAGTGAACATCAGGTGTCGAGTAGCAGAAAAGATAATATGGGCCAAGTAAGTCTTCAAGTGCCAAGAAAAATATAAGTGCCGATTGATATTGAAGTGCTGAGTGAATTTCAAGAGTCGAGTTTCATAGAATTTCTTCAAGTGCCGAGAGCCAGTAAATAACAATAAAAGCCGAGTAACACAAAAGTTTTCGACCATTAGGAAACTAATAATATCGAGTTGCTATATTATTTGTTAAAATAAGATTTGCTAGATCAAAAGTGATAAGGTTGTTACATCAAATTTTGTGAACTAGATAGAAGATAAGAATGATGAGCTAGTGACACAGAACACTATGTAAAATGTTTTTGGCGAATGCTAATGGATTTATCATGAAGTTTCTAGATAGAAAAAAGATATGGGACAGATACATTGTATCCTACCTAATCCATTGAAACCCTAAAATTGGAGGAGATTTGAGCAGGAAATCAAGAACAGAACTTCTTTATAAGGAATTACAGGTCAGAGATCAAGTGCACATGCAAGAGAGGGAATTGGTCATAAGTGCAATCATGAAAAGAAGCCTAGATGAGTAAGAACAGAGCATCAAGACTCTAAGTTGATCAAGTGACCAGAGATTGCATTGACATAACAAGTGGAAGAACTCAAGGAAATAGATCTTGAAGGGTGAACAAGCTGTCAGCACTGCAAGGAAGAGAAGCCAAGAAAAGAAAGGAACTGAAGAGTGATCTAAAATTTACACATCCAGAGTTGCAAATCTGTGTCAGATCAAAACCTTTCTAATACTTTCTTACCATTGTATTAGATACTGAAACCTTACATTGCTAGTTTAGCTTAACAGCTAGGTGGATAAGCCTTAGGAAAAGAATAGAAGATCCCCAGGAGAAGGACAAAGAGATCCTCAAGAGAAGGATAAAGAGATCCTTAAGAGAAGGATAAGAGATCCTTAGGAGGAGGATAGGAGATCCTTAGAGAGGGATGAAAGATTCTTTTTTGAAGGTGACTACAAATCCCATAAAACTTGGGTGAGCCTAATAGCTCTATGTAAATCATTTAACAGGGTGACATTCCGAGTTGAATGTTCTTTAATCCTTTAACAAGGCCACATTTAACAATGTGTTATAGCCTTTAATAGGGTAGACCATCAGAAGTGGTTGAAATCAATTGCCCAGTTCTTTTGTGGGTATCATCCCTAGTCCAGTTTTACCTTCTTATTCCTGGAGGGTTTCTGGGTTATCAAATCCTTAGTGTTATGGTGTGATGCATGTTTAATTTTCATGGTTGTTAATGTTTAATTTTATGCATGATAATTTCAGTTATGTACCATTAAGGATTTGTAGAAAAATTTTAATTGGACATAATTGGACCTTGAATAAATGATTCAACCCCCCTCTCAGTTATTCTAAATAATTCTAACAATTGGTATCAGAGAAGACTGCTGATTTGTCTCAAGGTACTAGCAGTAGGAAGATCAAGATGTACATGAGAGAAGTTCCCAAGCTAAACAAAGATAATTTTGTTACATGGCAAAGTCTGATGAAGCCACACCTCAGATCAATAGATGACTATGCATAGACCTCAATCACAGTTGACCATGTAGACCTTGCAGGACCCCTCATTGCAAATGATATGAGCAAGAAGAAGGAGCACAATCAAGCAATGTTAGATATTGCTTCAGTACTAAGCTATGCCAAGTATGATGACATCAAAGGATGTGATACTTCACATCAGATGTGGAATACATTATCAAGAATCTATAGAGGAGATGACAATGTCAAAAGAGCCAAAAGAGAAAGTCTAAGAGGAAAATTTGATGATATGAAAATGGAAGAAGGAGAGAATTCTTCTTAATACAGTGCAATGATGAAGGAAGTAGTCAGTGCCATAAGAAGCCTAGGAGGACAGTTAGCAAAAGAAACAGTATGTAGCAAATATTTGAGAACTTTGCTTCTCATCTATGCTATAAGAGTATTAGCCATCCAAGAGCTAAGGTCTGTACCAGGCAACACAGTGACATTTAAAAGAATAATTGCAAGAATCATTTCCTTTGAGCTATCCAACTTTGACAACTACAAGCCAAAAAATTTTGAATCTACATTCAAAGCTAAGATGACAATGAAAGACAATGAGGAGGTTCAAACAAAGAAAAAGAATGGAAAAGGAAAGTATGTATCCAGTGATAGCAGCACTAATGAAGATGATGTGGACCAATTGGAGGCATTACTAGCAAGGATATTTCATAGAGCAAGAGGAAAATTCAAAGGTAAGCTACCAATCATTTGTTTCAATTGTAATGAAGTTGGCCACATTGAAGCTAGATGCACATAAAAGAAAAATTACAAAGATGGAGGCAATTCAAGAACAAGAAAGAGGAAAACAAGGACTACAAAGATAAAGCCAAAAGATGCTATATTGTTGAAGAAGACTCTGACAAGAATGACGATGAAGTAGTCTATGTGGCTATGAAGGATGAATCAAATGAAGAAGAAGAAACTACCCTATTAACCTACATGAACAAAAATGATAGATGGATCATAGACAACAGATGCTCTCATCACATGATTGGAGATAAAAGTAAGTTCATTTCCTTTGCTCAATATGAAGGAAATAGTGTTAGATTTGGTAACAATGCACCATGTCAGATCAAAAGGAAAGGTAGTATCAAGCTTACTGAAAGGATATCATGTGATAATGCATACTATGTTGAAGGACTAAATTATAACTTGTTAAGTGTCTCACAATTAGGAAACATAGGATGTAAGGTTGAATATGAAAAAGGAATTGCTAAGATTTCTAATTCTCAAGGAAGTCAAATAGGAAAAGGTGATCAGACTAGGAGTAATTTGTTTTACCTTGACATGGAAGATGCTTCTTGTCTTATTGTTCAAACTGATGATTTATGGTTATGGCACAAGAGACTATGTCATGTAAATTTTGACAATCTGATAAGCATCAATAAGATGAAGAAAGTTATAGGACTACCAAAGTTGAAGAAGCTTGATAACATCATGTGCAAACAATGACAACTAGGAAAGATGACCAAGTCAACTTTCAAAAGAAAGACCTATAATTCAAAAGAAGTAATAGAGCTAGTTCATACTGACTTGTGTAGTCCCATAGAAGTACAAAGCTACAAAGGTGACAGATACATAATGCTATTTGTAGATGACTATTCAAGAATGATGATAGTCATGTTCCTAAAACAAAAATTAGATGCATTCCAAATGTTCAAATGGTATTTGGCTAGAGTTGAGAAAGAAATTGGAAAGAGCCTAAAATGTCTCAGATCTGATAGAGGAGGTGAATTCACATCAAGAGAATTTGAAGAGTTCTACAATGAAAGGGGAATCAAAAGGTAGACATTAGTACCTAGGACTCCACCTCAGAATGGTATAGCAGAGAGAAGGAATAGATCAATTATTGACTGTGCTAGGACTTTAATGATGGAGAAAAATTTTGCACTCAAGTACTGGAGAGAAGCTATAAGTACTACAGTCTACACACTCAATTGAGTTCAAGTCAAGAAAGGTACAAATGCAACACCTTTTGAATTATGGTATGGGCATTCTCCTAATGTAAAACATTTCAAAATATTTGGATGCAAATTTTATATATATAAAGAGTCTATGAATGGAAAGTTTGATGCAAAGAGTGAGGAAGGCACATTTCTTAGTTATTCTACTAGAAGCAAAGCTTATAAGTGCTTGAATGGTAACACTAAAAAAGTAGTAGAAAGCACAAATGTAAAATTTGATGAGCTTGCAGAAGTTAAAAGTGTTGAGGACACCAAGAAAGAAGAGGAATAAAAGACCTTTGTATACTTTTATGAAGGTATATCTAATGATGGTGAAGTTGCAACTCAGAATGATGATCAGCAACAAAATCTAGTATCTGTCGAGTCACAGATAGCAAATGTCAAAAAATAGACACATTCAAAAGTCGAGCTGTAGAATACAAAAAATGTTCATTCAGACTCTAAGAATAGTGAACAAGAAGAGAATGAACAAATACCTGATGAAAATATGCATGAGGATACAGATTCTAAAAGAGATAACATGCAAACAAGGAAAGAACCTATATTAGCAAAGTATGTGAAAAGACATCATCTTGCAGATCAAATTATTGGAAATAAAGAGGTAGGACCAATGACAAGGAATAGACTCATAAATGAAACATGTTTGCTCAGTAAAATGGAACCCAAAATAGTAAGTGAAGCCATAACAAATGATGACTGGTATAATGCTATAAAAGAAGAAATAGAACAAATTGAGAAGAACAAGACATGGACCTTAGTCTCAAGACTAGCTGATAAGAATGTGATTGGAATCAAGTGGGTGTTCAGAAACAAGTTAGATGAAAATGGTGAAATCACAAGGAACAAGGCAAGACTAGTTTGTAAAGGGTATGCACAAGAAGGAGGACTAGATTATGGAGAAACTTTTGCTCCAGTTGCCAGAATGGAAGGATTAAGGACCTTACTGGTATATGCAGCCTTCAAAGGATTTGAAGTCTATCAAATGGATGTAAAGTTCGCATTTCTAAATGGTATACTTGAAGAGGAAGTCTACATAGAGCAACCAGAAGGTTTTGTTGATGAAAAGAACAAAAATAAGGTATGTAAACTGCATAAGGCTCTATATGGATTGAAGCAAGCCCCTAGAGCTTGGTATAAGAGACTTCACAAGTATTTGGTGCAAATAGGATTTGAAAGAATTGATGATAACAACAACATGTACATCAAATCAGAAGAAGGTAAGGATATTCTTGTATCTAAAATATTTGTGGATGATATAGTTTTTGGAGGAAAGGAAGCACTTTGCAAAATTTTTACTGACAAAATGAAACATGAGTTTGAAATGTTTATGTTTGGAGAAATTAGATTCTTTGTAGGATTGCAAGTGCATCAACTAAAATATGGTATATTTGTGACACAATCAAAATACATCAAGGAGATACTCAAGAAGTTTGGATTGGAAGACTCCAAACCAATCAGCACACCAATGGTAATAGGACATAAGCTATCTAAAAATGATGAATCAGTTGAAGTCAATCAAACAATGTACAGATCCATGATTGGAAAACTACAATATGTTGTACATAGTAGACCAGACATAGCACTAGTAGTTGGAATAGTGGCTAGATTCTCTGCCAATCCTAGAGAAAATCATCTCATGCCAGTAAAAAGGATAATGAGGTATCTCAAAGGAACTGATGATTTTTTTTTATATTACAAAAAGAATGAGAAGTTTGAGCTCAATGCATATACAGATGTAGATTGGGGAGGAAACATTGATTTCAGAAAAAGCACAAGTGGAGGAGCATTATTCTTAGGAAAAAGGCTAGTTACTTGGACTAGCAAGAAACAAACATGCACATCTCAGTCCATTGTAGAAGTAGAATATGTGGTAGCAGGAGTCAATTGCACAAACATTGTGTGGCTTAAACATCTATTGAAAAGAATGAAAGAAGAGGTAACTAAACTTATGACATTGTATTGTGATAATACAAGTGCTATAAACATATCCAAGAATCCAGTAATGCATGCAAGAACTAAGCACATTGCAATAAAGTATCACTATGTTAGAGAATTGGTGTAAGAAAAACAAGTAAAGATGGAGTACATTCATACAAAGGAATAAATTGCAGACATCTTCACCAAACCATTGCCCAAAGATGCTCATGAATATCTTAGAGGCAGGTTAGGGGTAATGCCCCTAACTCAAGTAGTCTAAAGCAACATAGAAGTTGCCTTGCATCAACATGAGTAGATCATTGAAATATTAGAAGTGTGATGCAGAGGATGACAATAGGAGTAGAAACTCTAGATTAGTCACAAGCATGGTGACAAAGGGAGAAAAACATAAAGATGCTACATCTTTGGAATTTATGTCAAAGAGGGAGATATAGGTGAAACTGATATGATCAAAAAAAAGAGAGAGATATATGATATATATGAAAGGATCAAGAATATAGAGTAAGGATGCAACAATACAGAGGGAGAAATAAAAAAAAGGATTCAATTTGTATTAGTTATATACCAAGCAGGAAACGTATGTAATTTCGATGGTAACTAAGTTGATCATCTTAGTAATTTGATCAATTTGGTTTGCCATCAATGCCAAAGAGGGAGATTGTTGAAAATGATTGAAAAGATAATGAATAAAAGATAATAGAACTAGTAAAGAATGTTTTCAATTATTATTTTGTCATTGATGTCAAACTTGCTACTTGCAAGAATGACAATTACTTTAGTGATCTAATACTATAAGTTGGTTGATTGACAAGGAGGTGGCAATCAATAAGATGTAACTAGAGTACCTAGAGAAAGTTTAAACTTATGATGTTGAAATGAAGTATAAGGATCAGCTAAGCCATTGATGAAATAGTGTATTGATGACATATTCTAAGACAGAGAGGATGGATACACCAAGACATATCAAAGATGAAAGGATTAACTAAGTTCTAGTTAAGTGCTAAACAGATTCTTAGTTGAAGCTAAGAAGTCTTCAGGTGTCAAGTGAAGATCAAGTGCCGAGTAGCATAAAAGATAATAGGTGCCAAGTAAGTCTTAAAGTGTCGAGCAAGATATAAGTGCCAAGTGATATTGAAGTGCTGAGTGAATTTCAAGAGCTGAGTTTCACAGAATTTCTTCAGGTTTCGAGAGCCAGTAAATAACAATAAAAGCTGAGTAACAAAGAAGGTGTCGAGCATTAGTAAACCAATAATGCCAAGTTGCTGCATTATTTGTTAAAACAAGATTCACCAGATCAGTGGTGATAAGGTTGTTACATCAAATTTTGTGAATCAAATAGAAGATAAGAATGATGAGCTGGTGATGTAGAACACTATGTAAAACATTTTTGGCAAATGCTAATGGATTTATCATGAAGTTTCTAGATAGAAACTAGATATTGGATAGATACATTGTATCTTATCTAATCCATTGAAACCCTAAAAATGGAGAAGGAGATTTGAGCAGGAAATCAAGAATAGAACTTCTTTATAAGGAGTTATAGGTTAGAGATCAAGTGTGCATGCAAGAGAGGGAATTAGTCATAAGTGCAATCATGCAAAGAAGCCTAGAGGAGTAAGAACAAAGCATCAAGACTTTGAGTTGATCAAGTGACTAGAGATTGCAGTGGCATACCGAGTGGAAGAAGTCAAGGAGATAGATCTTGAAGGGTGAACAAGCTGTCAGCACTGTAAGGAAGAGAAGCCAAGAAAAGAAAGGACCTGAAGAGTGATCTGAAATCTACATAGTGAGGGTTGCAAATCTATATCAAATCAAAACATTTCTAATACTTTCTTACCATTGTATTAGATACTGAAACCCTACATTGCTAGGTTAGCTTAATAGCTAGGTGGATAAGCCTTAGGAAAAGAATAGAAGATCCCCAAGAGAAGTAAAAAGAGATCCTCAAGAGAAGGATGAAGAGATCCTTAAGAGAAGGATAAGAGATCCTTAGGAGGAGGATAGAAGATCCTTAGAGAGGGATGAAAGATTCTTTTGTGAAGGTGATTGCAAATCCCATAAAACTTGGGTGAGCCTAATAGCTCTATGTAAATCCTTTAATAGGGTGACATTCCAAGTTGAATGTTGTTAGATCCTTTAACAAGGTCACATTTAGCAATGTGTTGGAGCCTTTAACAGGGCAGGCCTTTAATAGGGAAAACCATCAGAAGTGGTTGAAATCAATTGTGTAATTATTTTGTGGGTATCATCCCCAGTCCAGTTTTACCTTCTTATTTTTGGATGGTTTCTGGGTTATCAAATCCTTAGTGTTATGGTGTGATGCATGTTTAATTTTTATGGTTGTTTAATGTTTAATTGCATGCATGGTAATTTTAGTTATGAGCCATTAAGGATTTGTAGAAAAATTTTAATTGGACATCATTGGACCTTGAATAACTGATTCAGCCCCCCTCTTAGTTATTCTAAATAGTTCTAACAATGAGTGCTCTCCATAGCTTCATTTTTACAACACCAAATATTATAAGATGTTTTATGATGCCATTTCCATGGAGATGGTAAAAATATTATAAGGGACACCTGCGAGGAGGCTATCATCAGAAGTGGAATAAAAAGTTAAGAAGTATGGTAGTTGGTTTATGCAATTTCTAAAATTCACCTTATATTAGAGTAGTAGGAAGTGCAATTTATCCCAAGAGACTTCCAAGTTACTCACTTGACAAGATAGTTTTGATGGAGTTGGCTATGCAACTTGAGCATTATGACAAAATGATGAAACTTAAGGCGAGACAAGGATTACCTTCTCATTGGGAATAGGCAATGATACTTTCCCCAATAATATCTCCTTTGCATATGTAGAGAAGGATTTAGAATGGTATCTTCTAGGATGGTATAGAGAAAGAAAAGGATTCAATCATAATGGTCTTATCAAGGCATCTCACAAAAAGACATGCAAAAATATTCCTACTATAGAAGTTTTTTGGGCCAATGCACAAGATGAGTTTTAGGTGAGAAAGTTATCTTTCTCAATATTTTCAATGGGCATGATGAGGGCAATCAAATTGAGAGGCCTTAATATTCCTAATCAACTAGAAGATGATGAAAATGTGCTAAGGGAAGATTATGATATAGTGGATGGAGGAGAGTTGGATCCATTGAATTGGGATGATCATTAGAATCCTTCCCTAGTGGCAGTTCCAAGGAAAGTTGATCTACACATTGAGTCATGGTACAATGAGAAGTTAAGCCAATTAAAAACTTGGAAGGTATGCCTTACTTATGAGAATATGAAACTAGAGGAAAGAGGTCTAGCAGAGTCTGTCAAATAGAAAGGTTGGGAAATAGCTAGCAACAAAAGGTAGTTAAGACCAAGAAGATAAATTCAAAGGTTGAGAAAAGTAAAGAACATTAGAAGCCTCCAAAAAAGAGACAAAATGCAATAGCATCAAGGGAGAGCATAATTGAGGCTAGCAGCTAAGAGGTTAATACAAGTGGATAAAGGGTCTCAGTAGAGGTGAGATCTAATTTAGAATCAAGTGGTTATAGTAACAGTATCAAATACTCTCCTCTTTTGAAGAACCAACATGGAGATGGTATGATAGTCACTAGTGAAGAAGAATATATGCTAATTGTGTTAGAAATTGGGAATATTGAGAAGGGGGATGAATTAATATTCTACAAACTTTTTTTGCCAACTAGATATTATTAATTTTTTTGAACCATGCATAAGAAAGTAAACAAGTAATTCTAGATAGTAATATTAACCATGCATAAAGAGAACTCATAAGACCATATTTTATTAATTGGGAAATATTGGCCAAGGGAAAACCCAGGTGGGGATGATACCCACTAGATGATATACTGATATATATGTTCCTTTATTAGAGGATGGACCCTAATAGGAGTCAATGAGATAATTCAGTATAGAAAAAGGAAAAATGAAAGGAAGGGGCTTTTATAGTCCATGACACCAGCCATAGGTGTATGGGTTAACATATGGTGACAGTGTATGGGACTACCTCTTACTCCTTGCAGGAGGTACCTAATTACACTACAAATGAGGCATGCATACCCTACCCCCCAACCCTATTAGGAGACTTTGAATCCCTATTAAGAGATTTCAACCCATTTAGGAGTTGTAGTACAAAGGATGCAAGAAGAGTTCATTGCCCAAACATGTATTTCAAATTACAAGAATAGCTCACTGCCCAAACATGCACTTCCAACTACAAGAAGAGCTCATTTACCAAACATGTAATTGAACATTAAGTACCTCAAATAAAGATGTATAGATACTATAACTTCATCTAGGCTGATCTCTGACCTTAGCTCGATCTCAGATCACAAAATCAAGTTCTCAAAGACTTTGCATATATCACTTTATAAAAAATTCACATATCACTTATCATGATACAATTGCACACTAAAACTCACAAGATATCCTTTATATAAATATCATACCTTTTGTAAAAAAAATTCTAGGTCAGCTAGGACCACAATATATTTTTCCAACTTGGAGTAAACATCTAGGATATTGGCCCTAATTGGTCAAGTGATTATTTTGCAAACAAAATAATTCCTTTTCCTTTTAATTTTGTTCTCTTGTTCCACTAGTAAATCATGAATATCTCTTTTTTGTATTGTCTATAATGATGTCTGAGGTTATTCACATTATCATCAACATGTATACTATCTCCATCTATCATTGCTAGTCATAATATGACATTAGAAACATTTTACATATAAAACATTGTACTGTTGTAAGCCAATTTCATACTTCAACAATTTTCTGAGTACCAAAAGTTAAGTAACTTTATTTCTAAGATTTTATACAAGTATGTACATCATGTGCTACCATTAATGACAATAATTACATCACTACATATAGCCAATTGTCAACAATCTCCCCCTTTGGCATTGATGACAAAAAAGTAAGGAAAATTGACTAAGTGACAAAACCTTAACCAAAACTTACAATACTTATCATCTATTATATTACATATAATTCATATTAAAAATTCTCAATTTCTCAATTTCTTCCCCTTTGGATATGATCGCTACATACATATCTTACTACACAATTTTATTCTACAACTTCTCCCCCTTTCACATCAATGAAAAAGGTTGGAAAGTCCAAAACTGTCAAAATGTTGTCTTTTTGTTGTCAAATGCTATTTTTATACCTTAGGCTACTAATATCTTCATATGATCATCAAAAAAATTCTTCAAACTATTCATACCTTTCTCCCAAGTTTATTTTTCTACTTCAGCAGTGGTGAGTGTTTCACATAAGGCATATGATTCAATCTCAACTACATTATGGTTAGAATAGGTGAAATTTGCATAAGTGTTATTTTCTTTGACACATTCTTCCAACTATCTCTCAATGAAAGATATCTCTATAGAAATAGAATCTCTAAATTCTAATAGTCTTTTCAAAATTAATTCTTTTTCAAGTTCCAATTTTCCAATGTCTATGTAAACATCGATGAGTTGTCCTTCCAATTCATCAACTTTGCAAGAGGGTTGATTTATTTGACTAATTAGAGATTTCATCTCACTCAACTTCTCTTGAATCTTTTTATCTAAATATTTGGTCAACTTATGAGATAAAGTACATTTGATGTACAAATTACCTTACCAACTTGTTGACATCTTTGAAGCTCATTGATGCAAGTATCAAGACTTAGCAAACCATTCTAAATATTCTAAAAAATGTTGCTAAAAAGATTAGCATCATGTGAAATTTGAGCCTTAGACCCAGTAACATTCAAAAAAAAATTAAATTCATCATCTTTGTAAGGTTCTTCTTGGTGTAGTGTCTTCTTCAGTGTGTTTGGCTATAAGGGTGTTGTGCAATCTCTCAATCACATCCATTAATGCTCTTTGTAGACTTTTGGCCTTTCTGTTCTTCTCAAATAATTTTTTCAAGGATGAGATCAAGTTAGATTGATTTTTATCATCACTTATAAGTTAAGAAAGAGATATATGAGAGGATGAGCTAGATGCTTTCACCTCATCTTCCTTTTTTTCCTTCTCTACTACCTTCTTTGATTTTCTCTCTTTTTCTTCCTTCTTTTTACTTTCCTTCTTTTCTCTTTCTTCCTTTTCTTTTTCTCTTTTTTTATCCTCCCATGAACAAAAAGTGGCCTCATCTTACTTTGCAAGTAATGTCCTAGTTTTTTCATCCATTTCTTGATTTCATCATCATCTATCTTGCACATAGTTCTTAGTATTGACTTCCAAAGTTCCATGTCTTCTTTATGAACTTCTACCTTCTTAGCTACAAGTCTATCATGGACCTTTTGATTCATCACACCTTTAATACTCTCAAGTTTCAAGTTTTTAAGAATCATATATCTCATAGTAGAGGTATTGATCTACTCTTTCTCTATATTACTATACAAATCATAAAACTTTTTCATGTACACAAAGTTTCCTTCATTGACAATGACTCTATTGATTTTATCTATCTTTGGTTTCCATAGTTGCCTTGTTTTACCTATTGTCTACTTGGAAACAATGACTTTCGCTAGTTTTTTTTCTTCTTGTTCCTCTTCTTCTTCTTCTTCTTCATTACTAGAGTCTTCAATTTTCAACAATGTCTTCTTTCTTTTCTCTAGTCTAGTAGCTTGCTACTTAACTCTTTTAGACTTGTGAGTCTCTACTAACCTTTTAGACTTCCTCTTAGGTTCACTTGTTTGGTCAATTGATACGATAGAATATGGAATGTTGTATTCTATAGGAGTTTATATAATAGATACATTGGATTCTTGGCCAATTTATAGACTTGTTGCATACATTACACCTTGTTCACAGCTTGTTTTAGTCTAGAGATTATTTTTCTAACTACTTTAGATTTTTCTTCTAACATACTAGCCTCAGATAATGCATTATTCATTATAGATGAAATCTTCTTATGAGATTCCTTTACTAATGTTGCCTGGTAGGCTAGCTGGTTTATCTCCTCATATGTTCCAAATTTGTATGATGTTTGATCTATATTGGATTTCAATATTAAATCAATATAACAAATAGCTATGTCATTGCTCAATTCGTAACCTAGGGGCTCAAGAAATGTTTCCCAAGGTTCTACTACTTCAATATAGGGTAGGTCGGTATCTACCATAAAAAATATGTCATTCTTAAAAATATCAACAATTATAGGGGCAATTCTAAATATCTATTTCATCTCATTCTGAAATGTCCTCATAATTAAATTTCTATTGTCCAAGACTTTCTCTGCACACATCTATTATCTTGTCCATAGTGCATCTTTTACTAATCATAATATTAGTAACTAATAAAAATGGAAATCTTTTAAGTACATGAAATAAAATATGATTAAAATATGATTAATTAGAGACTGGAATATGAAGACACTGTTCTTAGTTCTCTTAATTTTCTCCAAATTCTCAAGAAGTTGTACTCTCAGAATCTCACTTAAATTCACTATTTCTTTCTCAATGCACATCTTATAAGCTACATAAGTGAAAACATTAGAACTTGCACAAATAGAACATGCAAATGATTCTGCTCAAGAATCTTACATCATGTTGTTTGATGGTGTTAATCACCATTTCTTTACCATTTTAAACTACCTTAATATAACTTTCAACCTCTTTCTTAACTAGTTTCTTACCAATAGGTACATTTCTTTGTTTCCTAAGACTAGTGACCTCATGAAT
Source organism: Cupressus sempervirens (assembly GCA_028749045.1). Lineage (NCBI taxonomy): Eukaryota > Viridiplantae > Streptophyta > Pinopsida > Cupressales > Cupressaceae > Cupressus > Cupressus sempervirens. Next base: position 774,035,228 of record CM053790.1, on the reverse strand, counting down.
AACATTGAAAGAGCTGTCAACTACATTGTCTCCCATCCAAATCTTTCCATTATGAATTTTTCTCAATATGATCTAAGTACATTCTTAAGTATCAAGTTCATGGTAAAAATGATATCTAAGTCTTTTAGATGCTCATATCTAGGCTTAATAGTCATATCATGATTCAAAACAATTTCCATATCTCTTTTCATAAACGCACTTCCAATGGTTTCAAACTTACTGCACAGGTAGCTTCCTACATCTTCCAAGAAAACTACATTGTCCAAAGTATTTGATAAAGCCAAATTAGGGTATTCTTCTAGGGGTTTCAAAGGAACAACTTTTAATTTGATTCTCCCAGCATTTTGATTATTCATAAAAACTAACATATCCATGATTATACCAAATAAAAATTTATCAAAGAATTTTTGTGCAGAAAATGATAAAATACCTTTTTTGGAGTATGATTTTTCTCGAAATCAATTTTTTTCAAATTACTTTGGGTGCTCTAAGATTCTCGCATGATCATAATGTAGAAATAATCAAGGTCATACTCAATTTATTCAGCTAGAACTTGCATTAATTGTATACTTTGCTAAATCAAAAATGCTATTAATTTTGTTCTAAAATCAAATATCTACTCAAGATCTTCTGTCTGATCTTCTAGTGCTATATGAGGTTCAGTATAGCTTCCTTTCACCATGACAATGCTCCTAAAAACATCACTTCATGATTTTTTTTTTGTAGAAATACAAATTTCATCTTTTTTATAGAGTAAACTTTCTCTATTATAATAGTATCTCTTATCTCCTTTGTAAGTTGTTTCAATAAGCTCCAAATTGCAAGTGATCTTAATTATACTCAAAAACTCAAAACTCATCAAGATAAATCTTCTCTCAACCTCACTAGTCATTGCTTGATTTCTAAATGAAGTTTCTAATTTTAGTGCTATGAACGAGCTTAATTCAACTTGGTTGAATCAAACTCAATTATTGAATTCAATTTTCCTATCTTAGAATCATCTAACTTTTTTTTTGAAATATCTAATCCCTTTACAAATGCCTTAGTAAGTTCTTCTCGAAGTTGACTGACTAGATTTTTTTTTCCTTTATTTTTTTTCTTAGTTCCAGTGTTACTTTTGTGATTCCTTCTATCATTTCCAAATTTCCTCCCATTGTTACATCTATTTACAAATTTTCTTCTATGATTCCTTCTATCATTTTTGAAGTTATGTCCATTACTAATTCTACCCATTCTTTAATACTTTGTTGTATGTCCAAATTTGTTGCATAATTGACATACTGTGAATCTACTTCTAGGATTCTATTGATCAGTAGGTGCTTGACAATTTTGTGCTACGTGTCCAAAGTTGTTACACTTATAACACATGATCTACTTCCTTTCTTCATAAGGTCTACTTTCTCTTGATGTCATTTCATTAGATCTTCTTCTATCTATAGGGTTAATGTTTCTAAACATTCTACTATTTCTTCTATTATTATCATATTTAGGTTTCCTACAATCAATTGTATTATAACCAAATCCATGACAATTATGACAATAAAATTTGATAACATGACTAAAAGATTTATTTGTACAATCTCTTTAATATAACCTATTTCATTACATGAAAAACATTTACCTCTAAGTTCATACATGGTTTCTTTAAGAGATTTCACATGCTTAGTTTCATCCAATTTCTCAGTATCCTTCTCTTGTCCAACTTCTTTGGATTTATTAGAAGATTGATTAGATTCAATCTTATCATTAGATTATTTCTCTTTTAGATCTAATTTACTTTTAGGTTTTGTTGCAGACATGTTAAATAGATAACCAAAACCAGTCTTATCATAGGTAGGTCTTTGTATTGACATTGATTCATCAAGATTTTCTCTACTAGTGTAAAGCTTTTCAACTTGTTTCTTGCACTAAGTTAGTTCACCATTCATAGTAGTGTTGTACTTATGAATTTCTTCATGATCTTCTTTCAATGTTTCAAATTTAGACATCCTCTTTGCTAAACTCACTCTAAGATCTAAATATTCAGTCTTCAAATTAGATTCAATTTTGCTAGGATCATTCTTCAAACTCAACTTTAAATTGGTCATGTTCAATTCATTATTCAATACATTGTACTCTATTTTTAGTTTAGAATATTCATCATCACTAGTTTCAAATTTAGTAGATTTAGGCTTGGATTTGAGATGTTCAGTCTTGTCCTTTAATCTTCATATCTATCTTTTAGCTTATCTCTTTCCTTAGTATGGAGATCAGTTTTTTCAAGTGCCACTTCAAGGTTCTTCATCAACTATTCCATATCCAATGGGATCTTACTCAAGTTGTGAAGCCTTTTATGAGTAATTAGGATCTAATATGAATTGTTAGAAATAGGTAATGTTGGGGGGGTGGGTGTGGTTTGAATTAGTATTATACAAAATTTTGTCACCAACTAGATATTATTAATTACTTTGAACCATACATAAGAAAGTAAACAAGTAATGTTGAATATTAATAATAACCATGTATGAAGAGAACTCATAAAACCATATTTTTTTAACTAGGGAAACCCAAGCCAAGGGAATACCCTGGTGGGAATGATATCCACTAGATGATATATTGATATATATGTTCCTTTTAAAAGGATGGACCTTGTTAGGATTCAATGAGAAAATTTAGTATAAAGAGTCCTTGTTAGGAGATTTTGAATCCTTTTCAAGAGATTCCAATCCTGTTAGGAGTTGTAGTACAATGGATGCAAGAAGAGCTCACTACCCAAACATGAACTTCCAATTACAAGAAAATCTCATTGTCCAAATATGTAACTAAACTTTATGCTCCTCTAATATAGATGTATAGATGCTATAACTTCTTCTAGGATTATCTCTGACCTCAACAAGATTCAATTTTTCAGTCACTTGATAATGAAGAGTCTAAACAAGCTATTGACGATATAAATGAAAAATTTGAATTTCATTTTCATCCTAACATGGCATACGTAGAAAAAGGATAGATAAAAAAAATTGAGCTAGAAATGAACATATAATGTTTATTGTAACTTTGGATTGGTAGCTGTAACAAAAGAGTTTGGATTAACTCTTGATCAACTTGGAAAAAATCTATCACTCAAGCATAAGCTACCCAGATTATGCATACATTTACTCTATAATCTTCACCATTATAATTTCTAATTAGGGTTAGAAGGATAACTCAATTTTAACTAAGGTATCTATTTTATCAATTCTTTTCAATAGTTATGTAAAATTGAAGAAACTAGTAATATGCTAGTTGATGTTGCAACCAAATTATTCAGTGGAGAGTTTAAAGACCCCAAATTAGTCCTAACAAGCATTAGACACATGGTATGTATTTTAATATAACTTTTTTCTCATATTTTTGTTTCTATCATTTATGATTCATTTTAATCAGAGTGTCACATATTGGGGATTTCTATGGTGAATCTCGTGATAAGTTGTGAGCTACTTTTTAAGGAATTTGTCCACCATATTTATATGGAGTAGAAAATTTTATCTACAAAATCCAAAGATGATGGAAAGAATAGGATTGATGACTTCCATCAGTTTTCTAGGGTGAAATGGTTAGTTAAATAGCATATAAAAATGTTTAATAATAAAAAAATGTTTCTTATTCATAAAGCTTAAGTAGGAAAACTTATTCAAGTTCTTATATTTCTGTCAAGAGATGTAGTAGAGAAATCCATAATGTTTGAATCTGAAGACTACTACCTTAGTCATAGGGTGAACCAAACTGCTCAACTATGGAACACACAACACAAATCAATAGTAAAGTATGCCCTTTGCAACTTCATTTTACCTAGTATAGAGAAGGAAGCTCATATGTTATTATCTATAGGAGAAAAAAGTTGTCTTCTTGAGGATTGTAAGGAGAAATTTTGGAATAAAGTGTCATTTTCTCCATATTAGCATAGTGAATTTGATAGCAAGAAAAACTCTAAAAAGAACTTCGGATCACATGTAATGTCATGTTGATGAGGTTCTAGTAAAGATCCTACAAAGTTTGTGCTACTTGATGCTTTAGGTGAAGTGTTGGATATTATTTTCATGTCATATTTAAGTGTTTGGTCAAATATTTTTGATGTACAAAGTGACTACCAACAACTTTCAAAATCTATTATGGATCAATGGCCTCACATCAATATTTTGGGAGCATCAAATATATGTTTTAAATACTTGAAGGATGATACAAGGGTAAACCAATTCAACAATTTTATATACAAAGAATATATTATTTTAGTTTCTGTATGAGACATTGATTTCTAGCTCATTGTTGTGAGTGTGCAACTTGCTTTCTTCATTTTAAATTTGTTGATTTTGTTTTTAAACCAAGATAAATTAAGGTCAAAATGATTGTCTAGATGAACTAGTAGAGGGAGTGGATTCATTAGTGGTTAATATGCAGGTGAAATCCTTTCTTTCCTCTATGAAACATCTCCATCACCCAAGATCACTTATCGAAACATAGTGGAATGTCTAGAAGTGAGAAGGTTATTTTAGTAACTTGCCTAAGTGCAAACTATTGACTATATTGCTTGAATGTCAAACTATAAAAATAATAATTTAATTTAATGTTAACACATAAACTTAGGTAACATTTTATTCTAAAAGTCTCTAATTAATTATAGGTATTGTGCAACATGCGGTGGCACTTGGTCAATATTTGCAAAACCCATTGGCCATGCATGGTTGCGACATTATTTGGTGTTGGTTGAGAGATATTATCATTAAAGCTTCATTATCTAGAATATTTAGTCCCTAAAATTATATATATATATATATATATATATATATATATATATATATATATATATATATATATATATATATATATATATATATATATATATATATATATATATATATATATATATATATATATATATATATATATATATATATATATATGAAGGTGATGAAAAGATGATGATCAAAATAATGAACCAAGGCGGTGTTGACATAAATGTGACAACATCACACGAATGGATGTTTTCCCTTTGCAATTTATTTTTATCCTTGGAACAAAAAAAAGTTTATTCCATATAAAATGCTATTTCAAGGGTTGGGAAGTTTTACAGTCATAGAGAGTTTTTGACTCTAGAATTATTCAAAATATTTGTCTTTATATATGTTTTTATCTTCTTGAGAGTTAGAAAGAATGGACAAGCTACATCTAGTAGCCAACTCATGAATTCATTTTGTGACACCAGAATTCATTCTGAGTTATAGGAATTGGCCAATAAAATGACTAAGGATGTGCATTATAAATATTTGGGGCAAGATATAAATGACAAAAAATATATGGAAATTAAACATATCAAAATCCATCCATATCTATTGAAGGCCCTTGATATAGATGACTATTATAAAAACATGGAACAACAATCAGATAATAAAAGATAGGAAACACTTTGTGATATTAAGTTTGAACCACTCCATAGATTTTATGATTGCAAACTACCATATAGGAAGTTAGATCCAAATGAGTAATTTTTTATGCTTACAGGAGAAAGTGAAGAAACCCTTCCAGAGGGGAAATTGTTCAAGCAACCATTCGAAGAGTTCTAGATCATTTTTTTTGGTAATCTGGAATGAAGCATAATAGGGATGATTTTAAAGGATGATCTTTCTAATGGTACATGTATGGATCATGTGGAGCATAACATAGAAGGTAGTGTTCTTACCTATTGAGTCAAAAGTGTGCAAAAACAAAGATACTTAGTTGATTTGTCATGCAAATTGAATGAAGTGAGTGATTAGTTTCAAAGTAGATAGGATAGGGTTCGCTACTATGCAAGTGAATAATTTATTTTACAAAGTGAAAAAAAAAATTAATTTTACATATTTAGGCCTAGGCACCATGCGTGCTATAATATGCCACAAAGGCTTTCCTTCAAACAAAACCACTCTTTTGAAACTTCCTTTAGCTAGTACTTTTATTCCCTTAGCCCAGCTTTCTAACATCATCTACTATGATGCTTTAGGGTTTATAGAATATAATTTATTCATTATTCCTCAACCAAAACCATGGTCTATTCCATCAGGCTTTTAAATCATGATCCAACCAAGATTTTGTTAATTAAAATAAAATTATTATTATGAAAGAAGACATGAACAACACCCCTTTCTATTGGTTTTAGCACAAATTGCCAAACAAAATGTTTACCTTGTTGAATTCTTCATCACAATATTTCAACTGCACCAATCTTTAAATTAGCATATAGATTGTCCATAAAAATTATCTTTTCTACTCATTCTTTTTCCCAAAACTATTACAAGCCAAACTATGCTACAACCTTTCCCTTGCCCTCTCCTCTTCGATGTCAGTACAAACATGAACTACAATACTCCCCTTTCCATTTACAACCTTAAAACCTTTGACTTCCATTAAAACAAGCACAAAAGGACCTTCCCAATCTTTTGCAATACAAAAACAAAAAATCAACAAAAGGGGCTTCCCTCATGTTAATCGACCTTACTATCTTACACAAAGCATTCAAATAAATCAAAACACTTACATTGGTCCTCATCCTTAAGCTCAATCAATTCAAAGCCGATCTCTTCAATACATCTTAAAACTACATAGAATCCTAAAATCTAATTCTCTATCAGGATTGCTTCAAAACAATTGAAAGTGCACCTACATTCAAGGGCTGAACTTCACTTGCACAACTCATACACAATAGGTACTCTGCATCAATCCCCCATCTTTAAAAAAAAAAGCATTTTATGGTAATAAAAAACCAAATTTTTTGTAGATTATCCCATTTCATAACTAGCAAACTTAACTAAGGCATGTGTATTTTCTTCATTTGATAAGATGAATTGATTGGTTAGAGAAACCCCTCTTTATCTAGTACATAGAAGATATCCTATTGAGTTTTTATTATTTATAGGGATGGGTCAAATCCTTTTGCCACATGTAATGAGTAGAATATTAGAATAGACTATGTTAGACTATGACATTTCTTGAGGCTAAAACACTTTAGTTTCTCTATAATACATACATGAAGAGTACGAGTATTGGGTGTAGCGAGATAATGGATATAATATGTTTTTTACAAACTAGACAAAGCATGAACAAAAAAATTGAAAAAATAAAGTGAATATTTCATTTTTTTGGCATTCCTCATGATTAAAACATAAAATTTGCAAAATACCTAGTAGAATGCTGAAGACACTGGAGCTTCCATCATACTCCACAAACCCTAATATTTGGGGCTAAGAAAAGACAGTCCATTGAAAGTTAAAACGATAGAATGAAATTGAATATTTGCTATTTTATTACATTTTTTGAAATGAGGTTTTGTCACCATCTAAGTATAGTTTTAATGTTATTAATTAATTTAATTTTTATTTATTTATTCTTTTTTTTTTTTTTTTTTTTAATCAAAATCAACAATTACAATAAATAATATGTTCTAGGATGCTTTATTTTATTATTGATTATTTTTTGTTTAATTTTATATTAATTAAATTTTATTTTTTATCAATAATAATTACAAATCTTAATTTATCTTGTTTTCCATATTTAACTTTAAGAAAATTGAAATAATTTTGTATTTATATTTAAAATGATTAATAATAATCTAGGATTTCATAACAATATATTAATTTTCTTAAACATTTTAAACATTTGAATTATTTTTAGATTGAGTAGTTTTGTGATGGGAATTGACCTCCTAGGTATTCTCATTTCTTTAGAGGCTTTGTAAGCATGTATATATATATACACACACATTAACTAGTAATTTTAATCAAGTGACATTTGTTCATTCATTCATTCTCGTGATGAAATTATATGGGTTTAATATATATGTGAACCACAAGTCATGAAACACATACTTATACAAGTCAAGGAGTTTAATCGAAATTATATATTGAGATTATAAAATACTAAATTGATAATAAAATCTTTTGGATATGGAAAGATGTACTTGGAGTTTTCTTTTAAGTGCATGGTTGATTTTTATTTAATTCTCTAGGAGTTCATGGATAGATTTTAAGGAGTTTGAGATTAAATTGAGGTCATTCTGAGTTTGTTTCTAGTTCAATATCAATTAAGAGAACATTCAAGGAGGTTAATTTATGATAATGTATTGATAGGAGACAAAATCCATCAGTGAATAATAAAGGTTATAAAAAAATGTATTAATATGATATAAAAATCATTGATCTTCATTGAATCATGTGTTTTGGTGATTAAATATTAGTGACCAATTGTTACTCATTTATTTAATCATTTATATTTTCACTTATATTTATCTTACCATTTAATTTTACTTGAAGACCAAATTAATCATATATTTAGTCACTTATACTCATAAATTGTAAAATATTATTATAATTTGATCAATTTTAGTAATGTGACTAAACATTTTTATCACATGGTCATTTATTTGTATAAATTCTACTAGTGGATAGATTGCCATGTAAGACCATGGGCTTGTTTCTCCCCAATCAACATAGTTGTCAATAGGACCTTTTGTTCATTGTTCAATCTTTCACAATCTATGACCATCACTTTGTCACTTCATAGAAGTTCTCATCCTTTATTTTTCATATGACAAAGAGAAATCATGCCACATGTCTAGGGTGGGCCTCCTTCTTTGTGGCTAGTGAGGTCCTTTGATAGGTTTTCAATTGGTAGGTTTTCATTCACCTTTGCTTCATGGGCTAGTGTATCTTTAGTGTGTTTTACTCATTATTAGATCGAAGATCATTGAGGTTTGTCACTTTGTCACTCTGAAAAGATGGACAAATGTTATTTCATGTGAGATATAGAAAATGTGACATGTGGCATGTGGGTCCTATTTTCCCTTGTGGGTCATAGATTAGGTGGATCAAGTGTCAAGTGAGTTGGGAAAAAGATAACATTTTCATTGGGTGAATGACTAACAGGATTAATGAATCTTGGAGGCATTAGATGAGATAAGATCCATGGTTGTCACTTTGTTACTTTATGAAGATGAAAGATAGTTATTTCATGTGAAAAATTGAGAGTTTGACATGTATACATGACAAGACTAGTTAAGATAGTAACAACACCAGTTAAAGTTACAATTAAGTCTACAATTCATAAAAAAATGTGGATAAGTTTAAAGGGTGGTGCAGTTAAGGTGATTAAATAGTCAAACTTACAAAGACCTTGCACAGTGGAAAAATAAAATAAAACTATCGATCCACATGATGATTTTTGGTTGTCGGACCTATTTGACTACTAATTTTGATATTTTGTCAAGCCAAGAGGAAAGGAAGTTGGTTTTCTCTTCTTGATCTGATCTTCATGATCGATCTTAGCCACTCTGAATGAATGTAAGGCATAGTAACAACACAAAGGACACTCGATCACTAACTAGTATGCATCTACTAGGTTAGAATGATTAATGGCATCATTTCTATCACTTCAAGGTTTCTTCCAGGTCAAGGTTTTGATAATTTCTTGCTTCCAAAGATATACTAAATCAGATCTATTATCCATATCATATCCAATCATCCTTTGGGAGTATTTAATGCATTGGTTAGGTTAGGAAGCAACCCAGAGTTTGTGCCTAAGCTATAAAGATACATTTTGTAACCCTTGTAATAATCAACTCTTCTTTGTTTCTTTGGCATCACTCTGGGATGCTTATTATAAATTCCCTTTGCCTCTAAACTTCATGATATTCTATCTTATTCCCTTTGGCCATTGATGTAATATGTGAGACTCATTTTCATCTCATCAGTGTATTGTGAATATTTGTAATTCACATGACTATATTTCATTTTGTTCACTGAATGGTATATAGTGAATTCTTATTCCTTGTGTTGTCCATTTGGTTATTTGATCTGCATGTGGTTATTGGATTAAAACAAGTTTCAATCTATATAACATTTGATATCATGATAGTTTAATTGTGCATGTATGGGCAAAGATTGGTTTGAATACTCTATTTTGATGCATCACCTCCTTCTGATAAATTAGGTTAATTTTTTATGCATGCTTTCTTCCCTTTCCCCCTCTAAGAGTAGTTAGGTGCATCCTAATAGTAAAGGAAGCTAACCTTCTCTAGAGATAACCTCATTTTTCAAGCCCCACAACTTGGAGGTTGTTTCCATGTTTCACAAGGTTTCCTTTAGGTAAAAAATTTAGAAAAGGGTGAAAATTTTTCTAACAAAAGTTTTTGGCATGTCCAATAGGAAAAAAAAAATTAGAAGATTTCAATTCTACTAGTGTCAAAGAAGAATTTCAAAGTTGATGTTGAGGAAAAAGTGCTACTCTCTATATTCCATGCCTTCAAGAGGCTCATGTTCAAGGAACTTGGTGACTCTACCCCAATCTCACATCTAGTTTTAGACCATAGTTGTTGTGATTCATGTCCAATGCTGAAACAAGTGAATCTTCAAGGGGTAAGTGTCAATACGTAGAGCTTTCATTTTGAAATCCTAGAAGAAGGAAGATGAGAGTGTCTCTATCACCAACTAGGAGTGAAAAAGTAACAAATACCCCTACAAGATCCATCACCACTCCTCTATTTGTTAGATTTAAACCTAGAATACCATCTACTCATATCAATAGACCACTTACTTATGTGCTAGAGCTCATTCTTTTGCCACCTTTAATCATGGAAGTTCCCTCGTTCTAGCCAAAAGACATAACATACTAGTATTAGCTCTTAAAAGTATACCTAATTTCACTATTGAAACTTCCATCTCCCCTATAGAACATATCCAAGAAATATCAAATTTCTACAATATCCATGTAATAACTGAAGATTATGTTGTAGTCATTCTTCTAGCTTCATCCTTGAAAGGAAAAGAATTACAATGGTATAAAGGGTTGCCTCACAACTCTATAATAGATTGGGATGGATTAGGAGCAGCCCTATGGAAGCATTTTGAGGATAATATTGACTATCTTTCATTTTTAGAATAGTTGACTACTATAAAAAGAGTCCCCCATGAATACATGACTAACTTTAATTATAGATTTTAGAAAACATGGGATAGAATATGCACTACAGTGAAGCCTACCCCTAGTAATTCTTTCTTACATTATCTTAGAGCCTTCAATAGTGATATTGCAACTACAATACAAACCATGGGAGGAGATACATTACCTAATTCTTATGAGATAGCAATAAAGGCAGAGAAAATTTTGATACAAGGAGGTAAGTTAGCTCTAAGGCCTCCTATGCCATTCTTCCTTGATATCCCAATTCAACAACCAACAATAGCCCCTATTCCAACACCTTCCATATCAAAACTTTTTGCCATTGTCCCTATGGATTCCATATCTTCAAATGGAATAGATGAAATTGAGGAGATGATGCAGTCAATGATGCAAAACAAAGATAAAGGATTGCAAGGTCAAGAGAAGAAACTAGAGGACGACCTCTTAGTTATGTAGAAGGTGGGAAATAAGGTAATGACACTTGAGATATAGGAAGCTCAAGTAAATAAGGCTCCTCAACTACAATATCAAACTCCAAATAATGGTGGGCCTCCAAATCATAATCAAAATAATACTCCTTTTGATCAGAATAGTCATACTTCTACCTCAAATGCAAATCAAAGTAGGGCCTTAGTCCCTCAAGATAATATGGTTCAAGATCAATATTTTTGTCCCTCTTGAAATTACTCCTGTGCCTATTGCATGTGTCAAAAGGTTAAATCTTGTTTAGCTTTGACCACTCAAGAGCTTGTAGTAGGACAATAAGACAAATGTGAACATTTCCATGTGTGATGTTGTTGCTACTATACCAATGCAAATGAGGTTGTTGTAACAAGAATTGGAGATCATTGAACCAAAGGATCAGCAATCAAGCATGGAGAGTTCCACAAGTCTTGTATAACCATCAAGGGAGGTAGAAGAAAATAAAAAGGTCAGACCTCCTCCATTCTATGTTTCTCTAATTATAGGGTCAAATGAGTTAGTCCACAATTGAATGTGATTGATTAGTAGTTCAACAATGCCCAAGTGTGTAGCTGAGATCCTAGAAATGAAATTTGAGCCCATTATTAGGGATGTATTGTAGTTGGATGGTAGAAATTCCAAGACTATAGGAATCCTTAGGAATGTTGAAATGGCCGCACATGCATTTGCTAGTTGTAATTTAATTCAAGATATATTAGTTTTTGAAGTTAAACCCCATTTTTTCATCTATCTCTCAAGAGATTTCACTACCCAAATAGGTTGCTACATATCCTTTGATTGGTCATATATATTTTTAGAACAAGATATGGAACTAAACCTTCAAGAAAAGAAAAGCCCTTAGGCCTCTAGTATATTGAGCCCTACACTCATATTCTCATCAATATGAATTTTGCTGCCCTAGAGATAAATGAAAATGAGATAGTGCAAGAGCCTACCACTTCTTTGTTAGAGATACTTGATTCTCTCTTAGATGAGTGCACTAATGCATACCAGTTTGATCCTATATCAGAAACCCTAAGGGCAGGCCTTCGTACTTATTGTATATTAGAGAACGATGCTCTTGTCCCTAAAATTATGAAAACCAAAGAAGCTATAAGTGAGATATGGAGTATGTATTTTGATGGATCAAGAAATAAAAATGGATCAGGGACTAGTGTGATGTTGGTTTCTCCTGCACTAGAAAAGTAGCACTTCTCATTTAGGCTTGAATTAAGTTATACTAATAACATGGTAGAGTATGAGGCATTGATTCGAGGTCTCCTACTTGCTCAAAAGAGAGGAATTGAAGCCTTAAGTGTACATGGAGATAGTAGGTTGATTTTTAATCAAGTGAGGAGCCAAAACATTACCAATAATAGTTTTCTTAAGTCTTATAAACATAGAGTATGGGATTTTCTTGAAGGTTTCAATGTATTTAATATTTAGAGCATTCCTAGCAATGAAAATAGACATGCTTATGATGTGCCAAGGATCTTTGAAGATGACACAAAGTAGAATATTAGAGTGGAATTTAGGCTTTATATCCCTAATAATAATGTCAATTGGCAAATGTTTGAATCTGATGCACAAATTGTAAGTTTCTTGTAGAATGAAGTAGAGTTCTCAAATAGAAATTAGTCAAGGTTACATGATCAGTATGGGGATCAAATCATCAATCTTAGTTCCAATATGTTTCCTAAGGGTTTGATTAGTTTAGAAAATATCTTCAATATTGATGATTAGGTAAGAGATAGATGTATGAACCTTGTTGTAAGAAAAGATGATCACATACTAGTCATAGTTGCTGCTAGAAATATCTTAAACATGCGAAAGGTATGTATTGAAATTGAATGAAAAAAATTGATTCATCTATGTCAAGAATTTAGTGATGTTTTTGCATGACATATGATGACTTAAGGGGTTTTGACCCAAGTTTATTTCAGCATACCATAGATTTAAATGACAATGTCAAACCAGTATGACAATAACAGAGCCCAATGAATCCTAAAATTGAACCATTGATGAGAAAGGAGCTATCCAAATTGATTGAGGCTTATATCATCTTTCCTATCAAGAATTCCTCTTAGGTAGCTAACATGGTTCCTGCTAGGAAGAAGAGTAGGGAAATTAGGCCATATGTATATTTTAGAGACCTTAACCAAGACTCCCTTAAGGACCTTCATCCACTTCCTTCCATGGAGTAAATATTATCCAAGGTCAGTGGTTCAAAGAGATTCTCATTACTTGATGGATTCTCTGGTTACAATCAAATGTTAGTCAAAGAGTTTGATAGATATAAGCCTATATTCACCACAAAGTGGAGCACCTATTCTTACAGTAGAATGCCATTTGGGCTAAAAAATGTAGGTTCCACATTTCAAAAGGAAATGGAGATTGCCTTCAAGAGTATGGTAGAAAATTTTGTATTGGTCTATCTTGATGACATAATAGTATACTCAAAAGATGTGATTGATCATTTTGGCCATCTAAGAAATGTGTTTATCAGATGTAGAGAGTATGGAGTGTCACTAAATTTAAGAAAATGTGTCTTTGCCACCAATTAAGGAAAATTTTTAGGACACATTGTATCCAAGGATGGTGTGACCATTGATCGAAAGAGAACAAAAGAAATACTTGGTCTTTCCCTTCCTAACTAGAAGAAAGGGCTACAAAGTTTTCTTGATAGAATAAATTTTGTGAGGAGATTTATTCTTAATATGGCTACCATAGTGAAGCCTCTTACAACTATTCTCAAGAAGAACATGGTTTTTGCATGGACCATGGAAGGTAAAATATGTTTCAAAGAGATAAGAGCAGCCATAGCCTTAGCCCCTTCTCTCATCATTCCAAATTTTGATAAGGATTTCATTCTTTACACCTTAGGAGGTGAGTCAAGTATCTTTATTTTTTTGACTCGGTTAGATGATAAGAATAAAGAACAACCCATAGCCATATTTAGTGAAGGACATAAGGAATATGAAGAAAAGTACAACTATATTGAGAAGCAAGCCCTTACAGTCATAAGATCTTTGAAGAAGTTTAGATACCTTTTATCTAACAATAAGATCCATTTGCTAGTGCCTCATCCAAGTGTTAAGAGTTTCCTCTTGAGAAAATATATTAATGAGAAAAAAGTAGTTTGGATCACTAAAGTGATGTATTATGATGTGGATATCTAGATCACCAAGTTGGGAAGACGGAAAGGATTGTGCAAGATTATGGTCTCATCTCAAGAATCAAATGAAGAAGTTTCCCTAGTATAGTAGAACAAGAATAAGAAGGAAATGAGAATCCAAGGAGTTTGATAAATGACATGATGATCTTCATATCTAGAAATAGATACCTTGGGGATTAGATAGAGCTAAAAAAAGATAGTTGTGTATGCAAAAACCTAACCTATTATGCATAAACAAGAAAACATTAGTAGCATGTGCATTCAACATTCAAATAAGATTGATAAACCACTAAGTCTACCTAAATTTATAACAAACTATGTAACCAAAAAATTAATTCCTCACACAACCTCAAAGTAGCTCAACAAGGGTTCCCATAAGAGGCTTTGTTGGTATGCTTAAATATGAGGGATGTAGATGTGCTCTCCCAAAACACAACTCTTGAATCCCTTGAATGATAAATGATATGAAAAATGAGATGAATCTAATACTAATTGAATGGAGAATAACTTCAAGAAATGGCTATGAGTGAGCCAAACCTCAAAGGATTCTAAGATATGAGATGGAAAATTTAAAGAAACAAACTTAGCAATGATAATCTAGAATGAGATGCAAGCATAAATGCAATAAATCTAACATCTACCAAAAGGGTTAGTATCAAATATGAAAATCACCAAAAAACATTAAAGAGATCTAACACTAAACTAGCATGATAACACTGCAAATGAGGAAGATGTGAAATTCTTGAGACAAGGGTGTTATTTATAGTTTTGAGAGAGGCCTTGGGGAGGTGGCATCTATGTGGCATCCACATAGGTGCCACAAGGGGGACACATGGGCTAAAGGACAAGCCTTGCAAAAGTTAAAAAGAGTCTTTAATGCTTGAGAGGCTCAAGGTGTGCTCACACATGTGTGAGCAACCTTGGGGGAAGGAGTGGGGGGGAAATGTGTAAGAGATGTAAGACATGTAAATGAAGTGGAAGCTTTATTGGATCAAGAGCTTCTCACAGATGTGTAAGCAAACACTTAAGGGCTAAAAGGATGATTAAGAGAGGTTTAGGATAATAAAGTGAGATTAAGTAATGGATATGCTTAGAAGGATGAGAGTGATGGTTGTAGACTAGGTTTTAGGATGGGATGAGGATTAAATCAAATAATATTTAACTTGATCATAAGATTATAGAATTTAATGGAATGGAAGGAATTAAATAAATAAAATTTATTTAAAAGGGGATTTATGGAGTACTTATGCATTAAATGAATTTAATATATTAGGGGGAAGTATTTAAATTAGATTTAAATACATTAGGAAAGTAAACCTATTTAATTAAATACATTTAATTAAATAAGGAGAAGAATATGACAAATATAATTATTTATAATGTCAAAGGAAATATTAAATGAATTAATATATTGTTTAGGACAATTTTAAGTGTCTACAATAGTATAGGTTTTAGTTAATTTCTTATGACATAGTTTATGGTAGCCTATTTAGGAAGGACTTCAATGGAGCTCTACTAAGATGTATTGATGTGGATTAGATTGACAAGATGATTAGGTAGCTTCATGATGGTCTTGATGGTGGCCACTTTTCAGCAAAAACCACTACTATAAAGATAATGAGAGAAAGTTACTACTATCCATCCTTGTTCCATGATTATCATAGGTACATTAGAAAATATGAAAAATGTGCCTTCTTTTCACACAAGAAAAAGGTTATTACCCTTCCACTTCATCTCATTCAAATAGATCAGCCCTTTGCTCAGTGGGGATTATATTTTATAGGTTTTATTAACCCCCATCTAGCTCTAGTCATAAATGGATTCTAGCTACAAAAAAATACTTTACCAGGTGGAAAGAGGAAATTGCATTAAAATATGCTACTTATAATTTGGTGGGCGAGTTCCTAGATGGAGTCATCACAAGGTTTGGAACTCCTTCCACCATTATTTCAAATAATGAATAATCATTTGTAGGAGCTCAAATTTGTGCATGGGTAGTGGATCATGGTATATACTTAAGTACATCTTCCAATTACTATCCCCAAGATAATGGATTAGCTAAGTGCTCCAACAAGAATCTTATCAAAATAATCAAAAGGGCCATATAAGATAACCAAAGCTGTTGACATCAGAACTTGAGAACCACTCTTCAAGCTAACAAAATAACACCCAAGAGAGATATTAGGAACACCCCTTTCATGCTAGTATATGGTAGAGAGGCAAGACTTACTATCTCTTAGGATTTCCCTTCTCTAGAACTATCTCATCAATTGGATCTAATGGAAGATGATTCTATGACAATAAGAATTCCAGAATTGATGGAGTTGAAAAAAAAAGAAATCAGGCCATGCACACCTTGGAAGCACATCAAAAATAAATGAAAAGGTCCTTTAACAAGGAGGCTAAGGTCAAGCAAGAGCCTACAACACAATGATAAGTTGTGAGCCTCTTATCAAAGAGGTCTTTGGTTCAAATCTATACATGCTCAACAAATAATAATAATTAACACAATAATTAATCTTGGCTTTGACCTCTTACCAATCAAAAAAAAAAAGGCTAAGGTCAAGAATTTTAGACAATGTGATCTTTTTCTATATAGATAGAGAAAAACTAGGGAGGCACTCAAAATTTGATGAACTATGGAGTGATCCCTATGTGATAATCAGTTGCAAGTAGACTAATGTTTTCTAGTTGAGTAGGCCTAATTGTGAAATTTTGGCTATTCTAGTCAATGGAATATATCTTAAGCCTTGTTTCTAATAGGGTTGGGGATTTTTGTATATAGTAGAGTTAGTTTGATTACTATTCTTTCCTATTTTCCAAGAAGTGCATGAGCAACATGCCTCAATTGCAAAGATTGCAGAGTGTGTGTTTTCCTATTTCACAGTTGCAGAGGTTGTGGTTGTATTTCTTATGTTGTGGAATTAGGGTTTAAAAATGAGCATATTTTTTCATTTTTTGTGACTCCATACCCCAATGGATGTTTAGGGACACAAGTTGTGTTCATAGCAGGCCTGCACCCCCCTTAAGTTGCCAGAATTATTAGCTAATTCTACCCTCCTACCAAAATATAAATATTTGAATTTAAACTTAGCTCATGTTCATATATTTGAAATATTCAAATATTAGGGCATGATAAAATATATTTTATGACCTTGGGTTATACCTTATTTCCTAAGTAATGCGTGCTTTAATATCTTTGCTAGCTCATATTTTGTCCACTGTCAGATGTAAAAGGACCAAGGGTTGTCACTTTATTGCTATCAGAAAATATAGTACCTTTTGTCATAGTGAAAAAGTGATAGATTCCATGTAACACCATGGGCCCATTCCTCCCCAGTCAGCAAAGTTGTTAGTAGGACCCTTTGTTCATTGTCTGATCTTTCGTGATCTATGACCATTGCTTTGTCTCCTTGTAGAAGTGCCTGTTCTTTATTTTATGTAAAAAAGAAATGTCATGTCGCATGTCTAGAGTGGGCCTCCTTCTTTGTTGCTGGTGAGATCCTATTATAGGAGTCTAGTTTGTAGGTTTTCATTCACTTTTTCTTCTTAGGCTAGCATTTCTTTAGTGTTTTTTACTCACTATTAGATCAAAGATCATCGAGGGTTGTCATTTTGTCACTTTGAAAAGATGTGAGGATGTTATATCATGCAAGATAGTGACAACATGACATGTGGCATGTGGGTCTTATTTTCCCTTGTGGGCCACAGATGAGGTGGATCAATTGTCAAGTGAGTTGGAAGAAAGACAACATTTTCATTAGGTGAAGAATTGATAGGATTAATGAATGAATCTTGGAGCCATCTATTGGGCATTCATTTTGCATGAGGTCAACAGTAGGAATCCATAGTGTAATTCCTCTCTTGGAAAGAAAATCTTTTTAAGGATTCACTCCGAGGTTCAGTGTTTTTCTTGCAACATACCAAAACTTGCTCATTAGAAGATAAATGTGATTGTTCACAAGGAGGCCTTTGCTAGCTCTAAAAACTCTCTTATCTTAGAATTGAAGTAAAATCTGTTCACTATCTCAAAATATCACACCAAAAGAACAAAATCTGTACATTGATGCAATCATTGATGAGAATCTTTAACATGTCAAATAATATTTCACTCTTCATCAAATCAAAAGGCTATGGAAAGTGCACTCATACGAGACAAAAA
Source organism: Cupressus sempervirens (assembly GCA_028749045.1). Classification (NCBI taxonomy): domain Eukaryota; kingdom Viridiplantae; phylum Streptophyta; class Pinopsida; order Cupressales; family Cupressaceae; genus Cupressus; species Cupressus sempervirens. The sequence goes on along the minus strand of CM053790.1, from coordinate 774,016,485 downwards.
GCTATGTAGACACAATCGGGTCATCTCTTCTCAAGCTCGTTACGTCAGAAAAATTCATATATCTATAGCAAACACCAAAACTAAAATATTGCACAACTAGAAACAACACAATAAATCTTTGGCTCAATCACAATCTCATGAATAAAATCCAAAAAACAATGCCACATTCAAGAAAGAATAACTACACTCTAAATGCTAGCACAGAAAGTGTAACTTTATTGCATAATAACGGTAGCCCTTGTTACATTTTACAATGGGGTATTTATAAGAAATCATCTCATCAATTTGTGTTGAGAGTGAGAGATATCTTGATGCATTAAAATTCTTTAAAAAAATTTAAAACAAACTAAATATATACAAACTGATAATCTAACTGGTGCTTAGAGGGATTCTATCCATATTTTATTCAATAATTGGATGCATGAGCCCTTTACATGTCAAAAATAATGAAAGCATGAGAGAGAAAGTAGGAGGAAGCCATCACTCAAAGTAGAAGTGCATGGAAACACCAAAAATAGACGTTGCCTCTTCACTAGGCATGTTTCGGAGTTAAAATACCATCAAAATGCATTCTCGATGCATGGAAAGTGCTATTTTTGAAATTGGTAGTCAACTGTTGGTGCACCTCTGAATTGTGGACTTGCAGAGTTGTAGACCTGTGGACCTTGGCTGGGCCAAAAATCTCAAAATTTTGCTAAGTGTCAAAATTGAAATTCTGGCATCTAGGTTTTGCTCATCTTTATCCTAAAGATATGTTTGGATGTTTTCCCTTGAATTTCTCTATAATCTTAGTAATCTTAGCAGCATCCTGAAGATCCAAAGCCTCATACTTGTCTTTCACCTTCTGTCTATAGTTGTCCACCTCTATTCGAGTTTCTACAAAATCTCCAAGTTTGGTGTCCAACTCTAACAATGCTTCCTTAGTCTTGAAGGCTTTTCTAATGTCTTCATCACTAGATTCTTCCTCTAAAGTATTTCTAAAATTTTCCACAACTACCTCAACTAGTAAAAGCTTCTCTCATTCTTCATCTTCAAAAATGTCCAAGCATGCATCACCATACAACTTTTCTACTTCCAAAATTCGCTCTCGAGCTTGGTCCTTGAGCCTATGTATCTCATCATGCAATGTTTCCATCATTTTATTTCCATCTAAAATATTTTTTATCCAATCTTCTATCATGTCTAACTCTTCTTTGATATATACATCGATCAGAATGTGGTACCTTTTCCCTTTTATGGCCTATAGAGTTTGTAAATCCTTGCTCCATACCCGTACCTCATCCATAATACTAAAGTCCTGCCTCAAAATTGCCATGATCTTGTCAAAATTTTCTTGTGTAGCATGCAACAACTTCAGACTTACTATGATTATAGTAACACACCTATCCTCAAGGTTGTCTCACCAATCCTGACAAGCTCTTAAAAATGGACTGAGCCATATGCCTTCCTCTTCTCTGAGAATGGTCTTCAAAGTCTCCTCAGGGCATTCAAAATCAAGAGGACCAATAACTTCAGCTAAATATCACTTTAAGATCTCAACTTGCCTTCGAAGTGTTTTGATTTCAATCTCATCCTATTCCATATGGCTGAGAACCTCCTTGACTCCCATAGTCATCATCTATTGGGAAGTATCTCGTGTAGGCTTTCCTAACATGATATCTTTCACTTCATAGTCCTAAAGGATAATAGCTTCTTCATCTATACCTTTCAGAAGGTGAGCCACTTGTACAAATAAGTCCTAGTTTTGGGTAGTAGTAATGAACTCAAATAGTGTTGCATCATTTAATAAAGAGTCAAGCTTGTTTAAAATCTCTGCAATGTCACAAATATCATCCTCTGAAGAAAGGAATTAATGCTTGGCACTCCTCATTATCTCTTTCTAAAACCATCTTGCGATATGTCTTTCTATAACCTTGGCTCTAGATGATGAAGGGATGTGTTCAACTACCTCCTTCCCTCTATCACTCTTACTTGGAGTCTCTTGTTGTGAGGGTTCTTCTTCTATAGTCTCAGTTTTTGTAGATCCCATAGTTTGATCCTCAACTTCCTAAGAAGGTTTTTGTATACATTCTACTACCTGTGCCTATTTTGATGGCTCATCAGTAACCCTTGGTTCTAGTTCTCCTTTTAATGATGATTCCTTTTGAACATGCTCTTCTAAACTTGGAGGTGGAGGTGTCACTGAAACCTTATCTACCATCATAGCCTGAGGTGAAGATGGGGGAGTTGGATGAGGACCTTGTGTCTCAAGTGGCATCTATGTCCAATCTTGCTGTTGAAGTTCACCTGTAGGAGTATCTCTAATCTTATCTCCAACCAATTCTATACCCACTAGCATGAAATCAAAATTTGGGATGGAGAGAACATCATCATCTAGCTCCCTTCGCTCATTCACCCATCATTTTACTTCATCTTCTAAAGAAGAGAGTTCTATCATTTTAGCTTGGGTGGGTGGTGGGGTATTTGTGACACTCTTCCTTCTTTCCAATTATGTGGCTTTAGCCAGTCAAGTTCTCCTTTGTAGAGGCACTTGCTCCTCCTCTTCATCTAACTTTGTTTCCCCCTCATCTGATTCTTCCTTGATAATGATTTTAGGAATAGATAGATTAGGCATTAATCTTTTACGAACTCTTTGCCTCTTGTTCATTCTAACCTTGATCCTCTTTTGTTTATGTGGAACCATAGGAGAAATAGGCTCTTCATGCACAGGATGAATGGATGTCTCTAGAATTTCTCCCTCTTCTTGTTGACTTAACAAAATAGGAGGCAATGAAAAATCAACCTGGATATGAGAAGTTCCAGCATCTTGGGGCTCCTGGGGAGTAGATTCTCATCGCTGCTAAGGGGCCTATTCTTCAACATGCTCTACCTAAATCCTTTGAGGAGAGACTCTCTTCCTCTTTTCCTTCTTCTTCTCTGAAGGATGGTATTATCCCATTGGATGATCAAGCTGGTAGATTTTTTTTGGCCTAATAGGAGACTGGAGCGCAAAGATAGGAACTGTAACTTTCTTCCCCTTTACCCCTTTTGGGCAAGCATGTGCATTGAATATCACTATATCCGAAATTGGATCAAGTGGAAAGGGTTTCTTGATCCAACTCTTTGTCATTCTAATGACATGTCTTGCTCAATGATTAATATCATCTCCTTCCTTTCTATCAATTTCTACATTCAAGATGGGCCTCTTGCTAACTTTATCTATATTGAATAAGGGATCCAACAGCTCCTATGAGTCTTGTACCTTATCTCATCTGGGATGGTCAAATGGAGAGCCTACTTCATTAAATACAAAGTCATTCTACAATAGTCTCTGATATGAACATTGTAGTCATTTATGGCATTCATCCAATGATCTTCAATGGCATCCTCATGATAGAACTCTTTTCCTGCCAAGTTTTCCACTTTACCAACATTGACGAAGAATGGTCGAGGAGAGTTATATTCTTCAAGAGGAAAATTCTGCCATTGCCACTCAAAAGTTGGGATATCCTACTTTCTCTTTACCTAGTATGCTCCTATTACAAAAGGCCAATCCCAAGAAGGCCTCCCTTGTTTTTTGATCCTCTCATAAGCTGACTCAATATGCCTAGAAATTTCCATTAGAACCAACTTGTCACTTGGGTACCTTGGGAGTTTCTTTGGATTAATGGATGCACCACCAACCTGAATGTATGTGAATGTCTAGAACTGGATGAAATATGTATCGAGAACTATGATCTACATCTTGCCTTCATCAGACAACCTCTTCCCATAATCCCCTTCAATGAATTGAATAATGGCAAAGATGAAGGCATCGTTCACAATTCTATACTCCTTGCTCTATAGTGAGAGCTTCTTCTTCACTAGCTAAGGATAGACTATATACGGCCATGCATTAGGATCCTACATACTACCCTTCTTGTACAACTCAGGATAGTCAGTGGCCCTTGCTGCAAGTAGATATACCACATAAGAAGTCATATAGAAATTCTTCTTGTCCTTTACTATCCGCCACTAGTCACACAGGTTCTCACTAAGTGTGGTAGCCCAATCTAGTGGGATCTTTGCATGTCTAATGGTCTTAATGAAGTTGACCATGAATGGAGCGAGATGACCTACTGTGGGAAATCCCATAACAATGATTGAATATCCAATGTCATCCTTCATGTATCCTCGAGTCATATCCACTTTGCTAATTATTTTCCCTTGAGGTGGTTTCTCAATGAAGTATGAGGAATATATGATGTCGATGGCCTACTGGTAATGATCCTTATGCCACCTCTCAGCTACTTCATATGAAAGCCTGATGAACTGATTGGCTCTAAGGAGATGAAAAACCCTCTCAATATTATCAAGTCATAGATCCAAGACCACTTCCCTAGTGGTGCTCTTTACCACCCTCTCATCAGGAAAAAAATGTCGAGATAGGGTCATAATCAATTCAGCCTACTACATGGTCTCGGGATGTGATGTTGCATTTACTAATCTAGAATGGATTAGGGTAGATCTCAAAGATGATCTTTCGATTGGATTGTTACAAACTCTCAAGAACTCTCCCAAGTCCATGTGTCCAAGTTTAGTATCCTTGATCTCAGATTATTCATCATGTAACTTTGATTTTAGAGTTATGCCTTGGAACTTGTACACAACTGGTTTTGTTGTTGATCTTGATCTAGACACCATCTAATTATAATACCTACACATCAAAGGAAAAATAAAACATGATTAATTATTGGATATATAAAAATAAAATAAAAAACATAAAAGAGAAAAAAAATTTCCCCCCAAGGAAACTTATTTATTTGTTTTTTACCCCTTTTTTTATTGTTATTTTTTAAAATTTTATTTTATATTATTTTTTTGTTTTTTTTTTTTTTTGTAAAAATATATTTCATTTTTTTTTTTAACGAAAATATTTGAGGGAGTGTGTGCGCACCATGCATGGTGGCGAGGGCATACACACACGCACACCATAAGGGGTGCAACACACATGATCACACTACTCACACGAGCACCATGACAGAACCACACGTGTGCCCCTAAAGGTGCATAGACAGCCATGAGTGCTATGATGGCACCACACACGCATGCCCCAAAAGGGGCATGGCCAGGTACAAGCACCACGACGACACCGCACGCACACCCCAAAAGGGGCATGGCTAGGCATAGGCACTGTGCATGGGTGCCCCAAAAGGGGCACAGTCATAGTAGCATGGGTGCTCCCAAAAGGGCATGATGAGCAATGCTACTTGTGCGCAGGGCATAGGGTAGCACACACGTGCGCCTCATGGGTGCGCAATGCTTGAAAAAAAAAGGGAGGGTGGGTGTTTTACCTCTCCCTCCTTGATCCTTGGAAAAGAATAGTAAGGAAGAAGTGGAGGGATGGTTTTTATAACCCTCTCTCCCTTTTGCAAGCACATTGTGCCTTGATGTGCACGTGCTAGTTGATGTGATTGTTTTTTTTTTTTTCCTTGACTCTAAGGCTTATAGCTAAATTTTCTTCTCCCCACTCTGAGACTATGAGTCCAAGAGTTGAAAAAAGTAGGGGGTTCCCATTCCTATTGAGGAATGGGGCATGTGTCATGGACACCACAACACTATCATATGGGATAAGATCCATGATTGTTGATTTGTCCCTTTGCAAAAATACAAGATAGTTATTTCATGCAAAAAAGTGACATGTGTACATGACGGTCCCAGTTAAGATAGTAACAATGCCAGTTAAAGTTATAATTAAGTCTACAGTTTCATAAAACATTATAGTTAAGTTTAAAGGGTGGTGCAATTAAGGTGATTAAATAGTAAAACTTGCAAAGACCTTGCAGGGTGGAAAAATGAATTAAAAATAATTGTCCACATGATGCTTTTTAGTTGTCGAACCCATTTGACAATTGATTTTAATATTTTGTCAAGCCAAGAGGGAAGGAAGTTGGTATTCTCTGCTCGATCTAATCTTCATGATTGATCTAAACTGTTGTGTATGAATGCAAGGGCTAGTAACAATACAAAGGATAGTTGCTCACTGCCTATTTATCTATCTACTTGGTTAGGATGATTAATGGCACCATTTCTATCACTTCAGGGTTTCTTTTAGATAAGGGTTTTGATGATTTCTTTCCTGCAAGGATGTACTAGATTGGATCTATTTCCCAGATCATATCCAATCATCCTTTGACTATATTCAATGCATTAGCTAGGTTAGGAAGCAATCTAGATTTTATGCTTGAGCTATAAAGATACATTTTCTAACCCTTGTAATGGTTGACTCTTCTCTATTTCTTTGGCATCACTATAGCATACTTATTGTAAATTCCCTTTGCCTCTAAACTTCATGATATTCTATATTATGCCCTTTTAGCCATCGATGTACTATGTAAGACTCATTTTTCTTTCATCAGTGTATTGTGAATATTTGTAATTTGCATGACTATGTCTCCTTTTGATCAATGAATGGTATATAGTTAATTTTGATAGGGAGAGTGGATGGACTAATACACAAAATGTATCTATAGGATCTCTCTTATGTAGAGATCCTCTAATTCCAAACCCCACTCTTCTATCCTAAACAAAAACCTCTTCTTGCCACTTGCTAGGTTCTCATGCTAGATGGAGTACATTCAAGGTTCCTAAACTGATCTAGGTCTTTCTTGGTTAATCTTTACACACGTCTTGTAGGGTCATGGAGATTATGTAATACCTCTCAACACACTTCTTTTATTTCCCAAGTTAACTCAAAGCATTCACCTTTCTTACCGATTTGACACTTTTGCACCAAATTAGGCTATTAGAAAGAACCCCAATTAGCCCTCTTGCTCTGAGAAATTAGATATTTTCTCAAATTTCTTCAGCTAAGAACCAAAAAATGCCTTCAAGTACTCCCATTACTTTCACTAACACTCTCATGCTTTCTAGTTTTTGGGCCTTCAAAATTTCATATAGCACCTCTGCACAACTTGAGGGTTATTAAGGGTTTCTTTGCCTTTCCTAGGTTTGTCTACTATATGGGCTGGTTTGGCACTTTACAAGATTGAGATCAATCTCTCCTTCTTCCCAAGGAGTCTTAGCTCACTTCCCTTCCTACTCCATACTATTTTTACTAATGATCTTCACAACCCTACTATTTATAAGCAATGTTATATCAATTTTCCCTAGCTAGGCATATACTGGCTCACCTAGGGAAAGATCTTAAAATTGCCTCCATGGTGTTTAAGGGCCCTTCCTTTTGCAAGAAAGGATTACATAGAGTACACTCACTATCCCCAAGAGTTCATACTATTTCTATTATGGGATAATGAGTTACATGTTCTTTAATGCCAACTACCTAGTTCAAGATAGTGAGATGACAAAAAAAAAGATTTACAAATAGGAAAAGAGACTCACACACACACCTACCTTACTAAAACAAAACTATTATAAAAAAATCAAATTAAAATGCTAAGGTGATACAATAATTTATTCAGCACTAAAAAACTTTCATTACTCTTTGTTTTATCTTTTTACATTCAAAAACCACACTTTAGCATGTAGTCCATACAATAACACCCACATACTGAAACCTTTAGGGTTATGAAGGCTTATATGATGCCTCTTAGGTCTTTTCCCCTCACAAATAAGGTTTCCATTGGTCTCCACCATATTTGAAAGGGGTTTTGAAAAATTGTTCAAGAATTCTTTTGAAAAGTTAAAACTTTTGTGTCCTACAACTTTTTGTTTACGTCTTTTTGACATCTTTATTGTAAGTGTAAAATCCTCTAATAAGGTAAGACCTAACTGTCTTAAAAAAATTTAATAGGGTAGATCCCTCACATGATATATCATCATAAATGATCAAAATTTTAACCCCAATAGGTTAACTTTATTATTGTGGTAGTAAATATTTGTGGACGTCATCCCCACCCTAGTCTTACCTTCACCTTGGAGGGTGTTTTGGTAACCATATATTTTTCCTATGTGTTTACATTTCATGCATGTGATTGATAGTTAGATCTACATGTTACAAAATTTTATTTTGCAAGTTATGTCATGTATGAATTAGATATGAGATGGAAAATGTGGTGGGTATAGTAAACTTGTTTTAAGGGATACATTTTTTATAGATCCTGATTCATAGCCCTCTCTCAATATCTTATTTCCCAATTAAGACTTCCAACACCATGTAAGGATTAACAAATTGAATTTGTCCCTACCTTGTGAAGTTATTGATTTGACAATTCAAATCAACTCCTTATCTAATTTTCCAATACTATGTTTGATAGTTCCTATTTTCACTAAGTGTAATTTTTAATTTTTATGGTGAAAATAAAATGAGCATAGAGAAGTTGGGGTTTATATGTCTTTATTTTTTCATCTATAGAGGAAATGCTAGCATGTTTTACCCCAATCTAATTATTTCATTGTTTTCCCAAGCATTACTTTTGGTGCCCTAGGGTTTTAATTTTATCTTACATTGCAAAAAATCTTCATAAAATTAGAAGTTTAGGCCCTAACCCTAGGTCTTAAAGATAAGCTATTTTTATTTGTCTTTGACATCATCTTCTACAATGTTAAAATAAGAGGGTTAGTGGAGTATCGAGATGAAGAGTTTTTAGTGTCCCAATCTTAAGATAAAGTGTTATATCATAGTATCATGGATGAGAAAGTTAGTCTTACCAATCTTGAAATTTTCTTTATATCATATGATCATATGGTAGTTTTATTGTCTTACATTTTGATCATCTTTGATATTATGACAAAGGAGGTAATTGTGGCATTGAGGAAAACAAAAAAATGTGTTACAATGTTATGAAGCAAGGAGTATCACTAGATCGTGTAGGAAATATTAGGACATTGTGATGATACACGATACCTATTGTCATAAGATTGTAAGGTGGTAAAGACAAGAAAAAATAATAGTATGCTATCAGATAAGTGACAGGTGTCCATCTTTGATTGATTAAATTGTGATGCATACACTGGCTAGATTCTTAGTTAGATCAATGGAACCAAAAAACAATTTCATATGGCGGTCTCCAACCTTATGATAAATAGTTCATCGTAAGATCTCAGGGCAATAAAAGATGTATTTTGATGTTATGAGGAAGCTATGATCATAACATCTCAAGTAAAAAATGAAAAGCCCATGATGGTATGGTAGAAAGGGTTAATAGTTTATCATAATGTTGTAGAAGCTTGAAAGGTAACCAGAGATGTTATGAAGTAATAAAAGTGACCATGATCGTAAGATCATATGATGAAAGGTCAAGGTAAGAAGATACACTAGTTTAAAGATAAGTTTTTTTCTAAGAGATTGTAGATGAAGAAAAGTTTAGTGCCAATGCCATGACAACTAAGGAATTGTAAGATCATAAAGAGATTTGCAAGTGTTTCTAATTGTTTGAGAATGGTTTTTTAAAAGGGTTTCGTAACAGTAGAGAGAAACTTTTTCTTTGATAAGATATTACAAAAAAATATTTTCTTTATTAACAATCATAAGATTGTAGACCCTATTTTGACATAAAATGTGCTAGTCACTTTTCTAAGCTAGAAACAACAATGAACTTCTCAACCAATAAGATCTAAATGTAGTATAATCAAGTGCATTGTTGGATAGTAATGGTAATGCTCCCCTGAGGTGACAAAACTAACCGATATTACATTTCAAAGAATGCTGAAAATAAATGCAATGATGAATGTTGATTCATATATATTGAGTTATAAAATCTTTCCTATTTGACAAGTACAGATCACTATTTATAGAGAAAAGGAATTTGAGAAATTATGAAGCTTTCAATGTATATAGATAATTGTTTTAAAGCTTTGAGAGAAAATTCTATATGGTGTTTTCTAACATATTGTCAAGATGTTTGATAAAGAGATGGAAAAAATTCAAGCATTTGACATGGGAATTACAAAAGCTTCAACTTCTAAGGGTGGGAAAAAGAGACAAAAGAAACCAAATAGGTTTGTAGAGGAATGGATAAAACTTTTCCCTAGTTCTTCTAATGCCAATGATGCAGATGATTAAGCTTTCATCGATCCATATGCTCTTTGTAGAGATTTTGTGTGCCCTAGTATTACTTTGAGCTTTTCAAGTATCTCTATTATAATAGGGAGAAGAAAATTCTTGTGTGTAACCCATGGAAGAAGAATTTAGCCAAATTGATATTTCTAGAGGTTTTTGTGAATGTGGATTTGATAAAACCCCTTTTTTGCTTCTATAATCTGGCCACCAAATCATTCCATAGAAATGATGGAACTATTTTGTGTACACTTGAAAATGAATCTTTCATTGAGGTTTCTGGATTGGATGGACCTATGGGCCAGCTTGTAAATTTGAAGGATTTGTAGAGGAAATCTAAGGCAAATACCAAGGCCTATACTAGGAAATCTATGCTATAGAATATTCCCATGGATTTAAAGAATGTGGGTGATTACCCTAAGAAGGTAAAAAAATGATGCCTTTAGAAAAATTTAAAAATTACTTTGTAAAAATAGTCTATTGATGCAGGAGCATCCAGAGGTATAAGCGCAATCCTGTGTCACCCAAAAAAAAAATGTACTTAGACTTAGTTTCTGTTTCATGTCTTTACATTTTTGGATACCCATTTGGGTCAAATAAAGGTTCCAACTCTCATAGTTCCACTATCAGTGTGTTTGAAAATCTTGAAAAAATAGGAGCATGCAATTTGGCCATCATTTTGGTGACCTAGAAGGTGTGAATTGGCCAGATGAAAGAAATTATGATTTAGAGCATTCCAAAAAAAGAATCAGGTCAAAAGGCCCCACGGTTTGAAAGTTATTGCAGTTTTTTGGGTTTTGGAGACCTCCTAAGAATGCTTCAAATTCAAGTTTGGGGCATTAAATGACCTCAAAAAGGGTTGAAAAATGGGGAACGAGTGAAGCTGGTCCATAGGGCTATAGAGCGCTTTGATATCTTTTCAAAAATGTAAATGGTTCGTCAATCGGAGCTACGGTTCAAAAGTTATGCCTCCCAGAATTTCAGTTACCGTTTATGGATTCTTCTAGATTTGCACCGACTTCTAACGCAACTTTTGGAACCTTCTATTTTGTTGGTGGATGCCTACTAGCACTTTCTAGAATGTACTCATAGTCCTTAACCCTCAGGGGTCTATTTAAGGAGATTTTTGGCATTGTAAAAGGCAGTTCGGAGTGGAGTTTGAGAGGAGGTACCATAAGGAGAAATTATCTCCAGATTTATGCTATTGTAAGCCCTTAGGGCATGTTCTGAAGTTCATTTTCTCTGTACTATTTGTACTAGCTTATTTTCTCAGTTAATATAATTTTCCTTTTCTATTGTGTCCATTTTGTTCTTGGGTTGTGTCCCCATCAAGTGGTATCAGAGCGGGTTTTCCTGAGTGTGTAGACAGAGCGCTGACTGTGAGGCAGTTTGCACCAGGACTGTGTGGTTGTGGGTTCAAGTTAGAAGATGCCTCCATGAAGAGAGGATGGTGGAAGGGCCAGAGCTATTGATCCTAAGGAGGTTAGAGCCCTCCAGAGGCAGGTAAAAGCATTGCAAGAGGAGCTTCATAGAGGAGTAAATGTTTTCGCAGGTGACAATAGTGAGGATGACAATGAAGAGGAAGTAATGGGACCAAAAGAGGAAGTTGACGGGGAAGTTTTGAATCCTGTAGAGGAAAGGCTTTTTAGGGCCATTACTAAGTTTTGGAAAAGACCTACAATTGAAGTGGATATATTTTCAGGAAATCTGAAACCAGATGAGTTGATCGATTGGATCAATGAACTGGAAGAATACTTTGAGTATGAGAATATAAGGGACCCAGATAGGGTTAAGTTTGAAAAGGCCAAACTGAAAGGCCATGCCAAAATCTGGTGGCAAGAGGTTCAACTAGAAAGACTTAGAAGAGGAAAGGAGAAGATCACAAGATGGGATCGCATGGTGGACAAATTGAAGAAGCAGTTCATTCCTGTGGACTACGAGCTTGATCTATTTAAGAAGATGCATGGGTTAAAGCAAGCAGGAAGATCAGTCCAAGAATATATAGAGGAGTTTTACTGACTCTTGATTAGAGCGGGGCATGTAGAAGCAAATAAGGAGAAGGTTTCTTGTTATATCAGTGGGTTGCGACCTAGCATCCAGGAGGAATTAAGTCTGGTAAGAATGACCAGCATTGAAGAGGCATACTAGTTTGCCCTACGAGTTGAAGAGAAGCTAAATAAAAGGTTTGAAGGAAGACAAAGAGGGCACAGTCAAGGAGGAAGTGGAAGCGGTAGATCATCTAGAGGCCGCAATGAAACCCAAAAGAAAAATGAAGATGTGGGTACTAGCAGAAACCAGAGTAATGAGGGTTTCAATCACTCCCATGATCAAGACTTTGGAAATCAAAGAGGAAGAGGTAGAGGATGTGGACAAGGAAGAGGAGGCTTTCGTGGTACCTACTTCCATTGCAATGAAGAAGGTCATTGTTCCTTTGAATGCCCTCAATGACAAGGAAGGACAGATAGGAGAACTAATGGCCAAGCTAGGGTTGCTCATGTGGATGAGGATGCACAATCATCACATTAAGAGATGCAGAAAGAGGACAGACCTTAGTAAATGAAAGAGTCCTACTAAGTAGTGAAAATGAACCAGGACAGCGGAGGAGTTTGTTCCATACCAGATGCAAGTGTGAGGATAAATGTTGTGATGTTATCATTGATGGTGGTAGCACTGATAACTTGGTATCAGAAGAGATGGTCTCTAAGTTGAAGCTCAAGAGGGAGAAACATCCCTAGCCCTATCGAATTTCTTGGGTAAAAGATGATCATAAGGTCCTGGTAAGTGAACAATGTTTAGTAAAATTCAAAATTGGGAGTTACCTTGATGAAGTTCTCTGTGATGTTATTTCGATGGATGTTTGCCATCTATTGTTGGGTAGACCATCGTAGTTTGATAGACATGCAGTGCATGATGGACATGCAAACACATACTCTCTGACAAAGGGTGGAGTTCACCACAAATTGAAGCCCATGAAAAAGGAAGGTGAAAAGGTATGTAGCAGTGCTAGGATTTGTCTTGTTGATGGAAGGAAGTTTTTAGATGGCATGAAACATCAACATATGTGCTATGCTTTGATTCCTAGGAAAGATAAAGAAGGTAGTAGTGAAATACCATTTGAAGTTTCAGATTTACTAGGGGAATTTGGAGATATTATCTTTGATAATGTTCCAGATGGATTGCCACCAGTAAGGCAAATCAGTCATCAGATAGATCTGATTCTAGGAGCTAGTTTGCCTAACAAGGCTGCTCACAGGATGACTCCTATTGAAACAGAGGAGCTAAATAGACAGGTTCAGGAGCTGTTGAGGAAGGGCTTGATTCGAGAGAGCCTGAGTCCATGTGCAGTACCTACAGTACTTGCACCAAAGAAGGATGGAGAGAGGATGTGTACAGATTCTCGAGCTATAAATAGGATAACCATCAAGTATCGGTTTCCTTTGCCAAGGATGGATGATCTTATGGACTGCTTGAGTGGAGCTCAGTACTTCACAAAGATAGATCTGAAGAGTGGCTATCATCAGATACAGATTCAAGAAGGAGATGAGTGGAAAATAGCCTTCAAGACCAAGGAGGGTCTTTATGAGTGGTTAGTCATGCCCTTTGGATTGACAAACGCCCCAAGCACCTTCATGTGGCTCATGAATGAGGTACTTAAGAAGTTCTTGGGAAAATTTGTTATTCTCTATTTGGATGATATTTTAATTTTCAACAAGACTTTGGAAGAACATTTACTGCATATTTGTAGTGTCCTTGAAAGGCTAAGGGAAGAGAAACTGTTAATTAATCTAAAGAAGTGTGTCTTTGCAAAAAGGGAGTTAGTCTATTTGGGATTTGTTATATCACCTGAAGGTCTCAAAATGGATCCAGAGAAGGTAAAAGCCATCTTGGAATGGCCTACTCTGAGGTCTGCTACTGAGGTAAGATCATTTCATGGTCTGGTTAGTTTTTATAGGAAGTTTATTAAGAATTTCAGTGGCATATGTGCACCCCTAACTGATACAATAAGAGGGGATAGAAAAGAGTTCAAATGGACTGAAGTAGCTACGAGAAGTTTTGAATTGCTGAAGAAGAAGGTGATAGAACAGCCTGTGTTGGCACTTCCAGATTTTAGAAAAGTGTTCCAAGTGGATTGTGATGCTATTGGCAGCGCTATTGGGGCTGTATTAAGCCAAGAAGGTAAGCCTATTGCATATTTTAGTGAAAAATTGAATGATGCAAAGAAGAAGTATTTTGTTTATGATCAAGAATTCTATGCAATAGTTCAGGCCTTAAAGAAATGGAGGCATTATTTATTGCCAAAGGAATTTGTTTTGTATACTGATCATCAAGCATTACAGTACTTAAATAGCCAAGGTAAATTGAATCAGAGGCATATGAAGTGGGTAGAATTCTTGCAGAGTTATACATTTGTGTTGAAGCATAGAAGTGGAAAATCTAACAGGGTTGCAGATGCACTAAGTAGGAGACAGTCACTACTTACAGTAATGCAGGTTGAAGTAGTTGGGTTTGATGAGCATAAGAATTTGTACCCTGAGGATCCTGATTTTGCTGAAGCATGGAAAGCTTGTAAAGAACCTGTTGCTATAGATAGAACAAAGTGGTTACATTATTTGATTTAGGATGGCATGTTGTTCAAAGGTAGTCAATTGTGCATTCCAAGGAGTTCCATGAGGGAAAATCTGATTAAGGAGAAACACAGTGGAGGGATGGCAGGACATTTTGGTCGAGATAATACCATTTCCATTCTTAGAGAACATTATTTTTGGCCTCAAATTTCATAGGATGTGAAGAAGTTCATACAAAGTTGCCAAGTTTGTCAAGTTGCCAAGGGGTTTAGTCACAATATTGGTCTATATCATTTGTTGCCTGTTCCATAAAGGCCATGGGAGGACGTAAGTATGGATTTTTTTCTTGGATTGCCAAGGACACAAAGGTGTAATGACTCAGTATTCGTGGTGGTTGATAGGTTCTCCAAAATGGCACATTTCATTCCATGCCACAAAACTCATGATGCTATCCATATTCCAGACTTGTTTTTCAAAGAGGTGGTAAGACTACATGGTCTTCCAAGGAGTATAGTTTCTGATAGAGATACTAAATTTGTGGGGTATTTTTGGAGGACATTGTGGAAGAAGTTGAGAACAGACCTAAAATTCAGTTCCACGCATCACCCATAGACTGATGGTCAAACAGAAGTGGTAAATATAAGTTTGGGCAATTTGCTGAGATGTTTAGTTGGGGATAAGCCCAAGGAATGGGATTTGATTCTACCACAGGCAGAATTTGCTTATAATAACTCTATAAATAGGAGTACTAGAAAATAACCATTCCAAATTGTATATGGGAATAGCCCAAGGACTGCACTAGAGATGAGGAAGATAGAACAAGGGGAGAGGACAAGTGCTAAAGCTAAGGAATTTGCTGAACATATCAAGCATCTACATGAGGAGGTTTAGGCACACATAACCAAGATGAATCAAGAGTATAAAGCTAAGGCTGATCAAAGGAGAAGACATAAGGAATTCCAAGTAGGAGATTTAGTCATGGTACACTTACAAAAAGAAATATTTCTAGCCGGTACTTACAACAAGCTGAAAATGAAGAAATTTGGCCCCTGCAAAATTTTGAAAAAACATGACTCAGGAAATCCATATGAAGTGGAGCTGCCAGATGGTATTCAAATTTCTCCTATTTTCAACATTGCAGATTTAACAGAGTATCATGATGATGGTGAAAATGAGGAGCTGGTGTTAGAGCCATGTCCAATTCCTGCTTCTAAGAAGGAGGAGATAGAAGACATTCTAGATCATCGTGTGGGTAGGAGTACCAAAAACAGGCAGTATGAAGAGTATTTGGTCAAATGGAAAGGACGACCAATCAAGGACTCAACTTGGATTTCAGCAGTTGAGGTTTCCCATTTGGGATTTCCTCTACCATCCATGAAGTGACAGGGTCACTTTTCAATCTACCCTGGGTGTCTGATGTAGGAGCATCCAGAGGTATAAAGGCAATCCTGTGTCACCCAAAAAAAAAATGTACTTAGACTTAGTTTTTGTTTTATGTCTTTACATTTTTGGGTACCCATTTGGGTCAAATAAAGGTTCCAACTCTCACAGTTCCACTATCAGTGTGTTTGAAAATCTCAAAAAAATAGGAGCATGCAATTTGGCCATCATTTTGGTGACCTAGAAGGTGTGAATTGGCCAGATGAATGTAATTGTGACTTAGAGCATTCCAGGAAAAAAACAGGTCAAAAGGCCCCACGGTTTGAAAGTTATTACAGTTTTTTGAGTTTTGGAGACCTCCTAAGAATGCTTCAAAGTCAGGTTTGGAGCATTAAATGACCTCGAAAAGGGTCAAAAAATAGGGGACGAGCAAAGCTGGTCCATAGGGCTTTAGAGCGCTTCAAGAGCTTTCTCAAAATGTAAACGGTTCGTCAATCGGAGCTACGGTTCAAAAGTTATGCCTCCGAGAAGTTCGGCTACCATTTCTAGATTCTTCTAGATTTGCACCGACTTCTAACACAGCTTTTGGAACCTTCTATTTTGTTGGTGGATGCCTACTAGCACTTTCTAGAATGTACTCCTAGTCCTTAACCCTTTGGGGTCTATTTAAGGAGATTTTTGGCATTGTAAAAGGCAGTTCGGAGTGGAGTTTGAGAGGAGGTACCATAAGGAGAAATTATCTCCAGATTTATGCTATTGTAAGCCCTTAGGGCATGTTCTGAAGTTTATTTTCTCTGTACTATTTGTACTAGCTTATTTTCTTAGTTAATATAATTTCCCTTTTCTATTGTGTCCATTCTATTCTTGGGTTGTGTCCCCATCATCTATCATGTCCACAAGGCAATTGAAAAATATGGAACTAATATGATTTATGGAGCTGAATTTATTATTTCTAGAGATTTGCAAGACTCCTACCATGGGGGGGAGTATTATTATGTTGAACACATTTTAGAGTGATGAAAGAAAATATTGCCAGGGTTTAGAGTAAACAACTAAATGATTTCAAGTTCCATCATAATTCACTGCTGACACACCTAATCCTCTACAAGAATGTAGGGTATGTAAGTTCTAATTTCATTAACCACACATCTTATGCAAACGGAGTTCTACAAGTTCAGCCATGGACATAGTTATGGGATATTAATTATCATTTTTCTAATTTTGTCTCATTTTTCAATAATTTTAGTGTTATAATAATGAATATGTTGGATTTAGGTTACTTTAGGGCACTTGAGATATTAAAGAGCCTTTTGAGACCAGCCCTACTTCCTATAGGGAAAGGAGTAGACCATAACTAGGGGGGATATTTTCTTGTTCCCAACTTTTTCTTTGATGAGAATTTACTGTTACACTCAACCACCCCACATACTACCAAACTTTATCCCTCCTAGATTGGGTATAATTGGATTCATATGGCAGTTGTTCATGGTCAATAGGGAGTACTTAGGACCCAAAGTGCATAAAGGCACTTTCTTGTGTAGGTGTTTTAGGATTGGTGACTTCACAATTAGAAAAGACACCTTGGACCAAATTTATTCTTTCCTCCACCATTTCAATTTGTCAACTAGTCCTTATAGGATGTATGACCCTAAAAATTGGATGAGGGTCATCCTTAAAGAAATGAGGAATTATGTATTTCCTAGCACCACAAAATTACCCCATGAGGATGTCATTCCAAACATAGTTTCATAGGGTGAGGTAGCTGATAGTTTAGCAAACCTAGATGATTTTTTGAGAGTGGAGAGAGAACTAAAGAGAGAAAATCCCTAATTTATGGGATTTTATATGGATATCCCCTATCCTTAAAGTATTAGGAATATGGTCATAGACTATGCTAAGATTATGGCCAAGATGCCAAAAGGACCAATGGGTGAGGAAGAAAGGATGTGTCCAGATAGCCCTAAACCTAATGTGACCCTAGAGATTGAATAAGATGATGTCCTTGAAGCATCATGGGTCAGAAAGGGAAATAAGAGATAGAAGATTGTCGATATCCCTACTAAGGTAAAATAAAGGACATTGTAAATTCTACCTAGCAATAGTAAGTGTTTTGCAAATTTAAGGAAAATTTACCTCTAAGACAAAATAAATGTAGCTAAGAGTACACTCACTCCCCTAGAATTAGCAAACAACAAGATTTGATGATATGATCATTCAAACCTAAAAAAAATTGGAAGATGGTGAATTCATCAAATCCACTGACTTCAAGAGTTTTTTGTACAAGATAAAATATAGTGAATTAATATTAAAAATGAAGCCAAGAGAATTTGATTAGTAGAAACTAGAACTAGTGCAGAAGTTGCATGCCTATGATCTTGAGTAAGGTCATGACTCTAGAGGAAGCAATAGACCTTGTATAAAGAAGTGTTATGTTATTGGTGCTCAAATGGGACTTGGAACAATCTTTCATACATGATCAAATAAGGAGGTGAGAAAATGTAATTTTATACAAGGCATTTGGTGCAGATGGATTACAAAGAGGAGCTAGTTTTAACATTGACACTGAATCTATGGTAGTGTGGAGTATGGATTTATCATCAAACAAGCCAAAATTGATGGATGTAAAAAATACTAAACAAGGTAATATGATTGCATGAACTCTACAAGGCACCTCTGGAACAACAATTTCTCAAGCCATGAAAAACTTCTCCTTTATGAATGAAGCTATGGTAGAGGAGATGGAGATTAGATTATCTAAATCCATAGATGATTACATTGAAGTGATCAAGCTCTATAAAGATGAGCTCATAAAAAGCCATGTGTACAAGCAGAGAATAGTAGAGCTTGAGGCCAAGGTCCAAGCACTAGAAAATGAAGTTGCATTACTTAGGGAGAAACTTGTAATGGTAGAAGATGTGGTTGTTATAGAATAGGGATAAAAACATGAAGATCAACACCGGCCAACTAAGGACATAGCTAAAGCCCTAGTGCAAATAGAGGATTTAAGAGAAGAGGAAACATTAGAAACTAGGAGGTTGAGCATTGATACTTAGTCTACATAGCAGGGAGGTGAGATAAGGATAACTTTCCTTAGGAGTTTGATGAGCTAGAGAATTACAATTCTAAAAAATATGTCACATTAGGCTCATAGTTCTTTTTTTTCTTTACAAAGTGCTGAACAATTTTGTAGTGATGCACTTATGTGGCTATCACCTATATTTAATCTTAGGGGCCCATATACACAATTTTTGGACAGTTTCATTGTATTGATGGCTAAAAAGCCAAATTTTCTTGATAAAATAATTGTAGTGAAGGAGGGCCTAGATATAGTCAAATAGTTGATTTGTTTCTTCACTGCAAAGTTATAGGTTATACAAGGAAAATTGAAAGTTTTATCTCATGGAATACAACCTTTCATACCATCAATTTTGCATGCCACTAATACAGTGATAGATTCACGGGAATGGTCTAATTCCTTTGATTCTATTATTACTCAAGATAACACAGTGGCAATTTTTGAAGATACTTCTGATGTCACATATAATAAATTGATTGATTCCCTTTTTAAGGAAAAAGTAGGCTTAAAAAAGTTTTTTGTTGAATCTAAAGCCACATTGGATGCCAAGTGGACTAAGGCCACTCAAGACTTTGAAGAGGTTAAAAATAAGAAGTGGCCCATAAAAGGAGGAATTTATGTTTGGGAAGCAGTGGGAGAGATCAAATCCTTGCCAGCAAGAAGTAGCTGGGATATTACTCGCTAAGGATAGATAAAGACAAAGGGGAGTAAATTCAAAGAGCATGATTTCAATTTGCACCAGCTGACCTCCTCAACTACCTCACCTTTTCTATCTAAACATTGAAGAATGTTTTTGTATATATTGTGTTCCTATCTTTCCACCTTTGGTATCCATTCCCATTTAGACATATGTCCTCCTCCCATCTATAGCTTGTTTGCAATCCTATAAATGGATTTCCAAGATGTGGAGTTGAGGTTGGCTATCTATAGATTTTTATTATTCTTATGTCTTTTTATAGTTCTATCCACATTTTTTTGTAATTTGGTGAATCTAATCATTTCTTGAATACTTGAAAACATATGGTGAATATCTAGTGTTCGCCAAGTCTTTGTTAGTTTTTGTAAGCAATTTTTAGAGGAAATCAATATAAGACAAATTTTCTATATATATTTTTGTCTTTGAGTTTTTGTCTCCTTTCTTAGATATCTATAATCTTGAGATTGAAATGAATAGGTTTCATTTAGTTTAATGCAATTCATACAAATTGTATATCTCTTATTGACTGCTGCTAATTCAAAGAATCAAATAATCACTCTTTGTAATTGATAAGGTTTAGGGTTTATAAAAAAAGATATGGTAAGAATGAAATTCAAAGCTCATTGCTGAAAAATTTAATTACAAGTTGATTAAATAGGTCCAAGATGGCTCATTATTGAATCTATATATCCATGGATAAGACATTGATCATATTAGAGAGAAAGAAAATTTTGATGATTCACCTAGGTGTACATAACAAACAAATAAGATCAATTTATCATTTTTATGTACTAAGAACAAAAATTATTGGTCATTAATTATTTGCAATTTTGTTTTAGTTATAGTTAGCTACTATGTCCATGAATTTTATCAAAAAATGATAGAAGAATATTGACCATTTCTGCTATAGGGGATAGTCTTATAGAGAAAAGTATCAAGTTAATAAGATTAATCCCTAAGGTTTGCCCACCTTGTCTCTATAGAGCCTAAAGTGAAGTGAGTCTAGATGACTCTATTAATGTTGGCCCATAACTAAGATTTAGCCCTACTGAATATAGGATTCAACTCATCCTTAGGCTTGTCCCTATCTTTGTTTCTTGGTATCAGGTTTAAACCCACTTGATATGTTCCTTACCCAGAAAGAACTCCAACAATGTTGACCGGTATTTCCTTGTAATGTAAAACCACCCTCAAAAATTCTAACCAAAACATGTATAATTCACAACATAATTTTTAGTGACCTTGATCATAGATTCTATGATGTTCAATATAAATTCCTCTAAACTTATAGGTTTATCTTGTTAGAAAGTGAAGTTCACCAAGATAACTAAGAGGGAGGGGGAGTGAATCAATCATCCAATTAAAATAATTTTTATTTACCTTATTAAGTCTAAAATTTGTAATCAATAAGTGAAATGAAAATAATTTTGATTTACCTTATTAAGTCTAAAACATGTAATCAATAAGTGAAATGACTACAAGAAGTTAACCATACATAATAGCACCAGATTTGTTAAAGAGGAAAACCCTTGATTAGAGGGAAAAATGTGGTGGGGGTGGTACCTATAGAATTGTGTACTAATATATAAGTTCCTTAAAAGAGGATGCACCCTATTAGGAGTCAGTGAAATGCATTTAGTGCATTTTGGTTCCTATTACGAGACTTTGAATCGATGTGAGGAGATTCCAACTCTATTAGGAGTTGTGGAAGGTAGAAGGACCCACTATCCAAAAATATTTAGGGGAAGGACCACAAAATTCACTATCCAAAATGACCTTACTAGTACTCCTTTTAGAATAATACCAAATATTTAACTATCCTCTAGTACTCTTGTACTAATATCTAAGTTCCTTGCAAGAGGATGGAATGTGTTTGGAGTTAATGAAATACATTCAATGCATCATAGTCCCTATTAGGAGACTTTGAATCCATGTGAGATGATTCTAAACTTATCAATATTTGTGGAAGGCAAAAGGACCCACAACCCAAGAAGCTTCAGTAGAAAGACCACCAAAATCATTGTCTAATTGTCCTTAGTAGTACTCCTTTAAGAATAATACCAAATAGTCAAATTCTTCAAACAAATTTTCTAGATCAATCACTTCGCTCACTCACCATGCCTCTACTACACAAAACACTTATCAATATCAAATTCATTGGATCTTACATCTAAGTTCACTCTCTTGCATCACATATAATCCCTTAGATCGATTACTCACTTTTTGTACTTAATTTTTGCCTTTTACATTTCACAATATCACATACATTTCATACTTAAATCCAAGGAAGATATATTTCCTTTATTCTAAGTCCTCAAACTAATTATTGAGTCCGCCTTGAGCCTTTCCCAATTTACAATTATAATTAGTATACATTACATTACACCTTTTCATAAGGAATATACACCAAGATCATGTGCAAAAATGTGAAAAACATGAAAAAAAAGTCAAAATAATTCAAAATGAATGTTGGTTTGCTGTCAAGCCAAGGAAAAAACATTAAAATTTTGAATTTTTACATAATGTAATTGCATTACACTTAACAAAAATGTGATCTCATTTTTTAAGAATTTCTCCATAACCCCATTGGGTTATGAAGAACCAAAAGCAATGAGAGTGAGATATATATATATAGAGAGTAGGTGAAGGGGATACAAGGAAGGAGTGAGAGAGAGAGATCTAGACACGATGGGAATGATAGAGTTCATATTGTTCCATGGATAATTCCACAAAACCAGTCACTTTTCTATACAAATTATTTTTTGTTGAGTGCATCTGTAATGAATAAATTTTATAACTACTTGAGGCACTAGTAGATGGTGAGTATTCATCATCATCATTATCACCTAACATAAGCTCACATCCATATCTTAAATTTTCCATTTGTTGTTTTCCTCTTTCTATCTCTTTAGGTCATTATGTGTAACTCATGTCATGGGTCCAAGAAGCTCTTCCCACTCTTTTCCATTAATTGGGTTGGATGTTTTTATTAATCCTAAATAATTGGTTAATAGTTTTATTCTTAACAAAATCCAAAACCAAATTCCCCATGGCTAGGTTTCTACTTGATCGTTGCAATATACTCTCCTCTATAGAAGTTGATAAAAACAACTTCACAGTATTGCCAAGATCACCTAAATGCAAATAACATGTTGTTGAGAGGAAAAAATATAAGCCTAGAAGTTTTAGTAAATTAAGAGTAAAATATATTCCAAGATGATGAAAATACAATAGAGAGATCATCCTTATAAAGGAGATCGATACCCAAAAAAGGTAACGTAAAACTCTTTAGGGTATTTAATAATTATAAGATAATTATTAAATAGAGGAAGACTTTTTAATCTAGGTATTTAATAATTACAAGATAATTACTAAATACAAGAAGAGTAATTAATCTAGGTATTTAATAATTACAAGTTAATTATTAAATAGAAGAAGAGTATTTAATCTAAGTATTTGAATAATTACAAGATAATTATTAAATACAAGAAGAGTATTAAATAAAGTATTTAATAATTATGAGCGAATAATTAAATACTGGTGTAAACACTAATCTAACATGCTAAAAACACTAATTTAATGAAAACAAAAGCATTTACACATTAAACTACCATAACATATAAGAGAGACTAAGACAAGCCCTCAATTGAGAATATGAACTATTAAGAGGTTCTCTCAATGAGGCCTTTCTTGTTTTGGGGATGAGTCTATTTGGATATGGATTTAGGATGTATGCTCAAGGTACTCAAACTAGCTTCAATGGTGTTCTTGATGAATTTTGGCTTGGGTGAATGGATTTGATGTAAAACTTTCTCTCAAAAGGGCATGGTAACTTTAGCTTAAGGATTGTGTCGAAATGGCTTGGGAGGGGAGCCAATTTATAGGCTAAGGGCTTGAGGTTTTGAGGGCTAAGATGCAAGGATGGGAAAAAGCTTATGGAGGGCTCAGATTGCATGAGAGGAAAGCACATGGGTTGTGCTTTCTTACAACCAATCAGGGAGTGACACATGTCACAAGGTCATTGGTTAGAGCAAGAGGGATTGAGGGGTCAACAAAGGAGGCTCAAAGCTCATAAAGACCCTCATAAAGGCTTTAAGAGAAAAGAATGGGCTTGTAAGAGTCATTTATAGTTTCGTGGTTGAGATATTTTGAGGGAAGACTTTGGCTTGGCTTAGGAAAGTCTTAAGCTTGTTTAATATTGTGCAAATAATTAAGGGTAGGATTAGAGATGGTTTAGGATTAGATTAGGGATGTTAGAGATGGGAAAGTGGATGGCATTTAATGAGGGTGGGTAAAGGAGGAGATATTTTTTGGCTTTGGCCTGGGTTAGCAAGTCTTAACCCATGTTTAGGGAATGTGACAAGGTTAGGGGGGGTTAGGATTAGGGTCAAAGATAAGGATTGACATGTTCTAGAAGAGTCTAGGCTTTGGATGAGGATGAAAACTTTCTAGAAGAGTCTAGAACTTCCTAGGATGAGGATAAATAAGGTTTTTAGGAAATAAATAAAGTTTTATTTATTTCACGAATTTGGGTTGAGGAGATATTTATTAAAATATTTGTAATAAACATGAGGATTAATATTTAATCTTAATTAAATATTTTGAGTTGGGATTAGGGGTAGGAAATGATGAGATTAGCCTTTAATCAAAATTAAAGAAGGATAAGAAGATTTTGGAAGAGGTTAGTGGTCTTAAAGAAATTGGCCAAGTTTTGGGCAAAAAATAAATAAATTATTTATTTTAGGATTTTTGGTCAATTTATTAATTAAAAAATTAATAAATAAGGAAATAATGTTTAAATAAGATTTAAACATTTTTGGGAGGGATTCCTTAATTAAATATTTTTAATTAAGATAAAGGGATTTAATGGCATAAAAATAAATAAATTAATTAATTAATTAATGATGATGTCATCAGGGAATTTTTAAGAAAATAAAAAATACTTTATTTTTTAAAGAATTTTTTAGGTGTCTACATTTTGCCCCTCTTTGACATAGTGTTGAAACAACACTATTTCAAAGAAGTTCAGATATAAACGACATGAGGAAGATGTTTTAGCAACAAAGTTGCCCCAGTCTTGGATAAGAAGGAGAGACTAGACTATGAGATTCCCCCTTAAGAAGGCGGCATGGAGAGAAAATGAGGCTCGATGGCTTCTTGAATAATACAAGAATTCGGGATGAGCAAGGAGACTCAGATTGGCAAAGAGAAGGGGCTAAATTAGCTCAAACTCTCACTATGGGAGAATGATAAAGGGAGAATCAGAGGCACAAGTGGAAGCAAGCTTAAGACTTTAGGGAAGGTGGAGGATGAAGGAGCAGAGTGCTATAAAAAGGAATCCAAGATAGGGAGAAGGATGAGGGGATTATAAAAGATGATGCAATAGGATTTTAAAGAGTTAGATTGGTGGAAGATGGGTTTCGGAGATCCCTAGGACTAGGATTTTGGATCTCGAAAGATGAGGCTTGGTGGATTGATTTGATGGGTGGATCCCTAAAACTAGGATTGTGGATCCCTAAAGCTAAGATTGATGATTGATTCAAAGAGATATTGATGCAGGAGCTGGGGTAGGAGAGATAGATGCTAGGTATGGATGGGGGATAATGGAGATGAAGGGAATCCATTGAAGCTTTTTGAATAGGGAGATACTTCAAAGAGAAGTACCACCATGTAGTTGAGCACTAGATTTGCTATAGAACTATTGGTAAATGCCAAGGTTACCAAGAACATCAAGGTCATGTCACCAATCATCTAGAGGACTGATGGACTGACTCGAAACAAACACACAAGGATTGCCCCAAAATCACACATGAAACCCAGAGGAAACAACATGGAACTGACACTAGGTCTTATGATGGATGTGATAGGATTGAAGCTAGGATGGAAAAGCTGAAGGTGCTAGGGAAATGGATGATAGCTGGGATGATGGGGTGAGGTTGTAGAAGATAAGTGGATAGTGATAGATAAAAGCTAGAGGATGAAAGATAGGTGGATAAATTGGAAGATGGAGCTAGATGGCAAGATGTGACAAAAAGAAAGAGGATGATAAGCTAAGCTGGGGATGGCTAGATTACGCATGATGCTTGTTTGCCAAGTTTTCATCATGGTACTTGTCCAAGGTGCTTGAATTGCCAAGTTTTCACCAGTGGATGCTTTATTTTTCTTTATTTTTTTGACTTTTTGACTTTGGACTTAGCTGGAATGATTTTGGCTTTCTTCAGCTATTTTTGGCATTTTTGGGATTTTTCACTAGCTATTAGAATGTTCAATTTTGTTGCTAGCTATTGGTACACCAGATGTGTAATTCATGCAATAGATTGGATTAGATGGGATTGATGGTAAGAGATGGAGGGATGAAAAGGCTGGAAAGGGGCATGAGATGGGGATGCTTGCAAGATCAACATTGGCACATGTTGGGATGGTTGTGAAAAGAGCATATGGGGGATAGATGATAGATGTGGGCTTGATAGAGGATTTGTGGAAGCATGCTTGGGGATATAGGCACCCAAGATGGAGTTAGGAGATGGGGAGCATGAGTCACTAGATGGGGGATTAGCAATGGTGGATGCCATTATGGATTGGGTTTCAACTTTTTTCTTTGGGATCCACATGGTTTTGGATTTTCTTTTCATAGGCTTTTGCATTGTTTTTCATTCTTCGATTGGATTTTTCCTTTTTGGAGTATGTCTTTTAGAATATACATATGATTGCCTAGGATGTGGATTTTTAGCTTTATGCATTTTGAAGTTGGTATTCACATTGTTATGGTAAGCTTTGGGAAGATGGTTAAGAGAAGCTTTGTGAAATGGAGAGGATATGGAAGAGCGTGTAGGGGGATGATGATGGATGATGTGCCTTGACATGTGCCTTTGTTGATCTTGCATAGGAATGAAGGGAATAGGATTTTTATGATGGCTGATAGGAGGATGGAGGATGGTAGATTTTGGGACATGGGGACCCAAAATGGATTTAGCCGATGAAGGGGGGATATGGTAGGTTTTTTTGGTTGCAAAGATGGTGGAGGGGGGATGACATAAGATTTCTTGAAGGAGTGATCGGAGGCTAGCATGGTGGGCCTAGAGATAGGCCTAGTTTGGGGATGGTACATACCAACACTTTTAGATGGTGAGCCTTTGGATACATATCCAAGACCATGAAATCCTGGATTCTTTTGTGCAATAATAGGCTTTCTGATTCCTTGCTCTTGTAGTCCTAAACCTTGACCTTGATAATGCCATCGATTGAGCATTTGAACCAGCTGAGGAAACTTTTTGCTTGTAGAAAATGGTAGAAGTACTTTATTAAATGTACTGCAATAGGGAGATATTGTTCTTAATTCTTTTGCTAAGAGGGGGCCACCATGGATGAATGTAAGTGAACCAAGAGGGTAGATTATAGATGGTGGAATAGCTTGGATAGGTGGTAAGATGGAAGCATGGAGCGGAGGAGATGGTAGGATAGGATCTTGATTTAGCTGATGGGATGAAATGATATCCTACAGTAGAGGAGGTATGGCTTGAGGTTTTGGAGATGGAGGCGATGATGTCTATTCTATGGATGGAAGACATGGTACGATGATATCTTCATTTATGCTTTGAGGGATGTCAACATGCTTTTAGGCAAGATCTTGATAGGATTGGATTGGAGTGGATGGTGTGATAAGAGGTGAAGGGATGGATTCTTCAAAGGTAGTGGATTGATAGATGGGAGATTTGGTAGTGGAGATGGGTGAGTAGAAGATGGATGCATAAGGGTCATTACAGGAGATTTGGGAAATGCTTGGAGGTGATGTCAATAGGATTTGGAGGGATTTGATAGGTGGTGGGATTTTGATGCTTGTGGGAAGTGGAAGGATTTTAAGCAATTTGATTGATGGTATGGGAATGATAGCTATGCGAGATGGAGGTGATATTATAGATGGGGAAGCTTCATTACTGACTACTTCACATGGTTGTATTAGATGACATGGCTTATCGACTATTGGAGGTAGCTTTTCTTGTATTTCCTCTAGGAGATTCTTGAGAGACTCATGTGTCGAAGGTGGAGGTGGTGGATTGATAGGAATAGCTGGTGTGATGGGGGTGGAAGATTGGAAGCTTGGTTGATTGGGTGATGGAGGAGAAGCTGGGGTATGAGATGGCATGACTAGATAGTTTGGAAGAATGCTTGGATTTTGGGGGATGGTTGGCAGAAGGCATCTAAGGCTCTCAAGATACCTGTCATAGTCAATAAGATTTTCATCATCATTGGAATAGGATGTAGTAGGAGAAAGGACAATGTGACCAAACTCATCATGATAGGGTTGGGATTTCATGTTTTGATGATGAGTTGGATGGGGGTGGGGTCTTGCATATGGATGAACATAGAAGCTCATGGTTGGATTTGGATTAAGCGCAAATTTTGGATTGGTTGATGAAAGATTTCCTAGGGAGAGTCAAAGCTACATGACAGACCTAAGGAGGATTGGCTGGAGATTTTTGGCTTTCCTATGGATGGAAGACTTCAAGGGTATGCTATCAAAAAGTGAGAGTTTTGCTTTGCTATGTGCAGGATTGGTGGCTTTTGGTGTCAACTTGAAGATAGACAACTGATCCTGTGGGCATGACACGAGATTGGCCACTTGTGGATCCTAACCTTTAGCTTAAGGTGATGAGGGATGACAAGTGACATGGCTAGATTACCCTATACAAAGCTCTATCAAAGGGATAAGCTTGGGGAGATTGAGGGATTTGTATAGATTGATTGGATAGAAAACTTTGGTAGAGTAACAAAAATTCCTTAAAGGCTTGGGTTGCTAGCTGGTTGTGGGGATGATTTGGATGGACTTTGGATTTGGGATTGTTATAAAGCAAAGAACTAGATAGATTTGATTGCGATGGGGGAGCTTAGATGATTTTCTGATGGGGTAGTGACTACGCTAAGTATGCCTTGAGCTGGGAGATTTCTACTTCTTTGGGATTTTGACCACAGTTGGAAAACATTCATTCAAAAGCTATGAACAAAAAAGTAGACAAAATTTTGGAGCAAGCACATCAAACACAACAACATCCTAGGAAGCTTTCTACAAGGATTAAATTTGGTTTAGCTAGGGAGTCCTTGATATATGCAAGGCATGTGAGGCCCAAATCCATGGATGAAATCAAAAAGATGTCACACAGCTGAGAGGAGTAGTAACCCACTTCTCCTCTTTCACTTCTCAAGGGTATAAAGTTCCTTGAAGCTTAGCCTGAGTGATAGAATTTTGATCCCAAGAGAGGTGTCTTTGGATTCACCTCCCGATCTTTATACTCCGTCGGAATGCTGGAGTTGAGGTCACCCCAAGGGGTGATGAAATACCTGAGCAGGCCTACTAAAACTTAAACAAGATTTTGGATCCTAATATTATGCACCCAAGATGGCCTCAAAATATTACAAGGGGACAAATGACTTGGATGATCTTGGGCTAAATGACAGAGTTTTTTTCCAACTAACACTTAAGTTTTATGATCTAGACTTTTTGAAAACACACATGATTAAGATGCAAAGGTTCAATTCCAATTTGAAATATGCCAACAAAAGAGAAGTGATCGAAGAATGAATACACAAAGGAGAGTTAGGGTCAACAAGAAATTAAACTTGCGTGCCCGGAGGCCCTCCACGTCAAGTATCGATTAATTTCCTTTAAGGCATTCAAGAGTTGGTGTTTGTTTGTTTTAAGTCCAAAACAAAGATGTGTATAAAGCTCAATTTCAAGCGCATATCCGAAGGCCCTCCACATCAATATTTGTTCAATTTGTATGCCCAAATGAAGTGTTAGTGAGACTAATGTGCATTCAAAAAAAATTCTATCCTAAGAAAAACCAATAAAAACTCAGGTGAGTGGAGTTTGATTTTTGTGGAGCACTTAACACCCTCTTAGGTAGACCCATCCCCATATATGGTGCTGATATTGCAACCAATGGTTAGAATGATGGGTGATTAAAGAGGGTGAGTCCAACAACAAACTCACTCAAAGTGTCTTTCTTAGAAAGTTTCTAAAATGTGGATTCTTTTTATGCCCCAAAAGATGAAGTGTGATGTATGATAATGATTGTTTGATCTGTGGCATTCAAGATTGGATTTGTTATGCATTCCAATGGAAAAAAAAACTTGATTTTAATCCATGGCACTCAAGAGTGATTTTAGCAACATGCATTCAAAGACGAGTGTTTAAACAATCAAGTTCTTTTCTTCGAGCATTCAAGATTGAGATTTTGCATGTTGTTTTAAGAACTTTGAAGTGCTTTGTTTTAACCTTAGACTAGTCAAGATTGTTTTTGACTTTAAAAAAATGACTCTTTGGACTTTGGTTTTCATTCAAGATTTTGTGTTATAGTTTGCATGTTTTAAGCCCAAAAAATGATATTCTTAGATTGTTTTGATGCATGAAAAACCTAGGAAATATTCAAGATTTTGCAACAAGACTTTTGTTTGGAACAAATAACAAAGATTTTAGGAAAATTTTCGCAACCATTTAGGACTCTTAGTTTTCATGAGATTTTTAAAAGAACTTTAAAATATTTGCAAATGAAGTTCATTTTATCCCTAATTGATGCTTTGAGTTTGATTTAGAATTTTGTATGCACTTAGTGTTGATTTTGAACCTTTTGAAATGGAAACTTGAAGTTCTTTTTAAGTTTCCAAAAATGAAGTGTTCCTAACTTTGCATGAATGCATCTAAAACCTTGATGTTACAAGGATGCAAATGATTGGATTGATTTAATTTCATTTTTTAAAAGATTTTTTTTTTTTTTGCAAATTTTTAATTTTTAATGGATTTAAGTATGATTTCGGGGTTCATTTTAAGCACTTAAAAAAAAGTGTGTATGATTTTGCTTCCTTAAAAAAAAAGGCCAAGATCCCTCAAGAAGAAGAAGAAGAAGTAGATGGAATAGAAGAAGAATATAGACAAGAAGAGGAAGAAGACTTCCAAGTGCTCCATCCACCTATAAGCTTGAAAAATCTACAAACACTATGAGGTAGACTATGAGTTCCTTTGTCTTCTTCATGCTCATGTGGACCTGCAAAACCAATTTATACAATCCTACCAATCACAAAAACAAGAAAAATTAGCCAAAATTAGCAAATGACATACAAAACTTGACTAAAAAATCTAATGAAGATGACCCATGTGGGGTCCCATCGGGCATGCCAAAATGCATACATTAATCTAATATGTTAAAAACACTAATTCAATGAAAACAAAAGCATTTACACATTAAACTACCATAACATATAAGAGAGACTAAGACAAGCCCTCAATTGAGAATATGAACCATTAAGAGGTTCTCTCAATGAGGCCTTTCTTGTTTTGGTGATGAGTTTATTTGGATATGGATTTAGGATGTATGCTCAAGGTACTCAAACTAGCTTCAATGGTGTTCTTGATGGATTTTGGCTTGGGTGAATGGATTTGATGTAAAACTTGCTCTCAAAATGGCATGGTAACTTTAGCTTAAGGATTGTGTTGAAATGGCTTGGGAGGGGATTCAATTTATAGGCGCAGGGCTTGAGGGTTTGAGGGCTAAGATGCAAGGATGGGGAAAAGCTCATGGGGAGCTCAGATTACATGAAAGGAAAGCACATGGATTGCGCTTCCTTACAGCCAATCAGGGAGTGACACATGTCATAGGGTCATTGGTTAGAGCAAGAGGTGTTGAAGGGTCAACAAAGGATGCTCAAAGCTCATAAAGACCCTCATAAAGGCTTGTAAGAGAAATGAATGGGCTTGTAAGAGTCATTTTTGGTTTGTTGGTTGGGATATTTTGAGGAAAGAATTTGCTTGCCTTAGGAAAGTCTTTAGCTTGTTTAGGATTGTGCAAATGATTAAGGGTAGGATTAGAGATGGTTTAGCATTAGATTAGGGATGTTAGAGATGGGCAAGTGGATGGCATTTAATGAGGGTGGATGAAGGAGGAGATATTTGTTGGCTCTGGTTTGGGTTAGCAAGTCTTAACCCATGTTTAGGGAATGTGACAAGGTTAGGGGGGGATTAGGATTAGGGTCAAAGATAAGGATTGACATCTTCTAGAAGAGTCTAAGCTTTGGATGAGGATGAAGACTTTCTAGAAGAGTCTAGAACTTCCTAGGATGAGGATTAATAAGGTTTTTAGGAAATAAATAAAGTTTTATTTACTTCAAGGGTTTGGGTTGAGGAGATATTTATTAAAATATTTTTAATAAACATGAGGATTAATATTTAATCTTAATTAAATATTTTGAGTTGGGATTAGGGGTAGGAAATGATGGGATTAGCCTTTAATCAAAATTAAAGAAGGATTAGAAGATTTTGGAAGAGGTTAGTGGTCTTAAGAAAATTGGTCAAGTTTTGGGCAAAACATAAATTAATTATTTATTTTGGGATTTTTGGTCAATTTATTAATTAAATAATTAATCAATAAGGAAATAATGTTTAAATAAGATTTAAACATTTTTGGGAGGGGTTCCTTAATTAAATATTTTTAATTAAGATAAACGGATTTAATGGCATAAAAATAAATAAATAAATTAAATAAATAATTAATTAATAAATGATGATGTCATCAGGGACTTTTTTAGAAAATAAAAAATACTTTATTTTGTAAAGGATTTTTTAGGTGTCTACAACTGGAAGAGAAACTAGGTAGAAAAATATAATTAATATAAAATATTATTTATATACACCTAAGAGATAACTTAAGTAAACTAGAGTAATGAATAACTTAATTAATTAAATCAACATGATCTAATTAATAAGTGTAAATAAATAATTACTCTAAAAATCCCCCTTAAGTGATGCTTGGGAGGTAAGCTAACCTAGAAAAACTATGAAAGGAAGAAAAATTGGTCCTAGGAACAAGGCTTGATTAGGTACCCAAAACAAGGAAATCTCAGTAAACTGGAGACAAAGGAGAAAAACTAGTGGGAAACACCCCTCTCCAAAAAGAGATGGAACAAACATGTAGAAAAAACATGAAGGAAGGCCTCAACAAGACCCCCAAGGACAACTTCTGTAATCCCAAGCATAGATCAAAAATGGTTCAAGAGACTATCTCAAAACCATAAGTACAATTGTCCACACATGAGAAGAGACACCAAAGCCCTCCCCCATAATGATGGAGCCCTAGTAGAAATGATCAAACCAATGAAACTCCAATGTGGAAGAAATAAGGGGACACAACAAGGAAACCCCTGAATGAGAGGTGAAACTAGAAGGCCTAACTAATGCTGAAATGAGAAAACATGAGGATCCTAAAAGGGAATCCCCGTGTTGGTGTGCTGACAATATCATGAAAGAGGAGATGAATGCCCTTTATAGAATCTACAATAGGTGCACTTGGAGGCTTGATAAATGGAGCTAGAGGATCAAGCAAAGATAAAGAAGAATCGTATGAGATAGAAAAGACCTCAACTAGATGTGGTGTTGGAGGAAAAATAATGATCCCAAAAACAATGCAAAGGTTCAAGTGTCCTAAGTACACCACATGATGGTTGCAGAAAGGAGAAGAGTTGTGCTTCAAAAATGAAGATGGTGGACCAAAGTGTGAGAAGGTGTATAGATGGGTGGTATGATCAACTATCCCTATAGCAATAAGGCCTCATATTGCATGATCTTGAATGAAGATTGAATCTATAGTGAACTAAATTATCATCCTTGATCCATTGCATGTAATCTAAGAAATCAAAAGAAGGTTTGTAAAAAGAGATGGAACATAGATACACCATTGAATATACCATATTGAATGCCAACTAAACCTTTCCCACAAACTAGTAAGCTAGTGTTATTCCCCATGAGAATATTAGGAATGAGAGAAGCCTCAACAGTGGAGAAGATGCCTTGAGAAGATGTCATATGGACTTGAATCAAGTATCTAAGGGACTTGGGAAGGGGATGTTCCTATAATGCATGAACCTATCCAAAATTTGGTGTAGATGCTCAAGATATGGAAGAAGACTAAAAGGAAAACCACTGTGAGGTAGAAGAGGATGGAGAGGAAATAGTGCTATTTTGAAAAAAAGCTTGCAAATCTTCAATCAGTTTCTCATAGCCATCAATTCTCTTCTAAAAAAAATGTGACTCATCATGAGGTCCCTTCTGACAATAGGAACAAGTAGGAATCTCAGTATTCTTTTTAGCCTTATTAGAGGAGGATAATGGACCAGTAAAATGCTAAGAAGAGGAATCTAAGATCTACTTCAACTTTGTCTCCTATGTATCCTCGGTAAGCAATACCTATGACTGTGAACCTATAAGTGAATCTATCTGAGTGAGCTTAGATTTCTCATGAGTTAGCGTATCATAGAATTTCTCAAAAGAAGGCATTTGATGTCTAGTACCCAAGGCATAAATAGTTCAATAGAAAGTGGAAGAGAAGATTTGATACTATCCTCACAATTTTTAGAGTAATAAAAAAATACACTCATCATTAGTTTTGTATTATCCACATCCCTGGAAGACTGAGTACAAAGATTATAACTTCATCAAGAAGTCATCGATGGTGGGAAAGCTAGTTGGTGTCAAAAAGTCAACTCTGTATCAAGCTAAAGTGCCAAAAATTTATTTAGTATGCCAAACAAGTTTTAAAACCTGGTCAAAATAGCCCAAGGAGTGGTCCAACCATCTTGGTGAAACATGAGACTCTAAGAGATGTTTAGTGCAATCAAACCCATGGCTTCATCCATTTTGTTCCTATGTTGAAGAACGTCAAAAGGGAATTGTAGAATAGGTTGATTCTCATCCAGACTGTTGGCATTAACTCATGTTTTTTATTAGTGACAACACTTATTTAGATTTTGTATGGTTACTATGCTCTTTGATTAGTCTCCAGTTCATGTCAAGCAATTCAGTGGTTATCAAATAGATTAGTTCTCATTGACTGGTCAGTGGTTACTAACCTTTGTAGTATGAAGAAAGTGTTAACCAAGTGATGAGATGAGTAGTGTTTAGCAAGTACAGGCATGGTAAACTTGGAATTCAATTTCTCCCAAGTGACACTATATCTACTAAGTCTCCAATTTATACCAAGTTTGAAACTACATTGAGTGATTAGTATGTATCGAGCCTCTACTTCTACCGAGTGCATGATGATGCTAAGTAATGTAGTGGACACTAAGTATTAGAAAGTCACTAAGTCAACTTTTAGAACTTGACTTTCTACATTTGTTGGTGTTAACTTGTATTTTGGCCTACCTTGTAATTATGAGAATTGGGATGGTATATATGTAATGTATTGCATCATACCCAAGGAAGTAAGAAGAAATTGTAGAATTAATGTTATGATGCATGTGAATGTGAATTAACAGCAGAGAAAATTATATAGCATGGTCAAATCAGAAGTAGTCAAGTTACATCTATCACAAAGAGGTGATCAATACTTCAAGGATCTTAATCAGCAATTCGATTGTAAGTTAGATCTACTATTTCATCCTAATAGGTGAATCAGTTTCAAATCCTTTAATAGGGTAGACCTAACAGTCTTTTCTTTGAATCTCTTTACTGAGTGCATACTTCATTGTGGGTATCATTCACACCCAAGTTTTACTTTCTTATTGGAAGGTTTCTGGGTTACCAAATATTGTGTTCAAAGTGTTTTGTGCTTTTAGTTTCTTCAACATATAGTAAATTGGATCTATTGATGATAAATGGATAATTTTCTTAAGTGCTGAATTTGTTCAAAATTTTAGAGGTTACTAATTCACCCATCCCCTCTCAGTAACCTAGCTAGTCTTGATTATTTCCAACAATTGATATCAGAGCATTGTGGTTCTCAAGATAAATTTTGATAGCTTCAGCAAAGATCAAAGACAATGGAGATATTTAGACTTGACAAAGCAATTGAAAATGAAAAGCTAGATTTGGAGATGGCTATAGTTCAACTTAAGGAAGAAAAAGAGAATCTTTCCCAATCTCTAAAAAGAAGGAAGGAACTTGAAAATTAGATGAATAACCACTAGTATGTTGAAGAGAAGATTGAAGACTTTTTCCCTTCAAGCATCTCAGACAAAGAAAATAATGCAATCAAAGAACTCATAGAAAAGAATGAATCTTTGGGAAGAAGAAATAAGTAAATTGAAAAGAGAACAGGAAATCCAGTCAATAAGATTATGTGAAATCTTAGAATAGAGAAATAAGGCCAAAGAAGACTTGAATGGAAGGAACAATGAAATTCAAAATCAATCCCTTTAGCATGAAGACCTTATTGATCAAATCTCTAATGCAAATGAAGAAATCATGATTTTGAGAGAAGAAAATTAAAGAATAAGAAGATTCCAATTGGAGCTCAATAGAAGATTCCAATTGGAGCTCAATAGAAGATTCCACCAAAGGTACTTCTTATCAATGATATTCAAACTCATTTCAAATGTGTAGTTCAAGAGATAGGAATTGTAGAAATGGATAGTGCCCTAGGTGAACTCTAAGCATAAACACCTAGAGGAGAAAGGCTTAAACCATATTCCTCACCTACCACAAAAATTTCAAACCAAATAGATTAGGTATATCTTAAGTTGAGTCCATACTGGTCAGTTATGGTTAGAGCAACTGATTTTGATTACAAAGAAAATGATTCATCGTGTTACTAGTCTCCCTATGCTTACCAAGACTAAAGTCACAAAAACCCTAGGTTGAGATGAGCTACAAAAGAAAACCCTAGCTATGGGATGGAAGAGGAATGAAAATTAGCAATGTATCTAATGTAGAACTCAAATTTGGCATTTACATCATAGATCATAAGATTTATAGCTCTAGTCAACTTAATAGTGTGATGTGTGAGGTAGTTAAACTAGTCTATAAGGTTGTTAAGAAGAATTTGGAATATGACTTAGTAGATCTAATGTTGAAAAAAATGAACAAGAATATGGAAAGCATTAGAGCCTCAAAGAATAATCCATGTAAGTTTGGTTCTCTATTAACATGTTTGTTATTTTATGTTCAAAACATTTTCCCTTCCAAAGGATCAGTGGTATGGAGAAAAGACACACCAATCTTGTATCTGATAAATGAGTTCATAGCTGAAATGGGTGAAAATTTTGATAGCATCATGGACAATTATTTTGAAGTTTTCAAGGAAAAGATGAATAATAGGTTCCAAATTCCACCAAAATTGGTTGAAGACCATAAGGATGATGCTTTTTTTATGGTAGATGTTGACAAATTATACATCTAGGCAGTAAGGCCTAGCATAGTATGGGTAAAACCTCTTCCTTATGAGGTTAATACTAATGAGACAAAGGATATAATTGAAGCACTAGTAAATGAGCTTGTAGATCCATAGGTGCCTATCTTTGGAACCTTTGACGAAGCCAAAACTAGGATAGAACTTTAGATTAGGATTCCATAGGCAATCAGAAGAGGTAAGAAGAGGAACTAAAAATAGAAAATGCCTCTCTTATTATTACCAAAGGAAAAGGTGAAGATAAAGATGAATCTAATGAAGAAGAAACTGAGAAGGAGGAAGAGCCTATAAGATAGAAAGGCAAGGTGATAATCACCTAGCCACCCAAGCCCTCCACAACTGTATTCAGCAAAAGATCCAAGAAGAAAGGAGGCAATGATATTTTGTTTAGTAAGCCTCCTCCCACCTTCCAGGAAAGGTTGAAACAATTGGAGTTAATTGTTGGTATTGTAGACTTCAAGGCACTAAAGTTTGAAACTAAAACAGATGCTGAGGAGATGGACATTGAGGAGTCAGTACTAGCAAAGATGGGAAAATGTAAATATTCCCCAAATCAAATTACTCCTCAAATTTCTAATGAATTATTAACAAGGATAAAGCCAAGATGGGAATCTTGCATGGAAACATAAAAAGATATATATGAACAATCCCTAAGATAGTTATTACCAAGCCTTACCAATGCTGAGGTAAAGGAAGAAATGAAGAAAAATGAAGATAAAATGACTATCAAATTTCATACTTGTTTAATTTTTATAAAAGACATAGAGCATGTAGTTGAGGATGCTGTAAATATGTTAAAATATATCTATCTTCTACACAAACCTAGTGAAAATCCAATCGAGATTAATGATGATAATGATGATGGTGACAAGGATAAAGATAATGAAGAAGACAATGCTCCTTGTGTCACCATTGATGCTATAGACTATCAAGATTTGATGAAGGATGATGAAGAAGAGAAAGAGGATAATGCTGAAGAGGAAGCCAAGAAAGAAGAAGTAGAAGAAAATGATCTAGTCAAGATAGCTATAGAAGTCATAGCTTCCCTTCCTCACTCTCTAGTAAAAACTGCAACGTCATCAAGCATGGAGGAAACTTTAGCAAGTTTGATTGTGACCACAACAGATGCATCAACTCTCTGATCACTATTCACTCCCTCTCAACTACAAGTATCTCTAATGGAAGTGTCTACCACTTCATCTACTAAGCTGCAACCCTCTACTTCTTTAGTGCCCAAGTCTAGTTCATTAGTTGTAAGTGTAGTTTCTAGTTCTATTGTTTTGGATTCCTCAATTTTGTCTACTTTAGGTGTACATATTCCAATAATTTCTTCAATTGTGCATACTTCTATCAATATTCCACCTATAAATACTTCAATTTTGGGATGTTTTGCAAGCACATCAGTTTTGGATTCTTTTAATACTCTAGTAAGTACTTCATTAGTAGGCACTATACAAGTTTTTAATGCTAGCCCTAATATTTCCACCATTGTTTCTGTTTCAAAATCCAAAGCATTAATGCCAAAAGTTGAACCAAAGACACAACTAAAACTTCTGATTAGTGGAAAATAATTGAGGAAGATATAGATTTGGATAAGGAGATTGAAATTCCCAAGTTGGATTTTGACAAAGCTACTATAGAGAAGATGAGATTAGTCAGTTAGCTTCTTGAACAAAAAGCCAAGTAGAAGCATCTAAGAGAAGAAAGAGATAGAGAATTTAAAATTATAGAGAGTGCCAAGAATATTTTGATAGAGGGTATAGGTGTTGATGTTGATTCTTATCAACACATTTGTTTGCAATTAGAAAAGCTAGTTAATAAATTCAATGAGGATTCCTCTAGCTAGGATAAATTAATGGAGAAAGCAGAGAAGAAGTTTGACAATAAAGTGCTTGAGCACATTGCTTAACAAATTGCTATACATTAGGTAGAGCTTTCTTCAATTTTGTCAAATCTTGAATCCTGCTACTCAAATGTAACATCTCTTTTTGGTAATTTATGTGATGTTCCTAAGTTTACAAAGGAAATCAAGGGAAAATTAGATAAGATTGATGAGGATTTGAAAGCTAGTGCACAGAAGTTGCAAGTTGACCCCAGTTCAAGCTTTGCACACCATATGAAGATCAGATTCCTATTAGATATGCAAATAGAGTTATTAAGAAAGGAAGCAAGGATCTATTCTACAATTGTAGACATCCAAAACATGATCCTTCCTATCATGGATACAATGTAGAAGCACATTGCATATTTAAAAACATCAATCCGTGAAAATAATTTCTCTATTGCAGATCATATGATTGAACTATCTGTAGAAGTCCATGTTGCACTTCAAACCTACAAAATTTTACAAGAAAACTGGGACAAGAAATTGTAGAAGTAATTCTATGATGCATGTGAATGTGAATCAACAATAGAGAAAATTGTATAGCAAGGTCAAATCAGGAGCAGTCAAGTTACATCTATTATAAAGAGGTGATCAATGCTTCAAGGATCTTAATCAACAATTCACTTGTAAGTTAGATCTATTGTTTCATCCTAATAGGTGAATCAGTTTCAAATCATTTGACATGGTAGACCTAACAATATTTTCTTTGAATCTCTTTACCAAGTGCATACTTCATTGTATATTTTCAAAACCTCTAACAAGGTGGACCTAGCAGCCCTAATTGCTCCTAATAGTGAAAATCATCAGAATTGATTATTGTAAGCCTTAGAAGGACAATATTATGCTGCAATAATGAAGTTTTGTGGGTATCATCCCTAGCCTAGTGTTACTTTCTTATTGGAAGGTCTTTGGGTCGCCAAATATTGTGTTCAAAGTGTTTTTTGCTTTCAATTTCTTATGCATATAGTAGATTAGTCCTATTGATGATAAATGGATAATGTTATTAAGTGCTAAATTTGTTCAAAAGTTTTGAAGTTACCGATTCACCTCTTCCCTCTTAGTAACCTAGCTATTCTTGATTATTTACAACACTAGACATGATCATAAGCCATGTGACATAAGAAGAAAAGTCATGTGTGCTTTCTAATTGTGATAGTTGTGTGGCATTAGCTAAGCCACATAAGGGATCAACATTGAGAGAAGAAGACAGAAGTAGAAGGGTCAATTTTGCAGTAAATTATAGAAAGGAAAATGCATCCCACCCCACAATGTATAAATATATCCCTCATAAACTAAACAAACAACTACTAAAAGCACAAAAAAATAAGAAAAAAATGTGGACTCTAGATGTAGAGAGGGAGGAAACTGAAGCCTCTACTTCAAAACCTCCAAACTAGGTAGCAATAAGGAGGCTCTGATACCATGTAGAAGTTGATAAAAACAACTTCACAGTTTTTCCAAGATCACCTGCATGCAAATAACCTGTTGTTGAGAAGAAACTAAATAGGAAAAAATCTAAACCTAGAAGTCTTAGTAAATTGAGAGTAAAATATATTCCAAGATGATGAAAATACAATAGAGACGACATCCTTATAAAGGAGATCGATACCCAAAAAAGGTAACATAAAATGATTTAGGGTACTTAATAATTACAAAATAATTATTAAATATAGGAAGAGTATTTAATCTAGGTATTTAATAATTATAGGATAATTATTAAATACAAGAAGAGTAATTAATCTAGATATTTAATAATTACATGATAATTATTAAATACAAGAAGAGTATTTAATCTAGGTATTTAATAATTACAAGATAATTATTAAATATAGAAAGAGTATTAAAAAAAGTATTTAATAATTATGAGAGAATTATTAAATATTGGAATAGAAACTAGCTAGTGTAATATAATTAATAAAAAAAATTAAATTTATATGCACCTAAGAGATAGCTTTTGTAAACTAGAGTAATAAATAACTTAATTAATTAAATCAACATGATCTAATTAATAAGTGTAAATAAATAATTACTCTAGCACCCCCTTAAGTGAAGCTCATGAGGTAAGCTAACTTAGCAAAGCTATGAAAGTAGGAAAAATGGGTCCCAGCAACAAGGCCCGATCGGGTACCCAAAACAAGGAAATCTTGGTCAACCAGAGACAAAGGAGAAAACCTAGTGGGAAAAACCCCTCTCCAAAAAGAGATGGAAGAAACATGCAAAAAAAACATGAAGGAAGGAAGGCCTCAACAAAAACCCCCCAAGGACAACTTCTGTGACCCCAAGCATAGATTGAAAATGGCTCAAAAGACTCTCTCAAAACCATAAGTAAAACTAGCCCCCCTAGAATGATGGAGCCCTTGTAGAAATGATTGAACTAATAAAGCCCTAATGTTGAAAAAATAAGGGCACAAAACAAGGAAACCCTGAATGAGAAGTGAAACTGGATGGCCTAACTAATGCTAAAATGAGAAAACATGAGGATCCTAAAAGGGAATCCCCAATGTAGGTGTGCTGACACTAGAATGAAAGAGGACATGAATTTCCTCTATAGAATCTACAATAGGTGCACCTGGAGGCTTGATGAATAGAG
Source organism: Cupressus sempervirens (assembly GCA_028749045.1). Taxonomy (NCBI): domain Eukaryota; kingdom Viridiplantae; phylum Streptophyta; class Pinopsida; order Cupressales; family Cupressaceae; genus Cupressus; species Cupressus sempervirens. The sequence goes on along the minus strand of CM053790.1, from coordinate 773,975,145 downwards.
CTAGAGGATCAAGCAAAGTTGAAGAAGAATCTTAATGAATAGAAAAGACCTCAACTGGATGTGGTATGGGAGGAAAAATAGTGATATCAAGAACAACACAAATGTTCAAGTGTCCTCACTACACCACATGATGGTCTTGCAAAGGAGAAGAGTTATGCTTTGACAATGGAGATGGTGGACCAAAGTGTGAGAAGTTGTACAAGCAGGTGGTATGATCAACTATTCCTATAGTAATAAGGCCTCATGTGGCATGATCCTGAATGAAGATTGAATCTATAGTGAACTCAACTATCTTCTCTGATCAATTACATGTAATCTATGAAATTGAGAGAAGGTTTGCAAAAAAATATGGAACATAAATACATTATTGAATATACCATCCTAAATGCCAACTGAACCTTTCCCACAAATTGGTAGGGAAGTGTTGTTCCCCATGAAAATATGAGGAATGGGAGAAGCCTCAATAATGCAGAAGACACCTTAAGAAGATGTCACATGGACCTAAATCTAGTATCTAAGGGACCTGGAATGGGATGCAATGGATACCTATAATGCATGACCCTATCCAAAATTTTGTGTAGATCTCAAAGATATGGAAGAAGACTGAAAGACAGACCCTTGTGAGGTAGAAGAGGATGGAGAGGAAACAATGCTCTTCTAAAGAAGAGCTTGCAAATCTACAATCCATTTCTTATAGACATCAAATCTCTTCTAAAAATAATGTGACTCATTATGAGGTCCCTTCTGACAATAGGAATAGGTAGGAATCTCAATCTTCTTTTTAGCCTTCTTAGAGGAGGATGATGAACCAATAGAGTGTTGAGAAGAGGAATGTGAGATCTACTTCAAATTTTTCTCGTGTCTATCCTTGAAAAGCAATGTCTACGACTATGAAACTATAAGTGAATCTATCTAAGTAATCTTGGACTACTCATGAGTTAACATATCACCAAATTTCTCAAAACAAGTCATCTAATGTCTGGTACCCAAGTCATCCATAGTAGAGTAGAAAGTGGAAGAGAAAATCTAATACTATCCTCAAAATTTTGAGAGTATCAAAAAAATACACTCATCATCAGTTTTGTTTTTTCCACATCCCTACAAGACTGAACATAAAGATTTGAACTTCACCAAGAATTTCTCAATGGTGGGAAAGCTAGTAGGTGTTAAAGAAGTGAACTCTACATCAAGATAAAGTTCCCAAAATTCATTCACTATTCCAAGAAAGTTTTAAAACTTGTTCAAAATAGCCCAGGAGTGGTCAAAGCATCCAAGTAAAATAAGAGACTCTCGAAGATGTTTAGTGCAATCAAGCCCATGGCTTCATCCATTTTGTTCATGTGTTGAAGAATCTCAAAAGGGCACTATAGAATGGGTTGATTCTCATCTAGACATGACCATAAGCCACACAACATAAGAAGTTAAGTCATGTGCTTTCCAATTGTGATAGTTGTGTGGCATTAGCTAGGCCACAAAGGGTCCAACATTGAGAGAAGAAGACATAAGTAGAAGGGTCAATTCTAAAGTAAATTATAGAAAGGAAAATGAATCCCACCCCACAACATATAAATATCTCCCTCATAAACCAAATAAAAAACTACTAAAAGAACAAAAAAATGAGAAAAAAACCTAGACACCAGATGTAGAGAGGGATAAAATAGAAGCCTCTACTTCAAAATCTCCAAACTAGGTAGCAGCAGGGAGGCTCTGATACCATGTAGAAGTTGATAAAAACAACATCATAGTTTTTCAAAGATCACTTGCATGCAAATAACCTTTTTTTGAGAAGAAATGAAAGAGGAAAAAATCTAAGCCTAGAAGTCTTAGTAAATTGAGAGTAAAATATATTCCAAGATGATGAAAATACAATAGAGAGATCATCCTTCTAAAGGAGATCGATACCCAAAAAAGGTAACATAAAAATATTTAGGGTATTTAATAATTACAAGATAATTATTGAATATATGAAGAGTATTTAATCTAGGTATTTATTAATTTCAAGATAATTATTAAATACAAGAAGAGTAATTAATCTAGGTATTTAATAATTACAAGATAATTATTAAATATAGGAAGAGTATTAAACAAAGTATTTAATAATTATGAGAGAATTATTAAATACTAGAATAGAAACTAGGTAGTGCAATATAATCAATATAAAATATTAATTATATGCACCTAAAAGATAGCTTAAGTAAACTAGAGTAATAAACAACTTAATTAAATAAATCAACATGATCTAATTAATAATTGTAAATAAATAATTACTCTAACATCCTCAATTAAACATTTTGTAATTAGTTGATATACAATCAAATTTTTCTCTTGTCCAATCCTTTAGGCATATGATTGAGCCTTTAGATTCACAAAAGAGTTGAAATCTAGATTTGGTAGAAGAATAGTTTTAGATCCCCAATTTTAAAACTTTATCACCAAGTAAATTTTCAATTTCAAGTGACATCATTTGACAGTTTCCATTGGAACCAAGAACTTCTGAGAAAATAAGAATTTTAGGGTAGGCATCCCCCATCATCATCATAAGATGAGGGTTTGAACTAGTTCCTAGTTGTTCCTTATCCAACAATTCTAAAGGGAAAAATATTGTTACCAACAAATTTAGTTGTGAAACATATTTTTTCCTTTTGGTCATGTGGATCAGATTCTAGTATCATAGTCCTCTTGATTCTTTTTCCCAAAATACACGAGAATGTGCAACTACTATATTGTACTTTGTATTATTATCTTCAGTTATTATTGTCTGAGTGTACATAACTACAAAAGTTTATTAGCTTTACAAGCTATGGACTCCAAAAGACTATTAATAATTTGATGCCTTCTATTTGTCGATAATTTGGATGATGGATAGGAAAATTATCAAAGGTTAATCATATACAAACCTTTTTTATAATAGGCCTTATCCCACTAAAATCCTATGCAAATAAATGACAATTGAAGAATACACCTTCTTTTTTTGTACTGCTTGTGTAAGTTATTAAGGTCCAAGAGTCTTATACATTGATAAGCTCTGATGATCCCTTAGATTGTTGAGACTAGGAAGACCTGGTTAACATTCACTTTCATTGAAATTAACACATAATATGTATGTGAGTGTAGATGTTAGATGATGGTGATGATGAATACTCACCATCTACTAGTATCCCAAGTAGTGACAAAAATTCTTCAATGCACATGTATTAAGAAATAATATTTTAAGAGATCATATGAGATCTTAAGGGGTCCTACTATCCCCTTTGACACACTATGACCTCTCATGACCCCTTTCAACACATTTCACCCACCTACTCTAAGCTTGTTCTTTCTCTTGCCACTTTGAAGAATTTTCTGAATTAAGATTCAGTGGTTGTATAAAAGCTTCATGAGAAATCCAAAAGAAATATTTATTTCATAGAAATAACAATATTTAACCCATACTAGATGTATCTCCATGCCCTATAAATATGATGGTGGTGGCATATATTAACAACCTCTGATGATTCCTCAGATTTTTGAGACTATAAAAACCTAGTTAACATCCACCTTAGTTGTACTTAACACATGAAATGCATGTGATCTTATGTCAGATGATGATGATGAATACTCGCCATCTACTAGAAGCCCAAGTAGTGCCAAAAGGTCTTTAGCGCACGTGTGCTTAGAAATAATATTTTAAGGGATTTATGTGTTGGAAATGTAATGAAAAATAAGTGACTCTTGTGAGGGGGGGTGTGAATCAGGAACAACTTAAAACTTTTTCACTTAGAATACTTTTTCCTTAATTCATTACATTGTCTAATCTACTTTCATGCATGAACATAAAGTAATAAAGAAATCAGCACCATAACACTTGGCACAATATTTGGTAACCTAGAAACCCTTCAAGGAGAAGGTAAAAATGGGGTGGGGATGACACCCACAATTCTTTACTACTGCAGTAATAAAGTTGGCCTATTAGGGCTTACAATTGATCACTTCTAGTAATCTACTCTATTAGGAATATGAAGGATTATTAGTTCCACCTTGTGAAAAGATTTTAACAATACAATGAAATATATCCTTTGTTAAGAGTTTACAAAGGATTGTTAGGTCCACCTTGTTAGAGGACATACCTAATAAAACTATTAGGATGATGCTTGTTTGCAATTGAATTTCTAATATAGATCCTTTGAAGATTTCAATCACTTGAGTTTGATAGATATGTCTCTACTCTATCCTTTATAATTCTTGGTAGCCTTCTTACTCAATCTTCTTCATATTCATTTTCTTATTTCCTTTTCATATTGCATATATTCCACTTATTACATCTTAGAAAAACTATTTTTTGTTCACTATATATATATATGTATATTTATTTATCAAACAATATCTCCATTCCGAGTCGGCTCAAACAAGAGGTTTCTTCTTAGTAACCAAATTATACCTTCAAGTAGGCCAAATGTTGATACTTAGGCCACACGATGCACTATCATATTATGTTGATGCTTGGATAATACATTGAGCTTAGGTGATACCTTGGCACTCAAGAAACACTAGATTCTTAGATAACACTTTGGCACTTGGGTAACACATAACCATATATGACTTGAATTGGATGGTCAGGTCATACTATTAACTTGATTAATACTGTGATCTCAATTCACACTATTAGCTTGGTACACACTGAGAACTTAGTTTACACTCTGGAATTGTTTCATATGATAGAGCTCAATTAACATAGGACATCCTTGATCTGCTCAGGCTACACTAGAAAATTTTGAATTATGGAAAGTTTGGTTGCAGTATTAATTGACATTCTTGGATGACATAGTATTTGTCACTAATTAACAATATGTCTTGCCATAGGGTCAACACTTATGATGATTCCTAAGATTTTTAAAATTGGAAAGACCTAGTTTAGATTCACCTTAGTTGTACTTAACACATGATATGCATGTGAGCCTATGTTAGATGATGATGATGAATACTTACCATCCATTAGTAGCTAAAGTAGTAACAAATACTTGATAACTCTAGTAATATATGAAAAATGTATTGCAAGGATCACCCAATTTCTTAAAACAAGAAATAAAACATCCCACCGTAGAAGTAGTATAAAAACTTGTCTAGTGATCATATTGTGGTGAAGATGGCTTCTAATTTCATGTGATGATGATGATGAATACCCATTATCTACTCATAGCTCAAGTAGTGATAGAAGGTATTTAGAGCATGTGTGCCTAGAAATAAAATTAGAGAGATTTTATTTGATCTTAAGGGGTCCCAATATCTCTTTCAATACATTAGAACCCCTCATGACCCTTTTTGATACATTAGAGCCAAAAAGTCTCTAGAAATGCTTATATTTGTAAATAGAGGAGATATACTCATTGGATTTGCAAAAATCTTAGATAGATCATGCCTCAATTAATGTCATGTCACTTTTGAAGCTTTCTCCCAAGTAGACCTTCTTGTCCTTTTATAGTACCTACATGAAAATAGAAATATGAAGTTCAGTGATAAGCTTTATAGATACCTTTAAAAAGAAGGTGCACTAAAACACAACTTAACATGATCTTTTTAAAATATATAGGACGGATGACAACAAATAAAGCAATCTAGATGTGAGAAACCATATCAAACCTTGCTTGATTCAAAAATATTATTATTATCTTGACTTGATACATTTGTCCATCTCTACCAGTTTGTTCTTGTTCTTGTTGTTGCCACTCTAAAGAATTTTGTGCATTAGGATTCAATGGTTGTACAAAATCTTGATAAAAAATCTAAAAGAAATATTTATTTCTCATATTTAACAATATTTAACCTATACTACATACCCCATTAACATGTAAAGCATAACTACATACTTAAACCCAAATACTTATACAAAAATTTGTTACAGTGAAAAAAATCTCATGTTTAAAAATGATAAAATAATTTCAAAATATTAAATTAAGTTTATCACATACGATAATGATGGTTGCATTTCCATGCCCTCAAAATCTGGTGGTTGTGGCATTTTGAGAGGCTCTGGTGATTTATGAGATTGTTGAGATTAGAAAGACCTAGTTAACATTCACTTAACATATGATATGCATCTGAGCCTATGTCACATGATGATGATGAATACTTACCATCTACTACTAGCTCAAGTAGTGATCAAAGGTCTTCATTGCACATGTACTTAGAAAACTTGTGATGATGATGACACTTGCAACTACTGGACTATCATGGAAAACTTGTGATGAAGATGAAACCTCCAACTACTAGTATATCATGAAAATATTGTGATGAAGATGGAATTTACATTAACCAAAGCACTTATCAACAAGTTTCATTGTTTCAAGATCTACACTAAATTAGCTATCAATGTCAACAATCAATTTTTCTTTCATCTTGGCAAGAGCTTGAATAATTTTTCTATTCATCCAAGAAGAATATTGTTGTAGGGTTCCTTATTTTTCATGGAAATTTACCCTTGGGTTGATTTTAGACCCTTCTTGTTCTTCATATTCTTGACATACACACAAAAACCCATCACTGATTACATGATAAAAATCAAAGAGAAAGTTTAGTAAAACAAATTGATGTACCTCAGATCCTTCACAAGAAGTCTCCATCATTTTTTCAGATGATGTTTTATCTTCTTTTTCAAGCACAAGAATCTCTTTGCTCTCAAGGTTACATTGTATTATTGTATTGCAATTAGGTCTACCATATAAGGCTTACCATTTTGATGAACAACAAACTGAATGATTCCAAGACCCATAGTCTGAGTTCTAGAAGCTAGACTTTCCTTGATAGAATTGGCATTTGAATCTTTCTATAGAACCCATTGTGCATCATCCCTCCACCACACTCTTTATTTGTATAAAATCCACTGTGCATCATCCCTCCAATCATTTATTTGGTGAAATTAATCCATTTCTAGGTATTCGCTTCATTAATTTGGCCAATAGGCCTTTGAACAATTAACTATATTTTTACAACTTTCCATAACTCAATTACATTATGTCTAGTATATTCATACTAGACATAATGTGATCACATTATGTCTATGAAACATATCTTGATTGGACCATGTTATGTCTATTAGACATATTGTAATTCGATCATGTTATGTCTAGTATTACAACATAGTCATACAAAAAATAATTTGATCACATGTTCATTAAAAAACCCAATCATGTTTAGACTTGGTAATAGGCCTATTTAACTACCTAAAGGATTAGGTTGATGTTTTCCTTCAATTTTTCATTGGTTTAGACATTTTTTCAACTTCTAAGATCAATTATTGTCTTTGAGTTCATTAGGTTTGCAAATGTTGAAGTGGGTATCTCTAAAACTACCACCATAATTACACTGTTGGAATGTCTTTATGGTAGGAGTACTTTTTGGGGCAGGGGTGGGGGGGTGAATTAGAAGTATTAGCTTTTGACCTTTTCACACCCTTAATGACATGTGAATAAAATTTACATGCATGCATATAAACATTTAAATAAAAATGAGAAGTAAACATGCAACACCACATTAACATGAGATTTTGGTGACCTAGAAACCCTCTAGGAATAAGAAGGTAAAACTAGGGTGGGGATGACACCCAAAAAATTTACTACAGAAAAAAAGTTCAACCACTTCTAATGGTTTTCCCTGTTAAAGGCTTGCCCTATTAAAAGCTTTACACACTATCAAATGTGACCTGTTGAAAGAATTTGCAAACACTTTACATGAAGTGTCACACTATTAAAGGATTTTAAAATAGGCTATTAAACCCACCTAACTTAATAGGACTTTCATGACCTTCTCCAAATTTTCTTTTATCCTTCTCCAAAGGATCTTCCAACCTAGCTGTTAAGCTAACCTATCACTATAGGATTTTAAATTTCTAACACAATTGTGAGAGAGTATTAGAACAATACACCTGATTGAATGCAATCTCTTATTACATGTCTCAGGCACTTGACCTACTCTTCTTTCACTAATATTTGCTAGATTTGATATTCTGAATGTGTCCCTTATTCTATTCTGATCAACTTGATATGTAATGCTATCCTTTCCACTTAATCTCTGACACCTATGTTCTGTAACAACCTTAGTATTCAATTATGCTTCTTCTCCTTCTTTCAACTACTTCTTTTATGGTGTTGTGAATTCATTATAAAGATTAGTGGATAGTCATGCATCCTTGAATGAAGTGTTCCTACTCAAATCCATAGTTGTCACCTACTAGCTGCATGTTCTCTCCAATTATGTAATTGGTTGCATGTTGATTGCATAGGTGGATGAGAGGATTTAATCTTATCTCCTTATCATGTCATGAGTCATGTATAACCATTTCACATCTTGGTTTGTGATGGCACAAATTCTTATGTTGATCCTATGTTGCTTGGCACATACTATTCCTGTATTACTCAGCATCTGCTATGTTTCTTGGTTTACTCGCCACATGTTAGTTTCTAAAATGCTTAGCACATGAACATTTCCTATATTGCTCATCACATGAAGAAATCTAGATTACTCAGCACCTAAAGAATCTTGTTAGTTGGCACATACTATGTTGTAAGTTGCTCAGCCCCAACTGTGACTCAACACTGTCTATGGCTAGGCACTAACTATGATTCTGACTCGGCATGCATTGTGTACTCGACATCTATAGTAAAAATGGTTAAGTGTGTTGAAACTCATTTTTCAATACTAACTATTTGATCAACATGCACACATTTTCTTACCTTTCTAACCATATAGGATTTTTAATTTTGGGACAAGATTAGCATTGTGAAGTTGACTTTTCTATACGAGTTTCTTGAAAATCCTTTCAGACATTTGTCTACTATTTTTAATATAAATTTTAATCTACTTAACCAAATAGAAAATAAATTAAATATTACTAGTATACACTTGATTATAATCATTTTTTTTAAAAAAAAGTGTTGATTTTAGATTATTTTGATGCAAGTTATGCCCAATGCACAGACATGTACCATAATTTCAAGATGAAGTCACTTCAAAAACTCATAGAAACAAAACTACTTGTCAATTATTTTTGAAAAAAATACATAACTTATTGGTCTCACTCTTACCTATCATCCTACTGAAGAGTTTTCCAAAATACTAAATATAGCTATATGTTTTGTTGAGCACACAAGAACGTCTATGTTATATTTTTCAACGAAAAATAGGAACAATTTTTTGGGTGCATGGGGTTTGGCCCTCATAAACTTATCAATTTTGAAATAACCTTAGTAGTTTAGAAACTAGATTCAAAGTACATTTTTATTGTTTTACACATTTTTTCATTTTGAGAGCATGATCCTCAAATGGTTCTTCAAAGATTGGGTTTACCTAATTGTAGATTAAAGGTGTCCACTTATACCCACCTTTTTGCACAGCATCTTGGTGCTCTTACCCCATAATTACATAACACTATTGGCTCATACTTTTTACAAATTTTCACATGTGCAACATCTGACTTAGTGTGATCATCCACAACATCTTTATGATTTCTTCTACCAATGTTCAAATGTGCTTAACTAGATTATATCCCTATTAGGAGATATAATCCAATCACTAGAAATTGCTCCTTGGGAACTCACACAATTTGGTGTAAAAGGAGAAGATGTTCCCTAGTACAACCTTTATTCTTTCCAATTTCTTAGCCAAGTCAACTTTTCCCAAGATGATATCATTGATATCTTCTGATTGACCTTGACATAGAATTTCTTTTCTGACCATTCCATGATTTTTACGCTCGTATCACGGTCCTCATTATTTATTTGGTCAATTATATCTAATAGTTTCTCAAGAATTGGCCATTTTGCATCTAAAGGTTGTAGGCTTAAGGCATCCATGAATATATCTTTGATCTCATTCATTGTTTGCTTATATTTATATTCTTTTCTCATTGCCTCTTATGTCCTCCTTTTATCCAATGCACTTTGTATTTCATTCATATTTTCTTTACTTAAAGTGATTGAATCATAATAGGGTATTTGTATTTCTTCATCAAGCTTAGGAATACCATAATGAATGGTCTTGGCTACCCTAGTAGAGCTCGAGCCTGGTGTCCTAACTTGTAAGGCCAACATGTCAATGCTTGGCTATTGAACAAATTTGGTAGGAGTACCTATTTTGGGTAATTCAATCAATGTTTGAATCACGGATTCATCCTTATCCTATGTTTCTTCCTGTTCTTCCTCTTTTTTTTCTTCTTCTTTACCTATGACTGGGGGTGTACTTACTATCTGTACTAATATACCTATTTCTATTCCTACTATTGCACTTAGCTCTTGAAGAGCTTGAGTTACTAACTTTGGTGGAGATGGAGGTGGAAGGAGTAAAAGTCTAGTAGTTTGTGTGAACTTAGGTGGTTCTTGTGGTGACACCTTGAATTCCTTGAGTTTATCTACTGAATTTTGAAGCTCATCAACACTGACCAATATAGGGCTTGAGCATAATTGGGCTAGTTGTGTTGATTAGTCAAGGATCTTGGAGAGATCCTCTGTAGTTAATGGATTGATGTTTTGACATGAGGTGTCAACAACATCCTTAATCTTTATGGTTTCTGTAGGTGTGATGGTATGAGGAGGGGTAGGAGGTGGTAGTTGTGTGTCTTGCACACTTTGTTCTTGTTACTCATCCCCTTTATTCATTTCCTCTTCCTTTTCTTCATCCTTTTACTCTTCTATCTTCTTCTCCTCCACTCTCTTTCTCATTTCTTCTCTAGCCTCCTTTGGCTTTGTAGATGCCTCTTTCTTATACTCTTCATCAAAAACATCATCAATCTTTTTATACAAAATTTTCAACAGTCTTGTAGATTTATTAAAAAATTCTTCAATCTTATTCTATAATATAAAGAATTCTCTATATTTGGGAGTGAAGCTATTGCTATGCCTTTTTACTACATTTTCAATTTAACTTTTAGTTAAGTTAGGAAACATCCTAGCAAGTGTGGAGTCCCTTATTTCCTTTTCCATCTGTAAAAAAAAATGCCTTTTATCTTCTACTATTTTGTACAACTCCTTAAGCATAGATCCATCCAATTCTAGAGGTGTATGTTTATATTCTGGCATCCTTGCATAGATAGACCCCTCTACTTTATTTACTCATCCTTTGAGAGCTTATTAAAATATAAATTCTTTAATTCTTTTAAGTCATCATTCCTAATCTTGGCACATAATTTGGTGATTGAGGACTTAGGATGACTTGCCACCTTGAACTGACTATTGTCTTCTGACTCTGTCTTTTCCTCTTCATCAATATCTAGTTGAGCCACATATTTTGCCTCTTCCTCAGTCTTCTTGGTGGCTTTCTTCTTCTTTTTAGCCTCTTGTTTAGCCTTTTGAGTTGTGGCCCTGGTGGTAGCTCTGGTGGTTAGATTCTTGGGTGCGGGATGAGCCACTTTGTTTGATTTAGTCTGAGGAGCAAGAGGTGCCTTGGCTTTTCTTTTGATGACTTTGGTCTTGATGGGTGCTTTCTTGGCTTGTTCTTCCTCGACACTCTCATCTTTATCTTCTCCTTGGCCTTGTGTCAACTAAAGTGGCCCTTGCTTTGGCTCATCTTCACCTCTATCATCTTCTTCATCATCACTTATTTCCTCAGCTCCCTCGGTTGTTCCTTCTTCTCCTAGGTTTACCTAAAATTTCTTTTTGAGTTTCTTGACAAGCTTGTCTTTTCTCTTTATTACACTAGCTGTCTTTAGATCCGTTACCACCCTTGATTTAACAACATCATAAGTACCAAAATGCTTTGTAGTTTTGTCAATTTCCTTTGCAAGAAATTTTGTGATGGCTGCTAAAGCTTGGTCTATATCTAGTTCATATCCCAATGGTCTAAGCCATCTTACTCTTGGGATGACTACTTGAACATATGTGAAGTCAATATCAACCAAAAAACAAATCTTATTTACATGCTCTTCTACTAATCAAATAGGGATCCTCATTCCTTGCTTCGTGGACTTCTTGAAGTCCTCAAAATAGCTTGTCATTTGAGCATCAAAGTTCTCACCCATTTGTGCAATAAAACCATTTATCTGCTCAACTATGGTTTTGTCTTGTTCCGAATTAACCTTTCCTACTAATGGAAATTCCTTCATCAAATATAAAATCATACAAACTAGCACTACTCTGAATGTCCATTGAGAACTTTTTGATTTCCTTATTGCTCCAAGCTTTTCATTGATCTGTTGTACCATCAACTCAGCAAGATCATAAATGTGGTCCTTCTTAACAAGATTATAGGCCACATCTACTACTATGTAGGGTACACTATTTAACCTGCTTGATTGGAAGAACTTGTGAGATATTATCTTTACTACAAAGTCTAATAGGGGGTCTTTGATTGTGTCTATAGTCATGCCCCTATTGTTCCATTTGGCTCTAGTATTCTTCTCAATTACCTCCCTTTTATCACTCAAGGTTTTAGGCCAATCTAGGGTTTGGAATCCAGTGACCCTGTTGATATTTTTCTTCATGAACTTTACTAGGCTAGTTTCCAACTAGGAAGCTCCATTGTGTATACTACTCAAGACAATTCTTATCCACTTAGTCTTGAACATGGTTGGGAAAGCTAGGGATTTCGTCAAAGTTTTCTTCTCTACTATGACAAACTCATATTTTAGTTTTCCATTTACACATAGGTTCTCATAAGCATTGGTAATTTCCAAATCACCTATTTGTTAGGAATAAGGTGTCTCAATCTTGGATAATTCCTATACTTATTATTGTTTTTGTAAAATGTATTTCTTGCAAATAATGTTGATGTGTTGGCATCTTGAATTGTATATAAGGAGATCATCACTAAAATGGTTATGATGGATTCCTATGACACGTAAGAGCTATGTCAAGAAGATTCAATGACAGTTGAAGACATGTGGCAACTAATAAATTTGAGTATTGTACACTCTACCCCAATAGTGGGTTCCTATTTTCTTAGAGAATGGTAAAACCCTAATATAGTTATCTTTGGGAGTAGCCCTAAAGTGAAGCATATTTTATAAGTATTTTTAGGTTTGCGAAGAGGTGGTAAGTGAAAAAGTGTATTGTTGGTATTGTCAGCTGCTATTGGTGTCTTTTGTTGTCGCTATTGAACTTGCATTGTAAGTGTATTGTAACCTTGTGTTGAAGATAATACATTGTGCAGGTTCTGGAGGGGTGGGGTTGTTTTACCAAAAGGTTTTTCCCTACTAGAAAATCTTTGTGTTATGTGTTTCTTTCTCTATCTATTTTCTTTATGCTTTGTTTGTTGAAGCATTGTTGTTTACATGATATTGAATCTATAAGTGTAAAATATTTTAATAGGATTTGCACCATACTTCTCTTAAGAGATTAGTGTAGGAAACTATTTCCGCACCTGAGTTTCCTTACAAGTAGTATTAGAGCCTGATCAACTTTTGATACTAGTTGTTGGATAGGGTTTTTTGAGCTAATCTCAAGTTGAGTGGGAGTCTTGTGCAGAGCATCCTGAATCTTATTTATAGATTGAGATGGTGAGTTCATCATATGGAAGAATGGAGGTGGAGAAATTTAATGGCACTAATTTTGAGTTGTGGAAACTCAAGACAGAAGACATGTTGGAAGATCGTGACCTATGGGAAGTGACTTCAAATTCTACAATACCAGTAACTATAGCTCAAGTAGATTGGGATATCAAAGACCATAAAGAGAAGGGTCTCATAAGACTCTGTTTAACCGATGCAGTCCTTCTGAATATTCTAGATGAGAAAACCACATATAGTTTGTGGGAAAGACTTGGGGCCATGTATCAGGCCAAATATTTGGTGAAAAATTTGTTCCCAAGGAAGAAGTTATACTCTCTATGAATGGAGGAAGGTGGATCCTTAAAGGATCATTTAAATGCATTTAATCTATTAGCTAGACAGTTGACATCAACTAGTGTCAAGTTAGAGGAGGAGGATCATTGCTACACACTTTTTTGTTCTTTACCAAATTCATGGGACCATCTTGTGATGGCTCTCGGAAGCACATTAGTCACTTTCAAAATGGATGATGTGGTGTCTTTGCTGCTATCAAAGGAGATGCAGAGAAAGGCTTCTGTTTCAGAAAAAGAAGCCCTTGTTGTTCATGGGAGTTCCACAGAAAGAGGGAAGAAAAATGACAATAAGTCTAACAATAAGGGTAGATCCAAATCCCATGGGAAGTCAAAGACTTCCAATAATTCCAAGGCAAAATGTTGGAACTATGATAAACCTAGGCACTTCCATAAAGATTGCAAAGAGTAGAAGAAGAAGAAGAAAGGTTCAGATTCAACTTCAGAAAGATCTCAAGAAAATGGTGATGCATTCATCATAGCTTTGGCAGCCCATGAATCTAATGATGTGTGGTTTGTTGACTTGGGTGAATCATTTTACATGACCTCTCATCAACACTGGTTCTCAAAGTATGAATAGTTCGATGGTGGAAAGGTGTACTTGGGTGATTATTCTACCCTAAAGATAGTTGGACATAGAAGGGTCCCTATCAAATTTCCTGATGGACGAGTAAAGGGAATCAATGGAGTTATGCACATTCTAGGTTTGGCATGAAACCTATTATCTATAAGTATGTTGAATGATGTAGGTGTACAAGTTGTTTTTTCAAAAGAAGGATGCAAGATGATGAGAGGATTGATAGTTCTTGCAAGGGGTACTAGGAGTGGTACCTTATTTTATCTAGATGCATGTATTCCTCTATGTAATAGTTCTTCATCCTCACCATCTGAATGAGTAGTGAAGAATTCTATGGTTATGCGTTCCGATGGCAATGCAAACACTTTGGAAGGTAAGCTTCCTATAGAAAAGACAATGTTCTAGCATATTAGATTTGGTCACATTGGTGAAAAGGGTCTCAGACCCCTAAAAAATAAAAATCTTGTCGAGGGGTTAAATGATTGCAATCTGGAGTTTGATTTATGTGAACACTGTGTCTATGGTAAACAAAATTGTGTTTAGTTTTACTCTAGTCCTCACAAATCTTTTGATGTTTAGGATCTTATTCATTCTAATGTATTTGGTCCTGTTAAAGTTCATTCAATCTCCAAGTCTATATTTTTTTGTATCTTTCATAGATGATTACAATAGAAGGACATGGATTTATTTCCTTAAAATTAAGACACAAGTCTTTAGTCAATTCAAGGAATTTAAAGCCCTTGTAGAGAATCAGACTAGTAAGAAGATTAAGTCTATGAGAATTGATAATGGTGGTGAGTTTAGCTCAGTAGAGTTTGAACAATTCTGTAAAGAACAAGGTATCGAGAGGTATAAGACAACACCTTACACCCCACATAAAAATGGAGTTTTAGAGAGAATGAACATGATACTGATGGAGAAAGCTAGGAGTATGCTTAGTGGAGCTAGTTTAGAACAAAGGTTCTAGGCTGAAGCTATGGCCACTGCTTGCTATCTGGTTAATAGATCTCCTACATCAGCCCTTGTTGGTAAGGCATCCATGGAGGTTTGGTCTGCTAAGAAGCCTTCAATTAGACATCTTCATGTTTTTGGTTGTGAAGCTTATGCACATGTCCCAAAGGAGAAAAGATCTATGATTGAAAATAAAGTTGTTAAATGTATTTTCATCGGATACAGTATTGGTGTGAAAGGATACAAGCTTTGGGATCCTGTGACTAGTAAGGTTTTGTATGGTAGAAATGTTATTTTTAGAGAGCTAACATCTTCTCCTATTGTGTTACAACCAGATGAAAAAGAAAAGGAAAAATATGTTGTTCAGTTGCCTCCTACCCTTGAGAAGATTGAATAGAGAGACCATGTTGGGTCTAATGATGAGGAGAGCTCTAGTAGCTTTGATAGTTTAGAAGAAGAGGAAGAACAACCTCAACTGCAGCCCTTGAGGAGATCCACAAGAGAAAGAAAGAAACTAGAAAGGTTTGGTTATTCTATGATAGATTCTAGTTGTGCTTTTTCTTTGATTACTAACACTGATGAGCCTAGATCTATGAAAGAGGCTTTGGGCATGGAAGATGCAAGCTCCTGGATTGAGGCTATGGATGATGAGATGGCTTCATTAGAGAAAATCAAAACTTGGGACCTTGTACCTTTTCCTAAAGGGAGAAAATCTATTGGCTATAAATGGGTGTTCAAGAAGAAATTATGTGTAGATGGCAATGTTGAAAGGTACAAAGCTAGATTGGTTGCAAAGGGGTATTCACAGTTAGAGGGAATAGATTATGGTAAAATATTCTCTCCTATTGAAAAGTTGACATCCATTAGATTTTTTTTATCTCTTGTTGCATCATATGATTTAGAGATAGAATAGATGGATTTGAATATAGCTTTCCTTCATGGTGATTTGGAGGAAGAGATTTATATGTCATAGCCTGAGAACTACATTGTTAAAGGTAAAGAATCCTTAGTTTGTAGATTAAAGAAATATCTATATGGTTTGAAGAAATCTCCTAGGATGTGGTACCTTAAGTTTGATGCCTTTGTGTCATCAATTGGATTTGTAAGATCAAAATCAAATTATTGTGTTTATTTTAGAGTTGAAAATGATTGCCTTCTTATTGTTGCATTATATGTTGATGATATGTTGTTGTTTGGGAAGGGTAAGGGTATGATTTCTGATTTTAAATCTCAGTTGTCAATACAATTTGAGATGAAAGATCTTGGGGCAGCTAGGTACATCTTGGGTATGGAAATCAGTAGAAACAGGTCTAACAGAAAACTTTGGTTGAGTCAAAGTAAGTATGTGAAGTCTATGTTGGACAAGTTCAACATGGAAGATTGTAGACCACTATGTGTTCCTATTTTTGTGGGAACAAAGTTATCTATAGATGATTGTCCAAAATCTCCTAGTAAGGTGGAGGACATGAGTAGAGTACCTTATGCTAGTGTAGTTGGCAGTCTTATGTATGCTATGGTTTGTACTGGACCAGAGATTACCCAAGCAGTGGGAGTCTTGAGTCAGTTTATGGCTAATCTTGGATGAGTACATTGGGATATAGTTAAGCAAGTATTCAGATATTTGAGGGGTACATCGGATTACTCCATATGTTATCATGGTAACTCTTCAGGATTTCTGCATTCAATTTTTATTCATCAATTTGTGGATTCAAATTGGTTAGGTGATATTGACCATAGGAGATCCACCAGTGCTTATGTGTTCACTATGTTTGGTGGTGCCATCAGATGGATGAGCAAGAGATAACCTGTGGTTTCTTTGTCCCCTACAGAAGCTAAGTACATGACTGCTACTCACGCTTGTAAGGAAGCCATTTGGCTTAAGAGATTGTGTTCTGATGTTGGTTTTGTTGTAGAATAGATTACTAGTTGGTGTGACAGTTAGAGCACTATTTGCCTTGCAAAGAATCCAAATTTCCATGCTAGAACATAGCACATTGATGTGCAGTTTCACTTTGTGAGAGATATGGTGGAAGATGGAAAGGTAAATTTGGAGAAGGTAGATACTGTGAAGAATTTTGCAAATGCATTAATGAAACCAGTGGGCACTAAGAAGTTAAGATGGTGTTCGGAGTCTATGGGCCTTTTGGCCTATGGCGGTTAGTTCCTGTTATGTTTTTGTTGCTCTTACAAGGTGTTTGAAAAGTGGGAGAATGTTAGGAATAAGGTGTCTCAACCTTGGATAATTCTTATTCTTATTAGTTGTTTTGTAAAATGTATTTCTTGCAAATAATGTTGATGTGTCGACATCTTGAATTGTGTATAAGGAGATCATCGCTAAAATGGTTATGACAGTTTCCTATGACATGTAAGAGCTATGTCAGGAAGATTCAATGGCAAGTGAAGACATGTGGCAACTAATAAATTTGAGTACTATACACTCTACCCCAATAGTGGGGTTCCTATTTTCTTGAAGAATGGTAAAACCCTAATACAGTTACTTTTGGGAGTAGCCCTAAAGTGAAGCACATGTTATAAACATTTTTAGGGTTAAGAAGAAGTGGTAAGAAAAAAAGTGTATTGTTGGTACTGTGAGTTGCTACTTGTGTCTTATGTTGTCACTGTTGAACCTGCATTGCAAGTGTATTATAACCTTGTGTTGAAGATAATATGTTTTGCAAGTTTTGGAGGTGTGGGGTTGTTTTACCGAAAGGTTTTTCACCACCAAAAAATCTTTGTGTTATGTGTTTCTTTCTCTATCTATTTTCTTTATGCTTGGTTTGCTGAAATATTGTTGTTTACATGATATTGAATCTGTAAGTGTAAAAGATTTTAATAGGATTTGCACCATACTTCTCTTAAGATATTAGTGTAGGAAGTTTTTTTTGCACCTGAATTTCCTTGCACTATTGCCCCTATTTTACAGTTATAACATGTGCACACATCCTGAACCATGACAACTTTGTTAAGGATGGTAGATAGGGCACAGGCTGGATTGTTCTTGTATACCACTTGAGGAATTGGTCTAAATTTGGGTTGTTTTACCTCATTGCTAACTAACTATATTTCCAAATTATCCTTTCCTTTATCCATCTTAGATCCTAATGCCATGACTAGCTGAACTAGGGTTTACTATTTAAAACAAACTTCACAAACTACGTAACTCGGCACTTGAAGGAAATACCTAGCAAATTGATGAACTGGAGTTGGGTAACTATTGAATCACTGTAAATTGTTGTTTGATTAGTGGGAAATTTCCTGTTCACTCTGCTCTTAATTGCTCTGCATTCAAATGATTAAAAAATGAACACTTTTCACTTTTATGTGGTTCAAAAACCTTGCATTTAATGCATTTTGTACTTTCATCTACCACTTGGCTTCTTCATGATTTATTAACTCGACATCCATTCCATATTGCTCAAAAATCACCATCACTTGGCATCTATTGGCATTGTCAATCACTCAGCAACCACTATCAGGCTTAACTTGACAACAACCAATATGTTCAACTCGACTCACACTGGAGTCTTACTTGGCAACCAAAGGTAACTTGGCATCATCTTCCAAGTTTTGTCTTAACATCTTAACTTATGTAGATTTCTACTTTGTTGTGCTTCAATATTCTTTAGGACTAATGTATGATACTTCCTTATATGTATCAGTCCCATAGGCTCATCTTGTGCTCAGTTGGATGAGGTGTGATCACTTGACCTCTTGGGTGAAGTGACCCCCCCATTGGATGAACTTGATCCATCTCTTCTTTTCCATGTCTTCTTCATATCTACCTTGATATTTTTAATGTCAACTTTCTCTTTGCCCTTGTTGACTTTAGTCTTGGGTGCCTTAACCTTTTTTGGATAGTTCTTGTTGACATGTCCAATCTTCAAGTAGCTAAAACAAGTGGTCTTGTTCAACAATCTATTGTAGTTTCCTCTAAAGTGTGTTCTGATGCAGTTCTAAGGTATATGTCCATATTTTTGACAATAGTGAAAACTATGCCTTGTGTTGTAGTCCCAATAGTAATGGTGTCCATAGTTTTTTCCTCTTGCATGCTAATTTAGTGTCCACATAGGCTTTGATCTACACTCAAAGGCTCTATGTCCATACTTCTAGAAATTGTAGTAGTGTCCATCAAATCTTTGTGTCCTTGTGACTTTAGACCTGCAGTCTTGTGTCATATGTCCTTGCATGTTGCACTTATAAAAATACCCTTGACTTTTAGATGTATTGTGTTGATTGGTCCTTTTTCTCCTGCAAACATTAGTAGTATGTCCTTTCTTATTATAGTAATGACAAGTGGGTTTTGAGTTCTTACCTTTGTCACTCCTTCGTTCAACACTCTTTGATGTTTCACCTTCTTTTTTACTAGTGAATCCAAGTCCTGATGTATCTTTGTTTGATCTTGGTGATTTTAGCAACTACTCAAAGTTCTTGATAGCTTCACTTGACTTGTTGAAGTTTTCTGCTATCTCTTTCTCTCTTTTCAACTCATTTTTCAATTATTCATTTTGTATTTTCAAACTAGAGATCTCAATTTCTTTCATGTTGAGTTCATGATGAATGTTCATCATTTGGCTAAGTGTATCCATCTGCATGTTTGCAATCCTAGTGAGTTTAGTAGACTTCTCCTCAAGTCTATTTGCGAGATTTCTCTTATCGTCTTCAAGCATAGCTCTATCTTCAACTTCTCATTTCTTTTGTTCAGTGATTTCACATAGCATCATGGCTTGTGATTCATGTTCTATCTTGAGAGATCTTATCTCTTTTTCTTGTATTCTATTTTTCTCCATTAGCTCTACTATTGCTGCATCAAACTCTTTTGAGTCTCCCTTTGCAAATACTTCAGTGGTGTCAATCTCCTTGTAGTATATGTCATTGTCTATTATGCCCATGTCCTTTCTTCTTTTCAAAGATTTTCTTAATTCCTTTCTTGCTTCTTCTACCCTGTGTAGAGTGAGCTACACATCAATCACCTGGTTTTCAACAATCTTCCCAAGTTTGAAGACTTCCATCTTCAGATCTTTATCTCTAAGCTATTAGGCTTCCTTATGAGAGAACTTAGCTTTGATACCAATTGTTGGAATGTCTTTATGGTAGGAGTACTTCTGGTTGGGGGGTGAATTAGAAGTATTAACTTTTGACCTTTTAACACCCTTAATGACATATGAATGAAATTAGCATGCATGCATATAAACATTCAAATAACAATGAGAAGTAAACATGTAACACCACATAACACATGAGATTTTGGTGACCTAGAAACCCTCTAGGAATAAGAAGGTAAAACTAGGGTGGGGATGACACCCACAAAATTTACTACAACAAAAGAGTTCAACCACTTCTGATGGTTTTCCCTATTAAAGGCCTGCCCTATTAAAAGCTTTACACACTATCAAATGTGACCTATTGAAAGGATTTACAAATACTTTACATGAAGTGTCACACTATTAAAGGATTTAAAAATAGGCTATTATACCCACCTAACTTAATAGGACTTTCATGACCTTCTCCAAAGGTTCTCTTATCCTTCTCCAAAGGATATTCCTACCTAGTTGTTAAGCTAACCTAGCACTATAGGATTTCAAATTTCAAACATAATTGTGATAGAGTATTAGAAAAATACACTTAATTGAATGCAATCTCTTATTGTGTGTCTCAGGCACTTGATTTGATCTTCTTTCATTAGTCTTTGCTAGGTCTGATCTTTTGAATGTGTCCCTTGTTCTGCTCTGATCAACTTGATATGTAAATGTTGTCCTTTCCACTTAATCTCTAACACCTATGTTCTGCAACAACCTTAGTATTTAGTTTTGCTTCTTCTCTTTATTTCAAGTACTTCTTATATGGTGTCATGACTTCATTATAAATATTAGTGGATAGTCATGCATCCTTGAATGAAGTGTTCCCACTCAAATCCTTAGTTGTCACCTACTGGCTACATATTGTCTCCAATTATCTAATTGGTTACATGTTGATTGCATTGGTGGATGAGAGGATTTGATCTTATCTCCTGATCATGTCATGAGTCATGCATAACCATTTCACATCTTGGTTTGTGATGGCACAAACTCTTATACTAATCCTACATTGCTTGGCACATATAATCTTATTGATGCTTGGCACATACTATTCCTGTATTGCTCAGCATCAACTATCTTTATTAGTTTACTCAACAGCTATTATATCCTATTACTTGACACATGTTGGTTTCTAAAATGCTCAGAAAATGAACATTTCCTATATTTCTTGTCACATGAAGAAATTACTCGACACTTGAAGAATCCTATTACTTGGCACATACTATGTTGTAACTTGCTCAGTGTCGTGACTCAACACTGTCTATGGCTCGGCACTAACTATGATTCTGACTCAGCATGCATTGTGTACTTGGCATCTATAGTAAAAATGGTTAAGTGTGTTGACACTCATTTGTCAATACTAAGTATTTGACCAAACACACACATTTTCTTACCTTTCTAACTATATAGGCTTTTTAATTTTGGAACAATATTAGCATTGTGAAGTTAACTTTTCTATATGAATTTCTTGAAAATCCTTTCACACATGTGTCTACCATTTTTAAAATAAATTTTGATCTACTTAACCAAATAGAAAATAAATTAAATATTACTATTATACACTTGATTCTATACATTTAAAAAAAAAAGGTGTTTAGTTTAGATTATTTTGATGCAAGTTATGCTCAATGCACGAACATGTACCATAATTTCAAGATGGTGTCACTTCAAAAACTTGTAGAAACAAAACTACTCATCAATTTTTTTTGAAAAAAATACATAACTTATTGGTCTCACTCTTACCTATCATCCTATTGAAGAGTTTTCCAAAATACTAAATATAACTATATGTTTTGTTGAGCACACAAGAACGTTGATGTTATGTTTCTCAATGAAAAATAGGAATACTTTTTTTGGCACATGGGATTTGGCCCTCATAAACTTATCAATTTTAAAAAAACCTTAGTAGTTTAGAAACTATATTCAAAGTACATTTTTTGTGTTTTACACATTTTTTCATTTTGAGAGCATGACCCTCAAATGGGTCTTCAAAGACTGGGTTTACCTAATTCTGGATTAAAGATGTCCACTTATACCCACCTTTGTGCACACCATCTTGGTGCTCTTAGCCCATAATTACATAACACTATCAGCTCATAGTTTTTACAATTTTTCACATGTGCAACATTTGACTTAGCGTGATCATCCACAACATCTTTAAGATTTCTTCTACCAATGTTTAACTGTGCTTAACTAGATTATATCCCTATTAGAATGATGAGGACACAACCCATGCACAAAATGGACACAACAGGAAAAGGGAAATTGTATTAACTGTGAAAATAATCTAGTACATTCAGTACAGAGAAAATAGACTTCAAACATGCACTAAGGGCTTATAATAACATAAATCTGGAGATAATTTCTCCTTTTAGTACCTCCTCTCAAACTCCACTCTGAACTGCCTTTTACAATGCTAGAAATGTCCTTAAATAGACCCTGGAGGGTTAAGGACTAGGAATACATTCTAGAAAGTGCTAGTAGGCATCCACCAACCAAGTAGAAGGCTCCAGAAGCCACGTTAGAAGTTGGTGTAAATCTAGAAGAATCCAAAGATGGTAACCAAACTTTCGGGAGGCATAACTTTTGAACCGTAGCTCCGATTGACGGACCATTTACATTTTTGGAAATCTCTCGAAGTGCTCTATAGCCCTATGGATAGTTGTGCTTGTCCCCCATTTTTTGGCCCTTTTCAAAGTCATTTAATTCCCCTAACCTAACTTTGAAGCATTCTTAGGAGGTCTCCAAAACTTGAAAAACTGTGATAACTTTCAAACCATGGGGCCTTTTGACCTAATTCTTTTTCTGGAATGCTCTAGATTACAATTACAATCATCTAGCCAATTTACACCTCCTAGTTTACCAAAATCATGGCTCAATTATATACTCCCATTTTTTTGGCATTTACATGTATCCCAAGGTGTTCAAATACTCTATCTTTGAACACTGATAGTGGAACTGTGAGAGTTGGAACCTTTATTTGACCCAAATGGGTATCCAATAATGAAAACACATGAAACAGAAACTAAGTCTAAGTAGATTTTTTTGGGTGACATAGGATTGCCCTTATACCTCTGGATGCTCCTACATCAGGCACCCAGGGTAGATTGAAAAGTTAACCTGTCACTTTATGAATGGTAGAGGATATCCCAAATGGGAAACCTTAGCTGCTGAAATCCAAGTTGAGTCTTCGATTGGCCATCCTTTCCACTTGACCAAGTACTCTTCATACTACCTGTTTCTAGTACTTCTACCCACATGATGATCTAGAATGTCTTCTAGCTCCTCCTTCTTAGAAGTAGGAATTGGACATTGCTCTAACACCAGCTCCTCATTTGCACCATCATCATGATACTCTATTAAGTCTGTAATGTTGAAAATAGGAGAAATGTGAACACCATCTAGAAGCTCCACCTCATTTCCATTTCCTGAGTCGTGTTTCTTCAGAATTTTGCAAGGGCCAAATTTCTTCATTTTCAGCTTGTTGTCAGTACCAGCTGGAAATCTTTCTTTTCATAAGTGCACCATGACTAGATCCCCTACTTGGAATTCCTTATGTCTTCTCCTTTGATCAGCCCTAGCTTTATACTCTTGATTCATCTTGGTAATGTGTGCTTGAACCTCCTCATGTAGACGCTTGATATGTTCAGCAAATTCTTCAGCTTCAACACTTGTCCTTTCTCCTTGCTCTATCTTCCTCAATTCTGGCGCAGTCCTTGGGCCACTTCCATATACAATTTGGAATGGTGATTTTCTAGTACTCCTATTTATAGAGTTATTGTAAGAAAACTCTGCTTGTGGTAGAATCAAATCCCATCCCTTGGGCTTATCCCCAACTAAACATCTCAGCAAATTTTCCAAACTTCTATTTACCATTTTTGTTTGGCCGTCAATCTATGGGTGATGCGTGGAACTGAATTTCAAGTCTATTCTCAACTTCTTCGACAATGTCCTCCAAAAATACCCCTCAAATTTAATATCTCTGTCAAAAACTATACTCCTTGGAAGACCATCTAGTCTTACCACCTCTCTGAAAAAAAAGTCTGTAATATGGACAGCATCATGAGTCTTGTGGAATGGAAAGAAATGTGTCATTTTGGAGAACCTATCAACCACCACAAATACTAAGTCATTACTATGTTGTGTCCTTGGCAATCCAAGAACAAAATCCATAATTGTGTCCTCCCATGGCCTTGATGGAACAGGCAATGGCTGATATAGTCTAGTATTATGACTAAATCCCTTAACAACTTGACAAACCTAGCAACTCTGTACAAACTTCTTCACATCCTATGAAATTAGAGCCAAAAATAATGTTCTCTGAGAATGGCAATGGTCTTATCTCGACCAAAATGTCCTGCCATCCCTCTGCTGTGTTTCTCCTTAATCAAATTTTCCCTCATGGAACTCCTTGGAATGCACAATTGACTACCCTTGAACAACATGCCATCCTGAATCAAATAGTCTAACCACTTGGTTCTATCTACAGCAATAGGCTCTTTACAAGCTTTCCATGCTTCAAAAAAATCAAGATCCCCAGGGTATAAATTCTTGAGTTCATCAAACCCAACTACTTCAACTTACATTACTATAAGCAACAATTGTCTCCTACTTAGTGCATCTGCAACCTTGTTAGATTTTCCACTTCTATGCTTCAACACAAATGTATAGCTCTACAAGAACTCTACCCACCTCATATGCCTCTGATTCAATTTACATGGCTATTTAGGTACTGTAATGCCTGATGATCAGTATACAAAACAAATTCCTTTAGAAACGAATAATGTCTCCATTTCTTTAAGGCCTGCACTATTGCATAGAACTCTTGATCATAAACATAATACTTCTTCTTTGCATCATTCAATTTTTCACTAAAATATGCAATAGGCTTACCTTCTTGGCTTAATACAGCCCCAATAGCACTGCCACTAGCATCACAATCCACTTGGAACACCTTTCTAAAATCTAGAAGTGCCAACATAGGTTGTTTTGTCACCTTCTTTTTCAGAAATTCAAAACTTCTCGCAGCTGCTACAGTCCATTTGAACTCTTTTCTATCCCCTCTTATTGTGTCAGTTAGGGGTGCACATATGCCACTAAAATTCTTAATAAACTTCCTGTAAAAACTAACCAAACCATGAAATGATCTTACCTCAGTAGCAGACCTTGGAGTAGGCCATTCCAAGATTTCTTTTACCTTCTCTGGATCCATTTTGAGACCTTTAGGTGATATAACAAACCCCAAATAGACTAACTCCCTTTTTGCAAAGATACACTTCTTCAAATTAATTAATAGTTTCTCTTCCCTTAACCTTTCAAGGACACTACAAATATGCAATAAATGTTCTTCCAAAGTCTTGCTAAAAATTAAAATATCATCCAAATAGACAATAACAAATTTTCCCAAGAACTTCTTAAGTACCTCATTCGTAAGCCGCATGAAGGTGCTTGGGGCGTTTGTCAATCCAAAGGGCATGACTAACCACTCATAAAGATCCTCCTTGGTCTTGAAGGCTGTTTTCCACTCATCTCCTTCTCATATCCATATCTGGTGATAACCACTATTGAGATCTATCTTTGTGAAGTACTGAGCTCCACTCAAGCAGTCCATAAGATCATCCATTCTTGGCAAAGGAAATCAGTACTTGATGGTTATCCTATTTATAGTTTGAGAATCTGTACACATCCTCCACTCTCCATCCTTCTTTGGTGCAAGTACTACTGGTGCTACACATGGACTTAGGCTCTCCCGAATCAAGCCCTTCCTTAACAGCTCCTAAACCTGTCTGTTTAGCTCTTCTGTTTCAGTAGGAGTCATCCTGTGAACAGCCTTGTTGGACACACTTGCTCCTAGAAGTAGATCTATCTGGTGACTGATTTGCCTTACTGGTGGCAATCCTTCTAGAAAATTATCATAGATAATATCTCCAAATTCACCTAGTAAATCTAAAACTTCAAGTGGTATTTCACTACTACCTTCTTTATCTTTCCTAGGAATCAAAGCATAGCACATACCCTGATGTTTCATTCCATCTAAAAACTTGCTTCCATCAACAAGACAAATCCTAGCACTACTACATACCTTTTCACCTTCCTTTTTCATGGGCTTCAGTTTGTGACAAACTCCATCTTTTGTTAGAGAGTATGTTTTTACATGACCATCATGTACTACATGTCTATCAAACTGCCATGGTCTACCCAACAATAGATGGCAAACATCCATCAAAATAACATCACAGAGAACTTCATCATGGTAACTCTCAATTTTGAATTTCACTAAACATTGTTCACTTACTAGGACCTTATGATCACCTTTTACCCAAGCAATCTGATAGGGTTGGGGATGTTTCTCCCTCTTGAGCTTCAGCTTACAGACCATCTCCTCTGACACCAAGTTGTCAGTGCTACCACCATCAATGATCACATCACAATATTTTTCCTCACATTTGCACCTGGTACGAAACAAACTCCTCCTTTGTCCTGGTTCAATCTCACCACTTAATAAGACCCTTTCATTTACCAAGGTCTCTCCTCTTTCTGCATCCTCTAAATGTGATGATTGTGCATCCTCATCCACATGAGCAACTCTAGCTTGACCCTCAGCTCTCCTATCTGTCCTTCCT
The DNA here is from genome assembly GCA_028749045.1 of Cupressus sempervirens. Taxonomy (NCBI): domain Eukaryota; kingdom Viridiplantae; phylum Streptophyta; class Pinopsida; order Cupressales; family Cupressaceae; genus Cupressus; species Cupressus sempervirens. Next base: position 773,948,119 of record CM053790.1, on the reverse strand, counting down.
TATCATTGAGGGCATTCAAAGGCACGATGACCTTCTTCATTGCAATGGAAATAGGTACCATGAAAGCCTCCTCTTCCTTTTCCATTCCCTCTACCTCTTCCTCTCTAATTTCCAAAGTCTTGATCACGAGAGCGGTTGAAACCCTCATTCCTCTGGTTCCTGCTAGTACCCACATCTTTATTTTTCTTTTGGGTTTCATTTCGACCACCAGATGACCTACCACTTCCCCTTCCTCCTTGACCATGCCCTCTTTGTCTCCCTTCAAACCTCTTATTCATCTTCTCTTCAATTCATAGGGCAAATTGGTATGCCTCTTCAACACTGGTCATTCTTACTAGACATAATTCCTCTTGGATGCTAGGTCGCAACCCACTGATATAACGAGCAACCTTCTCCTTATTTTCTTCTGCATGCCCTGGTCTAATAAAAAGTTGATAAAAATCCTTTGTATATTATTGGACTAATCTTCCTGCTTGCTTTAGCCCATGCATCTTCTTAAACAAATCAAGCTCTTAGTCCATAGGAATGAACTGCTTCTTAAATTTGTCCACCATGCGATCCCACCTTGTGATCTTCTCCTTTCCTCTTCTATTTCTTTCCAATTGAACCTCTTTCCACCAAATTTTGGCATGGCCTTTTAGTTTGGCCTTTGAAAACTTAATCCTATTTGGGTCCCTGATATCCTCATACTCAAAGTGTTCTTCCAGTTCATTGATCCAGTCGATCAACTCATCTGGTTTCAAATTTCTTGAAAATACACCCACATCAATTGTAGGTCTTTTCCCAAATTTAGTAATGGCCCTAAAAAGCCTTTCCTCTGCCTGATTCAGAACTTCCCCATCAAATTCCTCTTTTGGTCCAATTTCTTCTTCTTCATTGTCATCCTCATTGTCGTTACCTGCGGCAACATTTGTTCCTCTACAGAGCTCCTCCTGCAATGCTTTTACTTGCCTTTGGAGGGCTCTAACCTCCTTAGGATTAATAGCTCTAGCCCTTCCACCATGCTCTCTTCATGGAGGCATCTTCTTAACTCAAACCCACAACCACACAGTCCTGGTGCAAACTACCTCACAGTCGGCGCTCTGTCTACACACTCAGGAAAACAAGCTCTGATACCACTTGATGGGGACACAACCCATGCACAGAATAGACACAAAATGAAAAGGGAAATTGTATTAACTATGAAAATAAGCTAGTACATTCAGTACAGAGAAAATAGACTTCAAAACATGCCCTAAGGGCTTACAATAACATAAATCTAGAGATAATTTCTCCTTTCAGTACCTCCTCTCAAACTCCAATCCGAACTGCCTTTTACAATGCTAGAATTGTCCTTAAATAGACCCCGAAGGGTTAAGGACTAGGAATATATTCTAGAAAGTGCTAGTAGGCATCCACTAACCAAGTAGAAGGCTCCAAAAGCTGCGTTAGAAGTTGGTGCAAATCTAGAAGAATCCAAAAATGGTAATCGAACTTTTGGGAGGCATAACTTTTGAACCATAGCTCTGATTGATGAACCGTTTACATTTTTGGAAAGCTCTCAAAGCGCTCTATAGTCCTATGGATAGTGTAGCTCATCCCCCATTTTTTTTCCCTTTTCAAGGTTATTTAATGCCCCTAACTTGACTTTGAAACATTCTTAGGAGGTCTCCAAAACTCAAAAAACTGCAATAACTTTCAAACCATGGGGCCTTTTGACCTGATTCTTTTTTTGGAATGCTCTAAATTACAATTACATTCATCTAGGCAATTTACACCTCCTAGTTCACCAAAATTATGGCTCAATTACATACTCCTATTTTTTTGACATTTACATGTATCCCAAGGTGTTCAAATACTCTATCCTTGAACACTGATAGTGGAACTATGAGAGTTGGAACCTTTATTTGACCCAAATGGGTATCCAGAAATGGAAACATATGAAACAGAAACTAAGTCTAAGTACATTTTTTTGGGTGACATAGGATTGCCTTTATACCTCTGGATGCTCCTACATCATAGAAGATATAATCCAATCACTAGAAATTTCTCCTTGGAAACTCTATCATAATGTTGTCTTCAATAAATCTCAAATAACTATTTATTATCTTCATATTTATTCATGCATTTTTAACCATCTCATCATGACACTATGAAGAATATGTCCCCAACTCTATTATATCTTCAATCCTCTAACTTGATGAGCTCAATCTCTACTAATCTTTACAAAATAACCACTACGTTGAGAACAATGCCAAAATGCTACCATGAATGAAACATATAATCATTCTAACAATATGGGTATGTGCAAGATCATGGTCAACAAAACTATGGCCTTAAGTGGAAATCAAAAACCAAAAAATTAGGGTTATGTCAACTTGACACATAATTTTAAAGTGGTTTTGGACTTTATATCAAAAATTCGTAAGAAATTTATCTATAGGAAATTGAATGTAGTTTCTTAACTACTAGGCCTTATCTGGAGAAAAAAATATTCAATTGCTCAAAAGTTTGGATTTTAATGTAGTACTACAACAATTCTAGGGAAAAAATAAATGACCACCTTAATCAAAATCAAATGATAATATTTTTTAATATAATTATAGATATAAAAAGTAGACTCATGCCCTAGATGTGATGCATCTTTTTGGGTATTTTTATTCCAAATAAATAATAAATATGAATTTTCTACTAAAACTTTTTTGGAAAAAAACACTCCCATGTCTAACCACCTTAACTAATTGAAAACTTTACCATATTTTTAAAAAAAAATTTATACTAGGCGAAGCATAGAATGTAACACAGAATGTGTAGGATGGCTCTGATACCACTGACAAAGGGCCACACCACCCTTACCAACTCATGACAAAGAATGCAATAAGATCTCTCAAGATCCAATCCAAACCCAAGCTAGCCCAAATCCACACTCTGGTAGAAACCTCTGAGATCTCAACTTGTGCTCGCAAGCCACCAAGCAACCTCCTTGTTTCTAAACCGCAATCACTAGCTCTTCTAAACTTTATCCAAGATCCCAGTGTAAACTGCCTCACATTCGGCACTCTGTCTACACACTCACAACTTCATCATAATCCTCCTGTAAACTACCTCATATTCAGCGCTCTATCCACAGACTCAGGAAAACTCACTCTTCACTTTCTCCTTCTTTTTCACACCTTCCAGCTTTCACACATTCAAGCTTTTCCTTCCAAAGCTACTCCTTGAGCTTCTACTCCTCAAGCTTCTCCTTGAGCTTCTCCTCCTCAAGCTTGATTAGAAATGCTCATATGACTTGCTTAAATACGCACTTACCACCCCATGCATGACTTATCCACAACCTTCTAGAATTCCTCCACAACCTTCTACAACTTCCACAACCTTCTACAATATCTACAACTTTCTACAATATTCATAACTTTCTAGAATTCTTCCCACACACCTTGATAAATGGAACGACAACCATTTCTTTTTTCTTTTTCCTTTTTTTTTTCAGTTTTTTTTATTTTCAAATTTTTTTAAAATTTTTTTTTTCCCAATAATTTTCCCATGCAAGATGCTCCTGCATCAGTAACACAGAATGTAACACAGCTTTTGGATTTAAAAAATATTATACCTTTTGAAAGTTATAGCTATTTGTCAATCAGTATGTCAATCAAAACTTTACAATCATCTTCATTGAAAATTAACTAATAAATACTTATTGAACTCAAAATTTGATAGCAATTATATCGATGGAATCTCAAGAGTGTTATAAAAAAAAATTTTAAAAATCATTTCATTTAATTTGGATGAAAATAACATTGTTAGATGGCTATCTGAAGAATAAGTGTCAGTGAAACCCTTCTCAAACACATTTTTTGGGTTGACCAAATAGGCTTGGTAAATACCAAGCCTAATTAGATACTCAAAATCAAATTGGGTATCTAATTTGTAATCAAGTATCTGATCACTGCATGATTTTTCAATTACAATTTTAGAGGAAAAAATGAGAGGAAAGATTTTCCAATTGCAATTTCGGAGGGAGGGAAATTTGAGAGGAAAAAAATTTTCCAATTGTAAATTTGGAGAGAAATTTGAGAGGGAAACTTTAGAGGGTTTTAGAGGGGAATTTATTTGGGGGAAGTGTGGACATTGATATTATTATTACATATGATTGTAATTATTATTATATATAGTAATATATATGATTATTATTATTAAATATAATATAGTTATAAATATAATTATTATTATTAAATATATATTGTAATATTATATGACTATTATTATATATAATAATATATAAGGTTATTATTATTATTAAATCTATAATCTGGTAACATATATGATTATTATTGTTATAAAATCTAACGATATATTATTATTATATTAAAATATATAGTATTATATTGTTATTAGATATAATATTGTCATAAAATGCATCAAAAGGGGTCATAGGTTAACCTATGACTTCTTTTGACACATTTCATCACAACATATGTCCCTAGGGTCCCTAATGACCCCTTTTAATGCATTCTCAATGGGTTTGTAGGGGTCCTAGTGCCCCTAGGGACATAAACTATCATGATATGTGCCAAGACACATTATAACCAACCAAATGAGTCCCTAGAGGTCCTAGGCCCCCTAGGGACATACATTTTCATTAAATGCATTGATAGAGGTTAACCTATGACCCCTCTAAATGCATTGGAACCAACCAAATGCATCCATAGGGTAGGGACATACATTGTCATAAAATGTGTCAAGAGGGTCATAGGTTAACAACACATTGGAACCAACCAAATGCATCCCTAGGGACTCTAGGACCCCTAAGGACATAGATTTTCATGAAATGCATCGAGAGGGGTCATAGGTTAACCTATGATCCCTCTCGATGCATTGGAACCAACCAAATGTGTCCTAGGGATCCTAGGGCCCCTAGCGACATACGTTTTCATAAATTGCATTAAGAGGGGTCATAGCTTAACCTATGACCCCTCTCAATGCATTGGAACCAACCAAATGTGTCCCTAGGGGTCCTAGGACCCCTAGGGACATATATTGTCATGAAATGTGTCAAGAGAGATCATAGATTAACCTATGACCCCTCTCAAAGTATTAGAACCAACCACATGCATCCCTAGGGGTCCTAGGGCCCCTAGGGAGATACATTGTCATGAATTGCATTGAGAGGGGTGATAGGTTAACCTATGACCCCTCTCAATGTATTAGAACCAACCACATGCATCCCTAGGGGTCCTAGGGCCCCTAGGGACATAGGTTTTTATGAAATGCATCGATAGGGGTAATAGGTCAACCTATGACCCCTATTGACACATTAGAACCAACCACATGTGTCTCTAAGGCCCCTAGGGACATAGGTTTCCATGAATTTCACTAACCTATGACCCCTCTCAATGCATTATAACCAACCAAATATGTCCCTAGGGGTCTTAGGGACATATGTTATCACTAAATGCATTAAGAGGGGTCATAGGTTAACTTATGACCCCTCTTGACTCATTGAAACCAATCACATGCATCCTTAGGGGTCCTAGGGCCCCTACGGACATAGGTTTTCATGAAATGTGTCAATAGGAGTCATAAGTTAAACTATGACCCCTCTCGGTGTACCCCTAGGGACATACATTGTCATGAAATGCATCAAGAGGGGTCATAGGTTAACCTATGACCCCTCTTGAGGCATTGGAACCAAGCACATGCATCCCTAACGGTCAAATCCCCTAGGGACATAAGTTGTGATAAAATGTGTTGATAGGGGTCATAGGTTAATGTATGACCCCTCTCGAAGCATTGGAACCAACCACATGCTTCCTTAGGAGTTCAAGGGCCTCTAGAGACATACATTGTCATGAAATGTGTTGATAGGCTCATAGGTTAACTTATGACCCTTTTCAAAGCATTGGAACCAACTACATGCATCCCTGGGTGTCCTAGGGCCCCTAGGGACATATGTTGTCATGAAATGCATTGAGAGGGGTCATAGGTTAACCTATGACCCCTCTAAATGTATTTGAACCAACCAAATGTGTCCCTAGGAGTTCTAGGTCCCCTAGGGACATAGGTTGTCATGAATTGCAAAGTGAGGGGTCATAGGCTAACCTATGACCCCTCTTGACACATCATAACCAACCAAATGCATCCCTAGGGTTCTTAAGGCCCCTAGGGACATACATTGTCATGAAATGCATCGATAGGAGTCATAGATTAACCTATGACCTATGTTGACACATTGGGACCAACCAAATCCATCCCTAAGGGCCCTAGGACCCCTAGGGACATAATTTGTCATGAATTTTATCAAGACCTATGACCCCTCTTGACACATTTTAGAACCAACCAAATGGATCATAGGTCATAATAATAATAATAATAACAATAATATTATATGTTGTTATATTTAATAATAATAATAATATATTAATAAACATATATGATATATTACGTTATTATATTTAATAATAATAGTAAAAATAATAATTTCATATAATTATATATATTAATATATTATATATTTATAGATTATAATAATAATAACAATATATTATTATATTTAATAATAATATAATATAATAATCACATATATTAATAATAATAGGTCATAATAATATATAACACACAACTCATTATACATTATTGACACAAATCTTAATCCTAAATAATATTACTCATTATACATTTTCCTTATTTCCCTCCAAAATTTTGGCGTAAATATCAGATATCCAATCTGATATGAAATATCTAATTTTTATCGAGTATCCAATCTTAGGTCAGATACTGAATTTTATAGACATAATTTTCCCAAAATATTCCCTATGATTGAAGACTCGACAACATCACTTTTTGTGGGCTATTTTGACGAGTTTTGGGAAAAGTCACATTTTGGGGCCCAAATGATCAAAAAAAGTTTGATAATATATCATTAGTTGTCTGATATTGTCATCTTTGGTAAGTCATCATTTGAGAAAGGGTAAATATATGAGAAAAACTTGTATTGACTTGAACCTAAATCATACTACTTTGAGAAGAGCACTTAGTAAATGAGAGAGAATTGATGACCCTCTTCAAAATGAAACATGGACTTTTGGTGGGAGACTTCCACATTTTGATAAGAAGCTATCCGATGATGTGAAGGAAGAAATTACATAGGTCATAATAATATATAACACACAACTTATTATACATTATTGACACGAATCTTAATCCTAAATAATATTACTCATTATACATTTCCCTTATTTTCCTCCAAAATTTTGACATAAATATCGGATATCCAATCTGATATGAAATATCTAATTTATTATTGGGTATCTGATCTTAGATTAGATACCGAATTTTACAAGCATAATTTTCCCAAAATATTCCCTATGATTGTAGACTCGACAACATCGCTTTTTGTGGGCTATTTTCACGGGTTTTGGGAAAAGTCACATTTTGGGGCCCAAACGATCAAAAAAAGTTTGATAATATATCATTAGGTTTCTGATATTGTCATCTTTGGTAAGTCATCATTTGGGAAAGGTTAGGTATATGAGAAAAACTTGTATTGACTTGAACCTAAATCATACTACTTTAAGAAGAGCACTTAGTAGATGAGAGAGAATTGATGACCCTCTTCAAAATGAAACATGGGCTTTTGGTGGGAGACTTCCACATTTTGATAAGAAGCTATCTGATGATGTGAAGGAAGAAATTACATTTTTTTGGCACTCTAGCTCAAAAGTATCACCTAATGCTAAAGATGTGTTAAAGTTGAGAATTGGCATCAAAGACCACATGCCACATCCTAAACACTATTTGGAGTAAATAAAACTATCTTGTTCAAACAATTTAGAGAGAGTCATCCAAGTCTTCATATATAACAAAGGGCTTTTGAATATTTGAAGCCATTTTATTGTGTGCCACTTAAAATTCAAAATATATGTTGTTGCAAATATCATGTCAAGTTTTCTATGCACCATGAACTATTACACTCCATTCATTTTACTTTGCATAGTAAAGAAATGTTGGAGAATTGTGGTGCTAGTGGGCTTCCAAAATCATTAAAAGACTTTCTAGATCAATTTTTATGTCATACAACTGATAGTTGTTTCTTTTATACAAATGCATACTTAAATGAGAAGTGTTCAGAATGTGGTGGTTTATCCAGGTTTGACACATGTTTCCATGAGGGGTGCAAAGAAGATCTTTTAAAGAAAATAGTTTAAAAAGGCATATGAAATGGTGAAATACACATTGAAGAGTGGGGGTGAGGGTTCTAGATGTGAATTGGTTGCAAAAGAAATTAGTGTGGCTAGTTTTATTTCATATTTCAAGGTAAATCTTCTCTACAAGTTTGCAAGACATAGTCATAGGTCTTAGTGGTTGGATTAATAATTTAGAATTTGTAAGGAGAATTTTCCCATTGGCACTATTATATCAGTTGTTGACTTTGCTAAGAACTACACATTGCAACCTCAAAATGAGACACAGTCTCAATATTACAAATCCATTCAGATTTCTATTGTCATCCACATAACATATAAACATGCCCCTGATAGTGCAAAAGATAATTAGAAGATTATTACACAGTATCATTTTTATATGAGTGATGATAGATCTTACTTTTACAAATTTGTGCAAAATTTTTTCGAGGATTATTTTGATTTCTTATAGCAGCATGCAATTTCAATGGATAGACATATCATTTGGTCAGATAACTTTATAGGTCAATTCAAGAATGCTTGCATTTTTTATTGGTTGTGTAGGATGCATGTAGTTAGGGGGGTGCCTCATATTTGGAGATTTTTGAGTCTCGCCATAAAAAAGGGGAACATGATGGAGCATGGGCATGTGTGAAGAGAGCTCTAGTTAAGGAGCAATTGAAGATTTTAGGAGTAGAGCTTCTTGATGCTCGTAGCATTGATGATTGGTGTAGTTTAGCATTATCACAAGAGGGAATCATGATTTAGTGGTACGTAGGTCCCTTTGGTTGGTTGAGCAAGGGTCTAAGGTGATAGATTAGATTTTTCTACAGTGAGAGACTCATAAAAAATGCATTCATTTTGGTGCTCTGATTCTAGTATGTGGACTATTTGGACATGATAGCTAGCTTGCTTTTTTCCTAGTTGTTTTTAGTGTGATTGGGATCACTGTGAGTTGAGTGAGTGGGTGGACACATGAGATACACATTATCTTAATCCATTGTCTATCATACCCTCTATCAAAAATGATGACATTGAAAGTTCACTTGAGCATAACCATCTATCAGATCTTCTTTAGCCAGGACATGTCTTTGAATTGATTGCACCATAGGAGAATGATGACAAATTTGATTATTGGTTAACACATTGTGTAAGAGGTAAAAAAAATCTTACACAACTGATCACATATTATGATGGATTCACATATCCTACTAGTTTAGTGGTTGTTGCTGGAACATGACTATGGACATACATGCTTAGAAGGAATGGAATTCTTGCATTTGAAGACTATCAAAAGAAAAAAAAATTCCCATATATTCTCATCTTATTATAGCAAAAAATGTAAAGTTGTTGAAGCATCAAGGAAGATCAAAAGTAAAATAAGTTTTTACTATTACTAATGTTGATCATGAAGCCCTATTGGAGACCCTAAAACAAAGAGAGGACCCTACTAAAACACTCAACTAGGTATATTTACTTCTTATGCTATTTTCTTCATAACGATTTAGTGAACTGATGATTTTCTTGTTTAATACAATAAGTTACTAATTTTTTTATGATATTGGAATGTAGGTACATCATGAAGAGTAGCCATGCATGAAGATAAAAAGATAAATAAGAAGCAGAATGAAGAAAAATCTATTGTATTTTTGACATAATGATTTTTTACAATACTTTTATTGATACTATGATTTTTGACACAATGGTTTTTGTTAGTTAGGTATTGATGTAATAATGATGAAACACTTGATATATTGTAAATGTGAACTTGTTGATTTAATGTAAGAAATAAAGATGATTTTACTTAATCCAATCTGTGTGGTGGGACATAAAAATTGATGATTTTAATACATATTGAAACAAAACTTGCATCGTGCTAAAAGCCAAAAACTTGAGAGAGGTAAAAAAATAATGTTTTTTCTTCTAATACTAACCCTAGTAACAACCTTTCTCTAGCCATAGAGACACTTCATCATCCACGGCCAGCCCATACTAAGGAGTCTCCAAGGTGCTTTAAGTGCGTTTCGAGGTCCACCTTTTGAGAGTCGTAGCTCAGAGCTTGTAAGGGATAATGATGAAACATCTAATTTTATAGGACAATAATTTCAAGGATAATAATAACCTATTTCATTTTTGAGAGATCACATTCCATTTGGATTCGGCATAGTGATCTCGTTTGATGCAAATACTCACAGTGTGTCTTAGTTCATAGGTGCATCACAATGTAACTTTGAAACCACTAATCTTAGCATCAAATCTTTAGTGCAATTAGCTTTGGATGGGTGGGTGAACCCTATGACACCCTTTTTTCAGCCATGGAGACCCTCCATCATCCATAGCCACGACATACCGAATAGTCTCCAAGGTGCTCTAAGTGCATTTCAAGGTCAATCTTCCAAGGGTCATAACTTTGAGCTTGTGAGGGCTATCAATGAAATGTTGAATTCTAAAAGATGGTGATGTAAAGGCCTAAAATAACCTATCTCATATTTAAGAGATCACATTCCATTTGGATTTGGCACAACAATCTCGCTTAATGCCAAAACTTGCAGTATGACTCGATTCATAGGTGCACCATAGCATAAATTTGAAACCACTGATCTTGGCATCGAATCATTCATGCCATTAGCTTCGAATGGATAGATGAACCCTAGTGACCCTTTTTCTACCCACAAAGACCATCCATCATTCGTGGTCACCTTGTACTGAGTAGTCTCCAAAGTGCTCTAAGTACATTTCGAGGTCAATCTTTCGAGGGTCATAACTTGGAGCTTGTGAGGGCTATCGATGAAATGCTAAATTCTACAATATGGTGATGCTAAGGCTTAAAATAATTTATCTCATTCTTGAGAGATCACATTCCATTTGGATTCGACACAGTGAACTCACCTGATGCCAAAACTTGTAGTTTGCCTCAGTTCATAGGTGCACCATAGCGTAACTTTGAAACTGTTGATCTTGGCATTGAATCATCAATTCCATTAGCTCTAGATCAGAAAGTGAACCCTAGTGACACCATTTTTTTGGCCACAAAGACCATCCATCATTTGCATCCACCCCATACCAAGTAGTCTCCAAGGTGCTCTAAGTGCATTTCGAGGTCGATCTTCTGAGGTTTGTAACTGGGAGCTTGTGAGGGCTATCAATGAAACATTAAATTATAAAGGATGATGATGCCAAGGCCTAAAATAACCTATCTACTTTTTGTGAGATCAATTTGGATTTAGCATAACGATCTCGTTCGATGCCAAAACTCATAGTGTGCCTTAGTTTATATGTGCACCACAGTATAAATTTGAAACCATTGATCTTGGCATCGTATTGTTAGTTCCATTAGCTCCATATGGGTAGGTGAACCCTAGTAACATCCTTTTTCTAGCCACAAAGACCCTCCATCTTCTATGGCCACCCCATACTGAGTAGTCTCCAAGGTGCTCTAAATGCTTTTTGCAGTTGATCTTCTAAGGTTTGTAACATGAAGCTTGTGAGGGCTCTCGATGATAAATAAAATTCTATAGGAAGGTGATGCCAAGGCCTAAAATAAACTATCTCATTTTTGAGAGATCACATTTCATTTGGATTTGGCATAGTGATCTTGCTTGATGCTAAAACTCGCAGTGTACCTTAGTTCATAGGTGCACCACAATGTAACTTTGAAATTGCCGATCTTGGCATCAAACCATCAATGCCATTAGCTCTGGATGGGTGGGTGAACCCTAGTGATACCTTTTTTTTGGTCATCGAGACCATCCATCATCTACAACCATCCCATACCAAGTAGTCTCCAAGGTTCTCTAAGTACCTTTCAAGGTTGATCTTTCAAGGGTCATAACTCAAAGCTTGTGAGGGCTATCAATGAAACATCAAATTCTATAGTATAGTGATGCCGAGGCCTAAAATAACCTATCTCATTTTTGAGAGATCACATTCTGTTTGGATTTGGCACAGTGATCTTGCTCGATGCCAAAACTTGTAGTATGCTTCAGTTCATAGGTGCACCACAATGTAACTTCAAAATCGCTGATCTTGGCATCAAATCATCAGCACCATTAGCTTTGGATGGCTGAGTGAACCCTAGTAACACCCTTGTTCCAACTGTAGAGACCATCCATCATCCATGACCACCCCATACAGAGGAGACTCCAAGGTGCTCTACGTGTGTTTTGAGGTCAATCTTCTTAGGGTCATAACTTGAAGCTCATGTAGGCTATCAATAATCCCCTACCAAGTTTGGAAAACTTTTCTAATTAAGAACTTAAAGTTATAGAAAAAATAGTTCAAAAGTTGCAAAAGTTGCAAAATTGCAATTTTGTAACTTTTTCTTGCAAAGTGAAAATGAGTGCAAAGAGTTAGTTAGGGGTTTGAGCATGACCATACAAGGTTGGAAACACCTATATAAGGTGTGAAATGATAGTATGCATTAATGAAGCCAATTTTGTTAAGTGGATCAGTATGGGTAATCTGATCAATGTGAGAATATAGATGTTACTCATATGGATATGGTATTGGGGAACCAAGTTAAAAAGGTTTGATCCAATCAAGTCTCTTAAGTTGGGATATTTTGAGGATATGTTGAAATTGAAAAGTTGTAGTATAAAGATAGTAACAAAATGAAGGGCTAGTTATCAAAGATTATGAGTCTAGGAATGAATTTGTGGTTGGGAATAGAATCCATGGTTAAGGAGTGGAGTCCTTAAGTGTGTTGAGATTAGATTTGAAGCCAAGAGTTAGTTTCAAGGTTGAAGGTGGAGTTTAAAATCTGATTTGGGGTTATGTGAACCTTGTGTAGGAGGTTAAGAAGTGTGTTTATGTCATGATAGCACTTCAAATTAAACATTGCATCCAAATATGATAATAAAGTATGTTAAAATGTTATTCACAAATTATTGCATTTGAATCAAATATAAATGATATTCCATTAACATGAACAATACACATGATCCATGATAGATTGAACAATACTAGATACTAAATTAATATGTATATCATTGTGCACATAAATGAGAAAAATATATATCAAAATACATGTATCCATAGACAAATTACAGAAATATATATCAAAGCTCATGTATCCATAGACAAATTACACAAATATATATCAAAATACATAGATCCATATACAAAATGTGGTTGATCATGGCATTGGAATGTGTATAATGTTGGCCTGATTTTTCACAATGTAGAGATTAAGGGAAAATTTAGTGAAAAATCATTTAAGTCTTTAAAATGTTGCAGATTTGGGTTTTGTTCCTTGTATTTTCAAATCCTTTGATTTGTCCTAGTTTTGAAAAAATGCTTAAAGTATTTTCAGAGAAATGTTTTAATTATATATTTTTCCACCTAAGGAAGGGCTTGCACAAGCATGGGTTCATTTTAATATTTTTTAAACCTTGCATGGTCATGCTTGGTTTGAAAATTATTTAATCAATTTTATTTGAAAATGCCTTTGATAATGCAAAGTCATTACAATTGTTGATCTTGTTCAGATCAACGGGTATCACATGCCTGCAATTTCGATATGCAAGGTTTTTAAATAATGCAGGCATGCGACTTGGTGACACATAGCCTTTACCTTTCTAAATTTTAGTGAATCATAAATTGTCAGGAACTTTTGTAGGTTTGTCAGTACTTTTGTGCACGTTCTGATTTTCACACAATATCATTGATGGAGTCATCGGCAGAGATATGCAGTTTATCACCAAGAAGCATCAACCATTGATTTCATTTGAAATAAGGGCTAGCACTTTCTTGCAAGAAGAAGCTGCAAGCCAAATAAATAATGTGGGGAAGAAAATTTTTGATGTGTGGCAAGCTCTGACAAGATGGGCCCACCATTCTCAAGGATGGATGTCTTCCGTGGCAAGTGTGAGACAAGTTGGGATGATTAGAGATTTTTGATTTGTCACTTTGATCAATGTGGTGATAAGGATGCTTGATGTTATAACCATTGATCTGTTAGAGATTAAAGGCCAACGCATGCCCACATTTTGAAGATGCATAAAAGATAAATAATACGGGAAAGCAGAAATTGGACAAGTGGCAAGGTGGGGTTGGATAAGTTTTAAATTGTATGCTGCAATGTGCCACATTGAAAAAATGACTGCTGATGTGTACTATTAGATGTGCCACTGAAGAGGTTTGACTGCCGAATGGAAGTAAAGTTTTATTAGCCATACATCTTGCAAAGATCTACGGTTAGTGCAATCCTACATTATGAAGCTACAAATTAGATAAGAAAAGCGAGAATGCGCCTTTGTGACACATGTCACAGTGGGGCCAAATTTTGGAAAAATATATAAGTCACGCCATGTGGTTTGCTACTTGTGCTTAGCTAGAGATACTTATGATGTGTGCTCGAAAGGTATCAGAAACAAATACAATAGTTAGAACATGCGGATTAAAAGCAGTCATGTCATTGGCTTAAGTGGATGATGTGAGTGTAGAATCAAGAGTTGTTTCTAATCGTTGATCTTATCCTGATCAACGAAAGGTGCTTGCCCGCAATTTGAATTTGAGTAAAGTTTAAGAAAAGAAAGAATGTTCCATGTAGACACATGTCCATGGTGACGTCCAAAGTTTTAACTCAAAAGCTCTGCAGGGCATAATCAGTGTCCCTGTAGATCTTTTGAAGATCGATGATTGGCACAAACCCACAATTTGAAAATGCTTGTTAGATAAGAAAAGCGAGAATGCACCAACATGACACATGGACTATGTGATATCAAGTACTTTCTCACTAAGAAGAAGATATGGGATCTGCTGGCATGGAATGTGTCAGAAGGCACAAACTCATATGGCAGTTTCTTATTGGTCAGTATAGCTGACTTTTTTTTATTAGAAAATGAATTAGTCTGATCGTTGATCTTGTCTTGATCAATAAATGATGCTTCCCCAAAATTCTAAGGTGCAAGGAATTTAAATAATGTGGGAAAGTGCTATTGTGACACATAGCCTTGTTTTAAAAGCCATAATGCTTGTTGTTTCTTAAATCAGAGCCGTCTGATCTAGTGAAAATCTATGAATGGGATTCAAACTTGGGTGGAAATTGGAGGTAACGGTTACTAAGAGTAAATATGATTCAGATTTTATGCGTGTGATTTCAATGTATGAAATGAACCCACTATCTCACCATTAATGAATCACCAAAGCACAGAAAGAACATCAAGGCATACAAGATTTTCAGAGCCAGGACATAGAAATTCTTAGCTAGTGCTCTAGTAAAATTGCAAAAGATATCACATAGTGCAGAAATATGAGTTTTGGCAGGTAAGTACTTTGTGACTTTCTAAGAAATTCAAAGTATCTGTTGTTGCAAAATTTCTAGGGTTTTATTCAAAATGCCTCCCCGAAAAGAATTCACCGATCAAACAAAATATTTGAAACATTCTGTGCAGGATGACTTTCTTGAACAATTCCCCTTGTTAGTGCATGAAATAACTAAGGGGAGGGAACTCATTCCAAAATATCCAAGAGTAGTTGTAGCAGAAGGTTTTTATGACAAAGCTAATTGGGTAAGAGATGCCTAGGTTTCTATGGGGCGTATGGAGTTGTTTAAGAAATGGTTTTCAGAGTGAAAATTGGACACTCCTATGAGCAATGTTTGGGAGTTCGATATTGGTAAATTAAAAGTCCCCACAATTTTCTTTGATAGTAATTTGTTGATGGATCTAGCAAAGAAATATGATCCAATTATAGGGTGGGTAAAAAACCATGCTGGCGTGAATCTATTTAGGGTTTGTCCTGAATTGTTTAGTGAGGTCTTCAACCTCAATCCCAACCATGCTATGCATGAAAATATTAATATGGATGACCTTTAGGCAAGGTATGATGCACAAAATATTTACCTAAGAACAAGGCCACTGCAAGAGCATGCTACTATAATTGGCACCTTGTCTGTGATTACAGCCAGTACCCCAGAGCCATTCTTGAGAAGACATTTCAACCTAAGAGCTCAAGCACTATATTTTTCTCTTTTCAAGATTTTTGGGATAGATGAAGGTGATCAAATTCTATGTTCTATTTTCTTATAATGGCTCAAACCCTTCAATTTGGAATGAGTACTATTATGGATTTTGCTACTTTTCTTGCAAAAGAAATTCACAATGGCCTAGTGGGGATAGCAAGGGGAAAAGTAGACAAACCATTCTGTTGGTATTGGTTGCTTATGCATGTATGCTTATACAAGGGATTCACCTTTTCCTCCAAGGGTATGGAGCTGGAAACAACCAGGGATGGGCAGAGGAATCATGTGTAGCTATGGAGTGTAGATATGACTTCAAAAGCTATAGATGCTAGCTATGTGAGATTTGATAGATGCTTTGCTTTGAAGCTTAGGTTGCTTTGGAAAGGTGACAACCCCATAATTCCACAAGCATTGTTGGAATTGATTAGACCTAAAGACCATGCACAAGGATTATTGGTTAGTCATAATTGGGGGGATATAATCCCTTATAATGTTTCAACTATGATAAGAGTATATGGTTTTGTGGGAAAACCCCATGTGTTGCCCTTTCATGTGCCCTTGAAGATAGGGATTGTTGAGCTCTTATGGTAGATAGGCACTATAGATGAGAGGGAATTGTCTAAGAAAGGCACCTTCTTTCCAATTGTTGTTGTAGTGCATGATTTTGTTTTTGTCAGAAAAAGATGGAAGCAGCTTAATTTATTTTTGGAAAAATATAACATGATAGAGTCTCATGCCAAATTCATTGATCCTAAAGGATTCTATGACTTCTTAAAGGAAAGGGTGAAAGCTTCTCGTATGTTTCATCAAGTATACTATCCAGAAGACATAATAAGAAATGTTTTCACATTGTAGGAACAAGAAGTGAGAAAAGAGAAATGGATAGTTTTCAGTAAGACCTTAGAATTAATTAATGCTTTTGACCCCCAGTATGACCCATTGAAAGATAAGAAATACTAGGGGGCTAAAATGCACACATTAATGAATAATTTTGCTGTAATAATTCAAACCATGAATGAAAAGAAAGCTATGTATGTTGAGACACATCCAAACAAGGCTGCAGAAGTACAAAGAAGGATAAGCAGTAGAAATGTGGTGGCTCCTTGCCAATATACATTGCAGAGAACGGTAGGTTATGTCATGATTCAAAATGTGCAACAGGCACCCCCTCATCAGAAGCCAAGGTCAAGTAGTCCATCTGCAGCTAGCTCTCAAAAAAGGCAAAAATTAGAGCAGGGGTCTTCTTCTTCTCAAAAGGAACAATACTCCCCAAGCCAGTCCTCAATCTAGATAGATGATGAAGCATCTCTAAGGGAACAACTTAGACAAATGGGTGTAGAAGGGGATTTGATTATTACTTCTATAGATTTGGATGTTGGAGAGCCACAAGAACCTCCTACACCTTCCTTGGACCTAACCATTGCTAATTACCAAGGTAAGGAAATCGACCCAATAGTTGCCCAAGCTTTTGAATGATTTGTTAATGATGAAAATTTTGTAAAATCTAGGGCTTTTGCTCAGTTTTTGTGGAGATTAAATATGGGAAATTTTTAGAAAGCTTGTGAGAAATTTAAGGCTAAGCAACCAGATAAACCTGACCAGTTATTAAGGAAGAGGTGAAATCAAAATTTTTAAATGATTTTGCCTAGTTTACTCCTGAAGCTGGGAGGCAAATAGTTAAACAATCAGGAGTCCTTATGCTAGAATGGGATATAGCAAATGCTATTGTTTTTTATTAAGTAAGGAAGCAGAAGGATGTTTAACTAAGGACTGCTAAAGAAATATTATAGGCTCATAGAGGAGTCAAATTTAGTGATGACCACCAAGCCCTTGTTATATGGTCCATGGAAAAGAGGGAAAATACCAGGATGCATGAGATTCCCACTACAGAGTATACTGGTACATTGAGAATATTTAGGGCTGGTGAGGTAAGTAGTAAACAAGTAATTGGGATGGCATGGTGTCTAGCCAAGAAGAAGAAAAAATTTTCCAACTCAATGCTAGATTTGAGGAGGTATTAAAGGCATATGAGGAGAGGGGTATGCAAATACAGTCATTGGAAAATAAAGTAGCCCAAATGGAGAAGATCCTTGGAAAAAGAAAAATAGGAGAGACTAGTAAACCCAAGATTACATACCCCCCAAGGCCACCTATTGAACCCTTCAAGTCTACTCCAATTATTGAGATACCTAATACTCCAGAGAGACCTCAGTTCTATATTGTAGATGATTTTGAAGAAGAGAAGAATAAGTTGTAGATGAAGCCTTCTGTGAGAGAATAAATAAGGTCATAAATGAAGCATGCCATCTATTGTGGGCAATAACAAATGAGGAGTTGGTTAAAGTGCAGATATTTTATAACTCCATCTGAAAAGAATTGGTTAATATGGAGGCAATTGCAAATTCCCTGATAACTATACAAAAAGAAGTTCTAAACTTTGATTGGCCAGATGACATTGTTTATAATAAGTGGAAGGATAAACTCATGTCTACAAAGTAGATGTTAGAAGATGACGAGGCAGAAGATCATGCAAGTGTAACTGTTACTTTAACAGTCGATGATAAAGATAGAGAAAATCCCCAAGTTAAAGTAAACTTGCAAGTAACTGAAGGAGACACGTCACTTTCAAGCCTCATGGTCACTTATTCTGAGGAATCAGATGGACAAAAGAATCAAATTATTGTGTTATGTCAATTCCAGAGGATGTAACAAAAAGGGCCCACAAAAGGAATGTTTGATGTAAAACTTTTCCTGTTACTCACATTTTTGTCATCTTGTGATAAGTGTATGTAAATGTTTCTTGTAAAAGACAACTGTCACTTTCTCTTAGCCTAAAGCTTGTTGCATCTCACACTATTTAAGTGAGATTCTAGGGCTAGACAATGGTCTGAATTCTATTTTTCTAAGTTATACTTATCTATTTTTGTCCATTGTTTTGAGAAAATTGGTGGTGTATTTTTTCTACTAGATATTGAGAATACATGAATATAGAATGATCTGTGTTTCTTTCTAAAGGTCATTCTAAGTTTACTATAAATTGTATACAATTTTCAAGGAAAATGAATACAAATTATGAACTATCCATATATTAGTTCTTGCTGAACTTTTTCTCCTTTTGATTACTTGGTTATCTTGATGTTGTATGACTAAAGGCTTGTGCAATTGAATGCAATTCAGTTAGGTTGTATATATGTTTATCACTGCTATTAATTTAATGGATTAAGTAAAAGCTCTGATGAATGTGATAAGATTGTTGTAGTACTGGAAAGGATTTTGAATGATGAGTTCTAATCAGAATTGTTGATAAAATTTGTTGTAAGGCAAAAAATTAGATCTATAAATTTGTAGTAGACTCTGAACCCTAATGGATTAGGCACTGATCAAATTTGATCTAGCTAAAAGAGAAATTTGTCACAAATGGTTGTCAAAATGCAGAATTAAATCAATCTTACTTTTATTTCTTGAATATTTCCAAAGTTGGCCTGTACTTGTTTGCATGGAATGTTTTAGCTTTAGTTAGCCACTATTGCTAAAAACACTTGCAGATCTATAGAAGAGTTTTGGTCATATCTGCTATATGGGATGTGTTTATCAAATTCTCAAGAATTGTACATGTATTTGAGGATTTGAGATGAGAATTAGAATGAAACTAAAATAATCCTCATACAGTGTTTCCTAGTCTTGAATCATCCCTGGGTATACCCACCCTGGTTTTGCAGAGCTTGAAGAGCAGAAAACCACCCATGGTTTTGTTGAAGTTGGGCCCAAATGCTTTGCACATGAAATTGGTAATAAGAATTGGCTACTCTTTAGATTGTGTGAGTATTTTCATCTTGGTATTAAGCATTTTTTTGCTTAGTAGTTTTCAAACACCACCATATAATATCAATGTTTCTATAAACAATGTGGCATATGCCATCTCAAAATGTCTCACGACACATTGTATGACAATTATACTATCCTAGGCTACTAGTAGATGATCAAAATGTAGCCTCTTTGCTGAATTAGGTGGATCAGATGCCTCCTACATTAAAAAAAAAAAAAAAGGAAAACCCAAAGTTAGACTACTAAATTTATATCATTTTTTGTATTTAACATTGAATTATTCAAATGCATAATGATATTTTTTTTAATGAATATTTATACTATTAAAATTTCATAATAAATACCTCTCTCATTGATCTCTTATGTAGTCAAGAATTCTCTCATATGCCCTTAGCAATGCTTGTACCTCACTAATTGTGGCCTGTGTATGTTCAAATATGTTTGTCAAATGAATCTACAACTTAAACTATAACATTATAATTCATAACATGCTAAATTTATAGCATATTTAATCAAAAATTCAAACTACAACATACTATTATAGGCTCCTACTTAGGTTATAGTGGTTGCATCATCAAAAATACAAAAATCTCCCATCTAACCTCATGTCCACTAGGAGTTTCCTATGAGATAAAAAATAGTAGTTTTTAATATCACAAAAATCATTTTTGAATTTATTTATGAAGATAGGGAAAATAAAAAATAAATGATACTTATACATATAATGGGGCTCTCAGTGTGAAAGAAAATGCTTGAGCATCTACAATGCAGAATCTATATGGGCTCATTGCCAGTAGCCACACCCTACATACAATAAAGAATGTAATTAAATTTCATTACCACAAACATTTTACAAGAATGCATCAATATTTAATCAAATATAAAGCACCTAATTACCTTTCCTTTGTCAATGGATCCTGGCTCATCCCTCACACTTTGTCCCCCAGGGATAGGTGGTACCTACAAGATAAAAGAAATATTAGAAACCATATATGCTACAATATCAAATAGAAAAAATAATGAGAACACAATATAATGTATCATAGATGTCTCAAGGCTAAATAAAATAGTCGACAGCATGGCATCATCAACCTATCTCAACTCCTCCTTGGTATCAACTAAACATGAATAAAGATCATATACATGTATAAGTTAGTATGAACTAAAAATTAAAATTACTCTATTATAAAAATTAATTTTAAATTGCATATTTCATAACAAAAAAATGCATACAAGTATTGACACATAAGGAGTCTATGCCCCTACGTGCCCCTCCTCTCTCACATCAAGGTTTATAGCCTCTACACATGCATCTAGTGTATCCTTGTCTAATAAAAATTGATGCATAAGAAGATCACCTATGGGACCCAAGAAAATATTCTTGCACATAATGCAAGCATGAGGCACACAAATGTGTAATGAGCTAGCCAATGATGAACTTGCTCTAGCATCATCAACATGGTGAGGTAGGACTGACCTAGCCTAAGATATCAACAGGCTATAAGTCTATGGAAGGATCTAATTGTCTAAGAGCTAGCCTCTGCAATAATATCAGGATGCTACACTCAAGGGGGGGAGACATCAATAGGGGGGAAAAATGTGCCAGCTTTTTTCTGCTGGGAAGAGGATCTATGCTAAGGAGCTCCTCCTACACTCATGTTGGGCTTCATGCTCCAATAGTTCACCTTGACATCCAACACAATTTTTTCATACAATTTCCTAAGGAAATAAAATGGCACATCTAAATTTCTATGTGGAGGGATATCAAAAACCATCCACCAATGATCCCAAAATTTTGCACATATGGCATCATTTGTGCACCATTTAATCGATAGTTTGGGTTTTTTTTGATCGACCAGTAAACTAGTTTTTGAGTTTGCAAAAAGGGCAACCAAATCATCTTTTCTTTGATTGAGGGCCACAACTTCATCATAGTCCAACTCATCATCAAACATCTCATGCATTTCATCAAGCCAATGAAGAGTGGTATTTTGTTCATTGGTAAGGGTTTTAATGTTATCCAATATGGTGTTTAACATTGATAACATAGGAGCCAATGCAGGTACAATATTATATGTTGTTTGCAAATCCCTCAATTTAGTGAGATTTCCAATTATTGAATCCTCAATTCGAGGAGGGTTTTGATAGCGTAAAAGATCATTTGGTGGATGATTTTTCTAGGGCACTAGATATTTTGGTGGGGGGTTACAAGGAACAATAGTCTTTGCCTCAATGTCATCATTTTGGTCATCCATACCTATTGGGGGTTCATTTTGCACAAGACCAGTGATAGGAATCTATTTTGTAATTCCTCTCTTGAAAAGCTAATGCTTTTGAGATCAACTAAAAGGTTTTGTATTTGTCTTGCGATGCACCATAATCTGCTCAGTTCAAGATAAATGTGAGTGTTCACAAGGAGGCCTTTGCTGGTTCTATTATGATCTTAGAATGAAGTATATTTGCTTGTTATCTCAAAATCACACACAAAAAGAACAATTTTTTTTTGTATTTTCTGATTTTTTATGAATGCAAGCTACCAATGCAACTAAAATGCATTCATATTTTATCAAGGTTTTAGCAAAGCAAATAATGAAAATAAAAGGAAATAAATTGAAATTGAATATCCTAAACAAAAATAAGCTATAGAACACAACATTTTGTGAGTTAAGCTTTCGAATAAATTGGTAAGAAACCAATGAAAATAGGAGTAGCACTTCCTAGAATCCACTGATGCAATTGTCGGTGAGAAACTTTAATGAAAATATGATGTTTCACCTTCCATCAAATCACAAGGCCACAAAAATTGTACTCATGTGAGATGGAAAGCTATGCAAACATAATTTGGTGATCACTTCTCAAGCTTGTTACGTTAGTAGGATTCGTAAATTTGTAGCAAACACCAGAACTAAAGAATCGCACAACTAAAAACCACACAATTAACTTTTGGCTCAATCATAATCTCATGAATAAAAATCACAAAAATATGAGACATTCAAGAAAGAATCAATACACTCCAAATGTGAGCACCAAAAACATAATTTTATTGCATAATAACGATGACGTTTGTAACATTTTACAATGGGATATTTATAAGAATTTGTCTCCTCAATTTGTATTGAGAGTGAGACATATTCCTTATACAATAAAAATGCTTTCAACTAATAAAACAAAATAAATGTATACATACTATCAACTAATCTGGTGCTTAGAGGGACTCCATCCATATTTTTATTCATTAATTAGATACATAGGCCCTTTACATGTCAAAAAGAAAAAAAAACATGAGAGAAAGTAGGAGGATGCCATTAGTCGAAGTGGAAGTGCATGGAGGCATAAAAAATGGAAGTTGGTCCTTCACTAGGCATGTGTCGGAGTTAAACTGTTGTTAGCATGCACTCCCGATGCATGGAAAGTGCTATTTTTAGAACTGGTAGTTTACTACCAGTGCACCTATGAATTATGGAGCTCTAGACCTATAGACCTTCGCACCTAGAAAGCTATGGACCTACACACATCAACTGAGTCAAAATCTAAATTTTTTACTAAGTGTCAAAATTGAAATTTTGGCACCTAGGTTTTGTTCATCTTCATCCCAAAGCTATGTTTGGATTTTTTCCCTTGAATTTCTCTATCATCTCAATAATTTTAGTTGCATCTAGAAGATCTAGAGCCTCATATTTATCCTTCAACTTCTATCTATAGTTGTCCAACTCAATTTGAGTCTTTGCAAAATCTCTGAGTTTGGTGTCCAATTCTAACAGTGCTTCTTTTGTCCTAAAGGCTTGTCTGATATCTTCACCATTAGATGCTTCCTCTAAGGTCTTCTTGAAGTTTTCTACCACAACCTCAATAGGCAATAACTTCTTATGATCATCATCTTCAAAAATATCCAAGAAGGCATCATTGTAATGTCTTTCTACTTCCAAAATCCACTCTCGGGCTTGATCCTTGAGCTGAAGTATCTCATCATATAATGTTTCCATTATTTTATTTACATCCACTATCTTCTCTATCCAATCATCAATCATATCTAGCTCTTTTCCTATATATACATCAATCAAAATAGGGTACCTTTTCCCTTTTATGGCTTGTAGAGTGGGAAAATCCTTGCTCCAAGCCCGTACCTCATCCATGATACTAAAGTCCTGCCTCAAAATTGCCACAATCTTATTCACATTCTCCTATGTAGCATGTAGTAACTTCAAATTCCCTATGATTATAGTGACACCTCTATATTTGAGGCTTTTTCACCATTCCTGACAAGCTTTCAAAAATGGATTGAGTCATACACCTTCCCCTTCTCTAAGAATTGTATTCAGAGTTTTCTTGGGGTGCTCAAAATCAAGAGGACCAACTACTTTGGCTAAGTATCCCTTGAGGATCTCAACTTGCCTTTGAAGTGTTTGAAGTTCAATCTCAACTTGTTCCATGTGCTTAAGAACCTCTTTATCTCCCATAGTCATCATTTATTGAGTTGAATCCCATGTAGGACTTCCCAACATAACATCTTTCACTTCATAATCCTCAAAACTAATAGCTTCTGTATATGTACCTTCAAGAGGGAGGGCAACTCGTGCAAATAAATCCTAGTTCTATATGGTAGTGACAAATGCGAATGGCATTGCATCATGTAATGGAGACTCAGGTTTGTTCAAGATCTCTACAATATCACAAATATCATCCTTTGAAGCACGAAACTAAGGCTTAGCACTTCTCATTATCTCCTTTTACAACCATCTTAGTGTAATGTCCCATTTTGGGACATTAGGGTTTATATCCTTATTGTAATATGTTTTCTCCTTTTTTCCTCTCAAATTGCAGGTCTTTCCTCTTTTTTTCTCTTTATTTTTTCCTTACTTCTCATATATCCCTCCATATTAAAATTTCTTTATGTATATAGTTTTCATTCCTAGGAGTCACGTATATTAATTATATTAATTATATACTTATAATAATAAGCTTGATATGTTATATTAATAATAATTGTATTATAATATATATTATTCTAATAAAATATCAACTATAAATTATATTACTATATTATAATAATTTATAGTATCATATCTTAATCATATTATTATTTATTTATAATATATTAGATTATCATTTACATAATTCCACATTGCTATTATAATGCAAGGATATTATATATAATTTTACACATAAAATATTATTACTTTAATATTTTTATTAATAACACTTTATATATAATGGTTTATTTATTATTTATATTACATGTCAGAATGGGGACATTACAGTCCTCCCCTCTCGAATTTTCTTCCCCTCAAGAAAATCTTTCATACACAAGTTTTTCACAAACACAAAACATACTTGCATTCAAAAGACCAAAAAAATTATGAAATATACATTGAATGAAAACATGAAGCATACATGATGTAGATAGATCATGAAAACACGAAGTAGACACGATGCAGAAATATGAAGGCACGAAGCAAACACGAGAAAGCACATCATGCATAACCTTGATTAGATCCTAAATTAATAATGCGCAATGACTATACTTCTTCATTGGTCTTATGAACTCTACAACCACAAATAAGCATCAGTACATGCATGTGTGTGTGTGTATATATATATATATATATATATATATATATATATATATAAACTTCAAAAAAATTGAATAATAATAAGTTAATCCAAGCTAGTTCCATACTAAGCCCAAGAGTGGAACTTTGGCCCCCTTGGCCCCAGTGGCAGGTGTTAGGCATCCTCACGAGGTAGTCTACTTAGTGGATAGCTTGTTTGTCTAGAAAGGTTCTTGTAGAAAGAGTCATTACTATCTTTCCTTTAACTAGCACTACAATAAGGTGTCCTAACCACTCTCCCTTGATTGCAAACTTCATAGGAAAGTTGATAGGGTGCCCTTACTAACTTCCCCTTAACTAGTACTACAATAGGGTGTTCTCCCCTAATCACATACTCCATAGGAAAGTGGTAGGGTTCCCTTACTATCTTCCCCTTAACTAGTACTGCAATAGGGTATCATAGCAGCTCTTTCCCTATTGTAGACTCCATAGGAAGGATGGATGCCCTTATAGTCTTTCCCTTAACTAGTACTACAATAAGGTGTCTTAACAGACCTCCCTTAATTGCAGACTCCATAGGAAAGTTAAATATGGCCTTTCCCTTAACTAGTTCTACAATAAGGTGTCTTAACAGACATCCCTTAATTGTAGACTCCGTAGGAAAGTTAAATATGGCCTTTCCCCTAACTAGTGCTACAATAAGGTGTCTTAACAGACCTCCCTTAATTGCAGACTCCATAGGAAAGTTAAAAAAGGCCTTTCCCTTAACTAGTACTACAATAAGGTGTCTTAACAAACCTCCCTTAATTGTATACTCCATAGGAAAGTTAAATATGGTAGGGTTTCTATATAGTCTTTCCCTTAGCTAGTACTAAAATAAGGCATCTTATAGACCTTTCTTGATCGTAGACTCCATAGAAAAGCTACTTGAAATCCCTATATCATTTCTCAAATAATCAATTTTACACCTTTATGATTACATTAGTTAAGAAAACTTACAATTTCATATTTTTAACTATGGTTGAACTTTCTCAAAGCTCCATTGGCTTCCCTCTCTGTTCATTGACTGAAAGTTATTGATGTTCCCTCGATCATATCTCATCTTCTTCTAAAGATAATAAAAAAGGATCTTCAATGTTTGTCTCATCAAGATTTAATAACTCGAATCATGAATCCTTCCAATATACATAGTGGCTCATCATGTTTTTTGTTCTTGTATTGACATAAGCTTACACTTCATGATAGAGAGCACTCCTCCTTGAGTAGCTGAAATATTGAATGCATCTATCATTATCTCCAGATGTTTTTGTTGATTTTAGTTCTAAAAGCACCCTTCCAGACTATCATTTTCTCCCAATGGTAGTAGTGGAGGACATGGAAGTTCATGCTCCAACACTAAAACAAGCATTGATTTGTCTTTAGCAGTGTCACTTTGCTGGTTCTCATGCTTAGTTGTAGAAATAATTACTCATTGTCTATTACATATAATAGTATTTGACTCCTTAGTAACTTCTCTCTCTATGTTGATGTCTATTCACACTATTAGGTTTATCAGTAGCAGTATTATGTGCCTTTGTTGATGTTTTATCCAAAGGGTTTGCTTCCTCTGATCATTATTTAAAATCGGACTTGTATTTGATAGTGGCTTGGCATTGATAGCTTCTTGTCTCTACTCACTTTGGCAGTAATTATATTCTTAACGTCAACCAAGAAAGTATTTGGTATCTTATCCAATCCTTAGCACTTACTATTATCCATGTTAATTGCTTCTATTTTCTCCTCATTTTTAGAGCCACATGGAATGCAACTGTATGAAATAAACATATGCCATATGAGAAATTGGTGGAAGTCTCTCACTATTTTGAATTTGTTCCTGTTATTACTAAATTTAAGATCTACCCATGCTATCTAGATGTATTTCATTGCTTATGGGTTTATGGATTATCATTGCTATTATTTTCCATCTGCATTCCACATATTGTGACTGTGCATGGTCTATAATGTTTTTATTTTTTCATTAAGATGTAGAAATCATCACACTGTATGTACTGTAGTTATTTAGAAACATCAAGATAATGATATTAATGTGATCCAAAACCATATTTTTGTATAAGCCATTTATGATTCTTCTCTAATATTAAGAGCCTTGCTTTTATTGTTTCCTTTCATTCAATTTGTCCATCTGTAAGTGTCTCCCTACTATCCTTTGATAGGAATGATAGAGTTATAGTACGTGAGTAGTGGGAGGCGCTATTGGCTCATACTTATTCTTCTCATTTATGAATTATTATTTTTATTTTCATATTCTTTCTTATTTACACTTCTTCAATAGTTATTCTATGTCAATTTTAATACAATCACCAATTTGTATCAAGCCCCAAATTATTAACATGTTCCTTTAGAGGTTGTCAGTGAGTTTGGAGTTGATCTTTGATCATGACTATAATTTATTTTCTTGTTTTCCATACCAATTTGTTAATGTTGTAGTAGCTTTAGGATCTATTATTTTTATTTAACTTGAGAAATTCTTTATTTAACTATTCTTCAATCCTATGTTATCAGAGAAAGTTATGCTGAACCATGTTCTCATGTTTTGTGACTCTGATTTATTGGTTCCTGATGATACTAGGCTTTTGGTGTAATACCAAGCATGATGAATATGTTTTGGTGGTCATCAAAGAGAGAAATTCTTGATGATATGTGT
Source organism: Cupressus sempervirens (assembly GCA_028749045.1). Taxonomy (NCBI): domain Eukaryota; kingdom Viridiplantae; phylum Streptophyta; class Pinopsida; order Cupressales; family Cupressaceae; genus Cupressus; species Cupressus sempervirens. The sequence continues at coordinate 773,919,919 of CM053790.1, read as the reverse complement.
TTCTCTATGACTTTTTCCCTTGATGATGAAGGGGTGTGTTCAACTACCTCCTTCCCTTTATCACTCTTGTGCGGACTCATCTCCTATTATGAGGACTCTCCTTCTGTAGTTTCAGTCTCTGTAGATCTTGTAGCTTGCTCCTTAGCATGTTAGGAAGGTTGTTGTGCATATTCTACCATTTGTCCCCCCTTTGATGCTTCATCAATAGACCTTGGCTCTAGTGTCTCCTATGGTGATGGTTCCTTTTAAAACTATTCATCTTCTAAACTCAAAGGTAAGGGAGTCACTAAACCTTTATCTACCACTATCATCTGTGGTGGAGATGGAGGAGTGAGATCAGGACCCTATCTATTTGGTGGCATCTATGTCTAGTCTTCCTATTGGAGTTCACTTGTAGTGGTGTCCCTGATCTTATCCCCAACCAACTTTGTACCAACAGGCATGAAATAAAAATTGTTCATGGAGAAAACATCATCACCCCCTTTACTTTTCTCATCTACCCATTGCTATATTTTGTCTTCTGAAGAAGAGAGCTCTAAAGGTTCTACTTGGGTGGGTGGTGGGGTACTCATGGAACTATTTCTTCTTTCCAACTCTATGGTTTTTGCTAGCTGAGTTCTTCCTTGTAGGAGCACCTCTTCCTCCTCTTATGATTCTATTTCTTCCTCATTTTCTTCATCATCCAAAATGGTTTTAGGGATAGATGGATTAGGAACTAATCTTCTACTAATCCTTTACCTTTTCTTCATCCTAATCTTGATCCTCTTATGTTTCTTGGGAATAGAACGAGAAGTGGGCTCTGCATGCACAGGAAGAATCAAGGCTTCTATAATTTCTCCCTCTTTTGGTTGGCTTGACATAATAGGGGGTAATATTGAGGTTCATCCTGGACTTGACCAGTTTTAGTATCTTCAGATCTTTGTGGACTTTGTTGCTATTGCTGAGGAGACGCATTCTCTATAACATGTTCTATCTAAATCCTTTGAGGAGAGGTTCTCTTTCTCTTTCCCTTCCTTTTTGGAGGGTGATAATATCCAACCAGATGATCAAGTTGGTAGACTATCTCTAGCCTAATAGGAGACTAGAGTGCAAAGGTAGGAATTGTGACTTTCCTTCCTTTACCCCTTTCTAGGTGAGCATGTGCATGGAAGATCATTGTATCTAGAATTGGATCAAGAGGAAAATATTTCTTAATCCAACTCTTTGTCATTCTCATAACATGTCTCACATGATGATTAATGTCATCTCCTTCCTCTCTATCAACCTCTACATTCAGAATAGGTCTTTCACCAACTTTATCTACAATGAATAGAGGATCCAATAATTCTTTAGAGTCTTGTTTCTTTATCTCATCTAGGATTATCAAATGGAGAACCTTTTCTGCTAGATACAAAGTCATCCTAAAATAGTCCCTAATGCTAACATTGTAGTCATTTGTGGCATTCATCTGGTGATCTTCAATCACATCCTCATGATGGAAGTCCTTTCCTATCAGACTCTCCACTTTCCCAACATTATTAAAATATGGTCAAGGAGAGTTGTACTCTTCAAGAGGGTAGTTCTCCCATTCCCACTTGAAGGTTAGAATATCATATTTTCGCTTCACCTAATATGCTCCTATGACCAATGGCCATGTCCAACAAGGTCTTCGTTGTCTCTTGATCTTATCATAAGCCAAATCAATATGCTAGAAAAACTCTAAGAGCACCAACTTGTCACTAGGATATCTTAGAAATTTCTTAGAATTGATTAAGGCACTAGCTACTCGAAGATACGTGAATGTCTTGAACTGAATTAAGTAGGCTTCAAGAGCTGTGATCTATGCTTTGGCTTCACTAGATAATTTTTTCCCATAGTCACCCTCAATAAATTGAATGATCACAAAGATGAACACATCATTCACAATCCTATATTCCTATGCTGAGAGCTTCTTCTTCACCAACTGAGGGTAGACTATGTATGGCCAAGCATTGGGGTCCTACATACTATCTTTCCTATACAAACCAGGATAGTTCATTGCCCTTGCTACAAGCAGGTACAACATATAAGAAGTCATGTAAAATTTCTTCTTTTCCTTCACTATCCTCAATTGCTCATACAAGTTTTTACTTAGTGTGGTGGCCCAGTCTAGTGGTATCTTCACCTGTTTGATAGTCTCAATGAAGTTGACCATGAATGTGCTGAGGTGACCCACTGTAGATAAGCCCATGACTTTGCTCAAGAGAATGGTAGAGTATCTAATGTCATCCTTAATGTATCCTCGAATCATATCCACTTTTTTTATTATCTTTCCCCAGGGAGGCTTCTCAATGAGGTACAAGGACTATATGATGTCAATGGCCTTTTATTGATGCTCCCTATACCACCTTTTAAATGCTTCATAGGAGAGTCAGATGAACTGGTCTACTCTAGGAAAATGGAAGACCCTCTCAATGTTATTAGGTCATAGATCCAACACCACTTCTCTAGTGACACTCTTAGCTACCCTTTCATCAGGAAAAAAATGTTGGGATAGGGTCATGATTAATCTACCCAATTGTAGAGTCCTCGGATGTGATACTACATTCACGAATCCTAAACAAATCAGAGTAGACATCATGGTTGACCTCTCTGTCAAATTGTTGCAAATTCTTAGGAATTCTCCCAAGTTCATGTTTGTGAGGTCAGTATCTCTGATCTCAGTGCAATCATTGTGGAGTTTTGACTTTGAAGGTACACCTTGGAACTTGAACACAACAGGTTTGGATGTTTCTCCAGAAGTGGATGCCATTTGATAACCGAATATTGTGAAAAAATGTTAATTAGTCAAAGATAAAGCGTAGAAGCTTATACAAAAAACATGAGTAAAAAAATGTCCCCTTTACATGATTTTATTATTTTTTATTTTTAATATTTTTTATGTTATTTTTTAATTTTTTTATATATTTTATATTTTTTTTTATTTTTTATATTTTAAATTTTTTATATTTTAAAATTAATAACAAGTAAAAAAAAGTGTGTAGAGGTGAATGGTGTGTGCATTGTGTGCTATGCACAAAGTGCAATATTTGATAAACATGAGTACACAAAGGAACCACTATGTGTGGGTTCACAAGCACAAGTAACCTAAAATATTGCTGCACATTTTATAAGCACAGGTGGGTAGTGTGACCATGCATGGTTGTGAATGAGAGTGGACCAAAACATCATCATGCCTCGTATGCAAGCATGAGCAGACAAATGCTATTGTGTATGATTCATAAGCATGGGTGCACTAGATGCCACCGTGCATGGTTAATATAGCATGATGCCCAAAGGTGTCACCACACTTGTGTTTGTGCATGAGTGCACAAAAGCACTGCCATGGGTTTGTCATGTCAATGGGCACGCAAAAGCATTGCCACATGTTTATTATGGCTGCAAGCACGCAAAAGCACCACTACCGGTTTATTGTGGCCGCAGGTGCACAAAAGCATCACCACATGTTTGTTATGGCTACAGGCGTGGGTGAGGCATTGTCACCCTAGGGTTATAAGCACAGGCATGTAAAAGCATTATCACGCATTATATTACCTTGATGTGTGACTAAAGCCCTCCAGAAAACTCACAAAAAGATAAGTGTTTGAATGTAGCATGGGGGTTTTATAATCCTTGGTAGGGCGGGGTGCGTGACACACACTCTGCCTACACACACACATATTTGCTTGAACATTATTTCATTTTTATTGATTTTCTAATTTTTTTGTTATTTTTTTGAATTGTGACTCTAAAATTCTAACTCTAACAAAACTTTCTTCTCCTGATTTTTGAAATGTGAGTCTGAGAGTCAAAAAAACTAGGGGGTCCCCATTCCTAATGAGGAATGGGGCATGTGTTGTGGACACCACAAAAAATAGCCCCAAAAAAGAAGAAGAAGCGACCAAGGCATTTCTTCATCAGCAAACATTCTTCCAATGTGTGTCAAACACCAACCAAACTTTGAACATTTTGAGCGTGTTTGGGATGACTCTTCAATCAAAATCTTAGAATTTAAAACCTTCAAGTGCAATGTGTGTGTTGTGTATTCATTCCCTTTGATGTGTTAGGATGCAACCAATCAATGTTTTCTGAAAACTTGAAACAATCTTCAACTTCATCTAGCTCATTCATTTAGAATCTCTGTGAAGACTTTATATCAATCAATTGCTTGACCAGATGAGAGAATCAGTTCAAGGGATCTTAGTGGGATGCCATGTTCTTTTAATTTCTATCTTTTTGAATAATTTCTCTATGTCATTCAAAACATTACTCTTGATGAAACAATACTTTGAATAGAAGATACTTTATCTTGAGAATGTATCTTTTGCCAATTCAGATCCTTAGAACCCTTCAGACTTAACACTATATATACATTTTTTTTTTCTTTAAATTTTAAATTTTGTATCCTAACCACACTTAGACTATGTAGTTAGGACATCGATGTCATTTCTTGGATTCGATCTCTTATGAACATCCCTTGCATTTCCCTTTTAGAACTTTTGGGAAACTCTCATGTCAAACAATGATCTTAGCAACCTTTTGAGGAGACCCCTCCTATTTGAACTAGTGCAAGTTTGGATCATCTCTCACAATGTTTGACTTCAAATTGACAACACCTAAAAAAATAAAATTTTAAGATTTGCAATGTGTTGAGAACTTGTTGGCCTAGTTTTCTAATTTCCAGACTAAAAATCCCCTATTTTGACAAGAAATGTCAGTTGCTCCATTGGTATAAGACACACAAGTGTCCAAATGTTTTGACAAAGAAATACCTCTTCCTGAAATTGGAACCAAAAATTGGTTAGTGAAATCTTAAGAGAAAATCTCAAGTACACCTTACCCCCAGGACTAACACAACTTTGAAAGGAAACACATGACTGAAAGCAAACATGCAACATGAAAATAAGCACACTTGTGGAAATAAATAAACTTGCAAGAATAGTGATGGTGTTTGAAAATGTTACCCATTCCCAATTACCCTGATGAGAACAAGAATGCATCTAGGGGCAGCCAACTCCCATTATCAACACATCCATTCAGACACCAGGCCAACTATAAGGCATGACCCTTCTTCTTCTTCAGGCTCTGCAAAACCTAGGCGGGTGAACCTCTAGATTCCTTATATGGTACCAGTTGTCAAAGCATACACTGAATCTAATACAAAGCAGATAGAAACCCATATTTCTCCTAATAACTTATGAAATAACGTATATCTACAGTAGCTAAATGCAAAACAATGAAATTCATAAGCTGAGTGAGGGCATTCTGTTTATAGCTCTTCAACATGAAAAGGAAATTCATTTGATTAAAGATGTTGATTCAACAAAACCTCAAAAATGCAACAATATAACCAGTGATCCTATAAATGATCAGTGCCTAATCCATTGGGCAATTCCATGAATTCAAAACATACATCTGTGACATCAAGACATATCTCATATACCCAGACATCAGATCTATCCAACCACCTTGTGATTTAGACATCAATGTTCATTCAAGTCTCATTCTCACAAAATATCCTTCTCAAACAACCAGTAACCTTGTTTAAACATATCGAGCATTTACTTGGCCCTTTGGTCCAACAGCAAGATACATTAAACATACAACCTGAAAGGGATGCAAATGGGTCTCAAATCTTTGTTCCAAAACCACATAAGACTTACAGATTGTTGAGACAGGAGACAAGAACCAGAACAAAACTAGTGATATTTTTGCTCATATGTATTCATTTCCTTGAAACTATACATTCAGATGCATAAGATTAAAACATGAAACAACCTAATATCTCAGAACTATCTATATTATCTCTACAATGTTGTTCACATGAGAGTTCTGCTGAAGAAAATGGTGTCACAGTCATGGAAACATATCAAAATACTGGAACCAATGGTCTCACAGTGCAAAAACTGGGATCCCAAATGGTATCACATCAATGAACTTTTTTCTTCCCAGAAACTGGAACCAACTAGTTTCTCAGTGACAAAAACTGGAACCCTTACAAATGAAAAAAGAAAGAAAGATATAGCAAGAAATGAATTCCCAGATCTAATATGCAATTGCCAGGTGTCCACTTGAAATCCAATCCTCTGTAACTAAAAAACCTCTTTCTTCTTTCATCCCTTCTGAACTGATTTTGTTTCATCGTTAATCTGTAACAAACTTGCAAAATATCCTTGCCTAATGATGAAAACCCTTTACTTGCCAAAATATCTGATTGCCCCATGAAAAAGCCAGTGAAAATGAGTTTTTACTAAGTAAATCAGAACAAAATCGACCCTAACTGCATTTCCATTGCCTTCTACTGATATCCAGGTCATTATCTTGACAAAAAACAAATCTGAACTTCCTGGTATGAAAATGGTTGCACTTTAGGTACCTGATAGAAAACCTCGTGTAGCTCAAACTGACTGATACCTGTGCAAAAATTGACTCCAGAATTGGAAAGTTCATCTTCTCCTAATTTCGGCGATATATAACATCGCCTATTTTGGTTACCGAAAGTGCCTGAAATTGCCATTTGAAAATGCCCTCTCTGGCTAGAAACTCACATCTGCACATTTAATTTTTTTAATTTCAAAATTTAAAATATCTAATTTTTGAACATTAGAATGGATCTCTTTTAAAATAATTTTAAAAAGAAATTTTAAAATTATTTTATTTTGTCCAACTCTTCAATTTTGAGGTCAAAGCTCTATTGACCCATGCCACATGGCTGCATTTGATTGGCCCACATGGTCGGCATCATCTTCCATGTCACCAACTGCTCTGGGACCACTTTCCACATGTCATTTTCTGATTCTCCCTCGCTATGTTGCTATCTGACTCAACAACCTCCACATCATTGGTGACATGGCGACAAAATGACACGTGTCATCCTTTGCCACGTCAGCCTCGCTATCTTGCTATAGCTAACTAGCGAGCATCTTCACATGGCGAGGTAACGAGGGCCGCTCGATTCACCACATGTCATCATCTTGTCACCTGGATCGCATTAGTGCGGCAGAATATTTGTTTAAAACTATGACGTCACGACCTCCAGTTAGTCGTCCAAGGCCCACACCCAAGCCGTAGCCTTTCCAAAAAGTGCCTGTCTTTAAGACAACCTCTATTTCGAGTGCTTTTGGTTTTAAAAACTCTAAAATGTCCACTCACGATGAATGTGGGATTAAGCGTTCAAACTATCCCCTGCAGCTACCTCACTGCGGCTTCATCCACGTTGAATCTCTTTTAAAATAGATTCCTCGTTGATCATGTAGAAGCACCCTCTCCATGTGCTTTCTCACTTAAAATGTGAGGCTCCCTCCTCTTTCATGCTGCGTGAAGAGCTTGTATTTGCAAGTGGTGGGCGGCTTCTTTCCAATGCGTTGCGGGTTGAACATGTTGCCTTCCCTGGAACGTATTGTCTCTTTATTTTGGAAATAGCGTGAGCCCTCTTTCTTCAAAACAAGAGCCAAAACTTTACTGCATGTTCTTGGCATGATCCTCTATTCCAAAATGCAGGGTGTTTCTCTGTCTAGTGCGTTGACTGTGGCTCCAAGTTTGGCATGAAGTCTCTTCTTTCTTGTCGGCGGCTCTGGGTCCTTTTTAAATGTTGATTATTCTTTTTTCATGCCTTATACTGTTATAAACAATGTCTTCCCTACAAGCTGCGGCCAAGGAATTTTGTTGGCTCCCTGCAAGGATCGTTCCATACCTTCAAATTGTCAACTTGAGCTTTTAGAACTCCCTGCCTCCTTAGTTGTCCTCTGCCTCTTATCTAACGCTATCCTTCTACATTTTATGCATGGGTTATTGTAGATGGAGGTCGATCTTATCTATTGCCACAACTTCTCACGGTGTCCTCTCCTGCTGTTATCGTTTCATTACAAAATGGAGGCATCTTCTTCATGGTTGAGAAACTTAACATTATAATAGCATATAACAGGCTTCTCAATATGAGCACCATGTCCTTCTTTGGGAACAAGTTGTAGCTTCTCGCATATTGAAACAAACTCCCTCAAATATGATTGGGAAGTCTTGATAATCTGGAGTCGGACAGAATTCTGAATTTTCTCTATTAATGCCTATCTAGAATTGACTCCATCAAATTTTTTTTTAAGCAAGCTCGATAAGAGCACATTGATCAAAGAGAACCATGATGGACTGATCTTTGTAATAGTTTGCCTTTGTTTAAAACAAATGACGGAGTCTACGCCCCCATAATTTCATGATATTCAGAGCATGAATGTTTAATACTACTTCTTTTATTATATGCACCTTTCTCTTCTTGTAATTGTGCATAACTTTTTTCTTTTAAGAAAATCCTCCATTCGCCTCAAAACCCATCAATCCTGGTAGAATTAGTCGGGCCCCAAAGTGGGTCCGACTAAAAAATTTTCATTTTCAAACAACTGATTCTTCAAATTGATCCACTGCACTCAAGTTATTGAATGAAGTCAATTTGTACCACAGAAACAAATTTATAATTTACTTTTACACCTGACTGCAAACTATCAACTTTGTGCCAGGAGGTGTTTGGGCTAGGCTTAAAAACTGACCCAAACAACTGATCATGCTCTGAAAATTGGCACATTGAATCTTTGTTCCGCATACTTGCATCCCGCCAAATCTCATCTCATGATGAATTCCCAATCAAAAGATATTGACTGTCAAAATTGTCTTCTCAGAAATACCTGCAAGCAAACACGTCAGAAAACAACAAACTGGGTTCGGATTTGGCTCCAAAAACTAGGCAAACTGACATTTGGAAGGACGAAAACTGGGAAATTGGAGCTCTGTCATGAGGTGAGTGTGACTATGCAATTTTGGCTCATTACGAATAACTGGGTGCAAATGGCGGATGTTCAAAGTAGGCTATCTGGATTTGCAAGACAAAGGACATTAGTAACATATCATTTTTTGTGAATGGAATGACCGTAGTAATGTGTGAAGACGGATTCATCAAGTTCTAAAAATTGGCACACTTGTAGTACTTTTAGAGGAAAATACAATGGTACAATCCATTTAATCTCACGTATCATGAACCAAGAGATATGATGCCACGAACAGGGGTACCAAACAATCTACAAATGCTGACACCAATCAAAACTTATAAATTCCATTTGGAATCATGCTTGAAAACTGACCGAACGGATTCGTCAAAAGCTAAAACTTTGAACATAACAAGTCTCTAATGTCTAGAATAAAATTCAAAAGGAATTTTCTCATTTGGCTCAACTGGTCAAAAGTTATTGCATGTCAAACAAGGCTTCCCAGAATTAGGTGCACAGTGCAAAAGCATGAAAACAGTAACTGACCAACTTTGAGGGATTCAAAACCTATTCAAATGGACTTGAAATGATTCAAAATCTGAAACATAGGTTCTCAGGCATGGATATTAGACACTCTCAAAGGGGTAAGTCATGACACATTTTTGGGTGCGAGATATTCACTCACCAACAAGGCCTCTTATCGCTGTCTGACACTTGGTAGAATTGCAAATTTTGACACTAGCTCAAAATGGGACTTCACATAATGATTCGGGATGGCAAAATAACATTTTGGATCATACGCACATGTCAAATGAAAGGTGTTAAGCCACTCAAACACCATCTAGGCCTCAAGCTACCAACTGACCACATGCATAAAAGGCACTCGAGGACATGATTTTCCAAAATTTTCAAAATGTGACTAAAAATGAAGCATGCAATTTTTAGTCCCAACAAATAGAACTCTAAAATAAATGCAAAAATAAAATCTAACTAATTTTTTTTTTTTTTTAGTCTTTTATGCTTCAAAATAATGTTTCAAAAACTGCCCATTTATGAGTAAGGAAAGAAATTCCCCCTATAAGGAACTGAGCCTAAAAGTGTTTTCTTCTAGAATTTTTGTGATTTGATAAGGGCTTCTCCATAAAAATTGAAATTTGGTATGGCTACCCGACTTTTTTTTCGACTTATCCCAGAGTATAACAAGGTCAAAAATCCTAAATGATTTAATCATGGTCCTCTTGTCAAACCATCTTTTCACAACAACTTGATGTTTGGCCATATGCTCCAATGTAGTTGTCCCTTTCTTGTCAATTTCTAAGAGATTCATCAATATAATTTGTACTTTGTCAGCATCTTTAGCATACCCACTCATGAATTTCAAAATAGGAATCCTAAGATTAAGTGGGAACACTAGTTCTTGTCTGTAAACAAGCAAATATGAAGAAGTCCCCAAGACATTTTTGACTCTCACTCTATCTATCCATAGGGCATATTTTAGTTGTGTGTGCCAATCCATAGGATTCTCCTTCAATAATTGTCTTATTACTATGATCAAGTTCTTATTTGTTGATTCCACTACCCCATTTCCTTATTGGTAGTAATTTGAGGAGAACTTGATAATGACTTTATTCTCAAATGCCCATTGGGTCAAGAATATAGAAGTGAAAGCAAACCCATTATTGCACACAAGTGCAAATGGCATCCCAAACCTGGTAACAATATGTTCTTTCAAAAAGTTAGTTACTACCTTAGCAGTGCAATTTTTGAATGTCTCTACCTCTACCCATCATGTACAGTAATTAGTAGTTGTGAGAATATATGCATGTCCAGTTGATGATGGCGGATTGACAGGACCAATAAAATCTAGCCCCCACTTTATGAAGGGGCACACCTCATACACTAATTGTAATGGCATTGTCAGATGCCTCTCTTTGTTAGCATTGGTTTGACATATATGGCAAGAATGCACATTTTTTCAAGTGTCTTTGAATACCGAGGACCAAAAATAACCCAATCTCAAAATCATGTGAGTGGTTGCTTCAACTGAGCCAAGTGTCGTACCATACTTGTCATTGAAATGTTCTAAGACTTCCTTGGCTTCATTGCATCCCAAGAATTTCAGATAAATCCTTTCATAATTTCTTTTGTATAGCTTGTTGTCATGCAACATGTAGGATTCACATTTCATTTCAAGTGCTCTATGTTATGAACTATTCATCTAATTGGGACATTGATTCTGTAGGAGGTAATAAATAATGTCTTGATACAAGACATCTGTTACCACTCCCTAATTGATGTCTACTTGTGATACAACCATGTTTTTTTTATCATTCTCATTTGACTCAGTGTTAAACTTGAATTCCTTCTCATCTCCATCCTGATTATCAGCTATCATCTTTGATAGACCCTGGCCTCTAACCAATTTCATAGGTTGAATCTCAAGGTCAAATTCTTGGAGTATAGCCATCCATTTCCCTCACCTTTCACCAAGCTCATTCTGCATCAAGAGTGTCTTTATTGTTGTATTAGGTACAATTGCATACACCTTACTTCTAAGGATGTAATGACAAAATTTCTTTACTGCTTTGATCAATGTGAAGGACTATTTATCAAGATTGGAATATTTCAACTCAGTATTATTTAAGGGGCAGCTCATAAATGAGATTGGTCTTTCATCTTCATTTTCCTTTTTTTGAGTTAAAATCTTGCCACAAGAATGTTTTGAAGTGAAAGAGTATATCTTGAAGGGTAGTTGGTAATTAGGATTCACTAAGACTAGGGTGGTGGAAATAGACACTTTTTAATTTTTGGGGACCATTTTGTTTTAGCTCCCTTCTTGAGTAAATCATTAAGGGGATGAACAATTTCTACAAATCTGCTTATAAATTTTCATACAAAGTTTATCTTCCCAAAGAAAGACTTCAATTCCTTCTGACTATGCAAACGTGGTAACTTCAGGATAGCTTCAACTCTATTAGGATCAATGGAGATTCCTACTTCAGAAATAACATGCCCTAGCAACTTTCCTTTAGTAACACCAAATGAGCACTTCTTGGGATTGAGAGATATGCCATATTTAAGACACCTATTGAATACATCTCTTAGATCAGCAATGTGGGTGCTTCGATCTTTACAAAAGATAATCAGGTTATCAATGTAAATGACCATACATTTGTTTATCAATCCTTTGAAAGCTTCATCCATTGCTCGCTAAAATGTAGCTCCAGTGTTAATCAATCCAAAATGCATTCTTCTATAAGAAAAAGTTCCCAATTTTGTAGTGAAAGCCATTCTTGGTCGATCTTCTTTGTCTACCATCACTTCATTTTACTTGGAGTATCCATTTAGAAATGACATCATCTTTTCCCCATTCACAATCTGCAACACTTCATCTAGCCAAGGCAAAGGATAGTTATCCTTTTGAGATGCTAAGTTCAAATTATGGAAATCAACACAAAGATGAATCTCTCTAGTCTTCTTTCGCATAGGAACTAGATTTTCCGCCCAAGTAGAATGGCGGGTGGGAATATGATCCTCGCATCAACTAACTTCTTAACTTCCTTCATTATCAATGTTTCAATGATCAAGTTTATAGGTCTTTATCTTTGCCAAAATGGTTTGACCCCTAGTTTGAGTGGGATATTATGTGTAATAATCTCAGGGTCATAAGTTTTTAACTCTTCATAGCTCCAAGCAATAACATCCTTATATTTGGTGAGCGATTTGAGCATGTCTTCCCTTTCTTGTAGATTGCATGCTTTTCCTATATGTACCATTCTTGGTTCCTCATTAGTACCCAAGTTGTATGAGTTACATTCATTTGTTCCCTTTTCCTAGGTCTCTCTCCTTTTCAATGTTGATTCATCATGATCAAATATATTTTCCAACTCAACCATCCCTTTTAGAATAGTGTTGGTTTTCAAATTAAGAATACCGTCTTCATCTTTGAGTTCATCATTTTTAGGTTTGTCATATGGTATATCATCAATTTCTTGTCCCTGAAAATGACAACTGCACATGATAAAATCAAGTATATGTTGATCATCCTAAAAGACCTAAAAGTTTGTGATATTATCACGAATAGATGGAATGACGATCAATTCTACTAAGAATCTTTTCAACTTGGTTCTTTCATCTAGTTGTAATGCACTTTCTGATATGGCAAGAGCATCAACTACCATGTTTTTCCTTCTTGGAATAGACTTTATGTTCAAAGCCTCAAAATAATCCATTACATCCCATATCCTTTTTTTGTAAGCTAGTAGCCTCTTATCATCGCAAGAGTATATTGACTTTACTTTTCGTATAACTAGTCGGGAGTCTCCTTCGATTATGATAGCCTTGAATCCTTTCTCAAGTGAAAATAAGAGTCCTTGAATCAACTCCTCATATTATATGCCATTGTTAGTACATTTCAATGGTAATCAATATGTGGCATAGAATGACTTACCTTTTGGGTTAATCAATTCAATACCTACACCAGCTCCTAGTTTGTACTTAGAACGATCAAAGCAAAGAGTCCAAATTTGATCACCCTTTTGGTTTTCTAACTTTATGTTTGTTTGTTCTCAAGTTTTCTTTCATTTGAGCCTTGAATGATTGTCTTTTAAGAATCCATTGTAACTTTCTAGGTGGACGATTTGATGATTCTCCACTATAAATTTTTGACAGGGGGAGCGTGTGTTCTTCTTGTTTTCTTTGAATTTCTCCTATCAGCTCTTTAATTTCTTCAACTTTGGGAAGAGGATGTATGACCACTAAAGTCCATCCTTGACCTTTTATATATCACCTCCATCTTTTAATTTTGATTACTCCAATTGGAGGAGAAGAAAAACCCCCACCATTTGAAGAAGTATCGCTATACGATGCATTTAAATCCTTCATCTCTTCTTCAATCTCTCCAAGAGTGGTAGATGCATCTGTGGGACTTTGGTTTTTTGCAGATTCATGTTGTGGGTCATCACCCTTTTTCATTCCCATCATTTGTGTTAATAATTTAGCAATCGCTTCTTGGCATGATGAACATTCAAACTTTGAATGGCTCATTTTATGTAATTGGAAAAATCTAGGAAGGAGGAGAATATTAGGGTCAGCTTCTTCCCCTAGACATTGCAAGTTACCCATCATATGATCTATGAATTGCTTCAAAACTTCTTCTTTCAGAGCTGAAATCACTGGTTCCATATCTTGATCATCTGGTCTTGTGGTTGAAGTTCTGTTAAGAGCCATTACCTTGTAGGAGCCTAGCTCTATTTCTAGAAAGGCTACTTCATTTGGAGCATTGTACTCAGTAATCATTTTCTTCAACTTTGGTTTTTCATCAATTTTGATTTGATTGTTAAGAGCCTTCCATGGCAACCAAAGCTAAGTGAAGTCCATTGAAAACCATCCTCTAAGACACTTTGTCCATTCTCTACTGAGGAGCAATCCATATGTTTTAGAGATATCAACCACATGAATTTCAATAACATCTTGAATCTAAGGATCAACTATTAGTTTTATCCTCACATCCTTCAACACGCCTATGACTTTCACCTTGATTTTATCTAGCTGTATTACCACTCAATTTGAAGGCTGAGGAGTGACTCCTAACTTTTTTGCTATGGAAAATAGCATTACATTTCATGCAACCCTTGAATCAATAAGGCAATTGTGAATATTCTTTTCATATATCTTGATGCTAAGCAAGAATGGGGGTACCTCTATTTTGTCTTTGAACATGGTGGGCATTGCCTCAGCAGCATTAACTTGCTGTGGGGCCGCCTTTTGAGAGGTAGTATTAGCATTATGAGAAGTCTTCATATGGTCTAGCATCTTCACGAGTGCTTCCCTTTATTGTGGGAAATTTCGCAACATATCAAACATAGAAATATTGGCCTTAGTTTGTTTCAAGTCTTCCACCACACTATATTTTTCTGTAGACCAAGCAGGATTCTTCAATATGGTTGGTACATTCCCTTGATTCTAATTTTGTTGTCCTATAGGTGGTGGTCTAACTAGTGGTGGATTGTTTCTTGCTCTAAGATAGGGTGGATTTGGTTGTAGAGCTAGAGGAATTCCATCTATCAAGGGATCCTTTCTTCTTTTGAGATTGTAGATATTTTGATTGTCATAGCAAAAAGTGAACATATCTTCATGTTGAATTTTGGATTCTTGACTAAATGGGAATGAGAATTCCTCACTCACTGATTGTTCCACTTGGACATTTTTTGTAGAGTCATATGACTCTAAGAGCATAGCATTGAATTGCACCAGATGAGGATTGTCATTCACTTGTGAACTTTGGTTCATCTCTTGATTGCCATTGTAGTATGAACCATTATAATTAGGTGCATTTTGGCTATCATCATACTAATTGATATCAACATACTGGACATTTTTTTTTTTGTTATTGATAGTAATGCTTCCAGTATTCAAATGGGTGTTCCATTGTTGGTTCTACCTTTGGAAGCCATTATTGCAATCAGGAGGATTGAAATTGTTTCCTCTGCTATTATTTCGTACATTGTTGTTGTTATTGTTTCCATTGAAGTTCCTATTGTAATTTTTACCAAAACTATTGTTGTAGGGAGGAGCATTACTCCTTTGAAAATTTTTGTTTTGTCCTTGTGACAATCTAAGTCATATCAATTCATTGTTCATTTGTGACATCATCCTCTTCATTTGGTCAAGTTTCAAAATGAAGCTATTATTTGGCTTTGTAGGAATTGTCACCTTCTTTTCAAAGAATGCAATTTTTGGAGGGTCATACCTTGGATATGTCAGTGCAGGGTTTTGTGGAGCAGGTGCCTACTATAATGGAACCAGGTTCATTAGTATGAACTAGCTAGGCACTAGAGATGCTCCAACGGGGTATGTATCAATATCCATTACAAGAAGCCTTCTAAGAAAGATAGCAGTAAGAGGGTCCATGGCATTTAGATAAATCTAAATAGATGCTTCCATTGGTATAGTATATGGTGACTCCAGTCTACAGAATGCCATATGAAAGCACTGATTGAAATGCAAAACTATATGAGTTGGATTCCTTTTGATTGATATGAATTGTTGATGTATCACATTCGGGTTGACAAAAGTCTTGATTTGTTACAAAAATAATTTCTCAAAAGTCTCCCAATCTCTAATGCATCCAAGTGGCAAATTAATGTACCAATTGTAGGCAACTTCTCCCAAAGAGTAAGGAAATAAATGAAGAACCACATCTTCATTAGCAAGTTGTTTACTGTTACAAATTTCTTTGAACACTTTGACATAATCTTTGGCAATTCATGTTTCTCCACAAATAAACCTTGGGAAAAACTTTTTAGGATTCTTAGGGAGGTTATGGAGTACACCTCTCAAGTTGATGGGTAAGTCAACTGCATTTGCATAAAAGGCCATTGGAGGGTGTTTTGGACCTAAAGGTGGTTGTCCTAGTGGTGTGACTATGGGAGAATGTGGAGGTCCATTCAGTGATTGAATTGGTGGTAGAGTAGAATAAGATGATAAAATGTTGAATGGAAGTGGTTGGATTTAGGCTATTCCTCTATCACTACATGGCTTGCGAAAGTGAGTAAGCTCAAGAAACTCATGTCCACTTGGTGAAGACCTTAATTCTCACTAGAACAGGGATTTTGGATCAATATCCTCCATCTTGCATCAATTTTGCAAAAAGTGCACCTTTGCAGAAGTATACTTTCTTACCTTTCTAAATTTTTCTCACCACAAATTTTTGTGGACCTACGGACCTATGGATCTGCGGAGCTGACCACCTAAATTTTTGAGAAATTCAAAAAAAATTCTAAACTTTCTATGAAGCATAGATTATGCCAAGCGTGCAAAATTCTAAAACTTTAGCAAATCTTCTTCCTTTTTGGAGGTCTAAATGTGCCCTCTTTCTAGTGCCACTTCTATTGGGTTTCATTTTGCACGAGGTGAATGACATGAATCTGTTGTGTAATTCCTCTCTTAAAAAGCTAATCCTTTTGAGATCAACTCCAAGGTTCTATATTTGTCTTGTGATGCACCAGAATCAGTTGAGTTGAAGATAAATGTGAGTGTTCACAAGGAGGCCTTTGCTAGTTCTATTATGATCCCAAAATGAAGTAGATTTGCTTGCTGTCTCAAAGTCACAAACGAAAAGAACAATATTTTTTTTGTATTTTCTATTTTTCAATGAATGCAAACTACCAATTCAACTAAAATGCATTCCTATTCTATCAAGGGGTTAGTAAAGCAAATAACAAAACTGAAAGCAAATAATTTGAAATTGAAAATTCTAAAAGAACATTAGCTATAGGACACAACATGTTGTGAGTTAAGCTTTTGAATAAATTGGTAAGAAACCAATGAAAATAGGAGCAACACTTCCTAGAATCCACTGATGCAATCGTCAGTGAGAAACTTTAATGAACATATGATGTTTCACCTTCCATTGAATCACAAGGCCACAAAAAGTGTGCTCATGTGAGATGGAAAGCTATTCAAAAAAAATTTGGTGATCTCTTCTCAAGCTTGTTATGTTAGTTGTAAATCAATAGCAAACACCAAAACTAAAGAATCACACAACCAGAAACCATGCAATAAACTTTTGGCTCAATCAAAATCTCATGAATAAAATTCACAAAAATATGACACATTTAGGCAAGAATCACTACACTCCAAATGCGAGCACCAAAAGCATAATTTTATTATGTAATAATGGAAGCCTTTGTAACATTTTATAATGGGGTATTTATAAGAATTCATCTCCTCAATTTGTGTTGAGAGAGAGATTTTCTTCATGCAATAAAAATGCTTTTAACTAATAAAACAAAGTAAATATATACAGACTATCAACTACTCTGGTGCTTAGAGGGACTCCATCCATATTTTTATTCATTAATTGGATGCATAAGCCTTGTACATGTCTAAAAAAAAAGAAAAAATGAGAGAGAAAGTAGGAGGAATCCATCAATCAAAGTGGAAGTGCATGAAGGCATAAAAAATGGAAGCTAGTCCTTCACTAGGCATGTGTCAGAGTTAAATTGCCGTCAGCATGTGATCCTAATGCATGGAAAGTGCTATTTTTGGAACTAGAAGTCAACTGTTAGTGCACCTATGAATTGTCAAGTTGTGGACTTGGGCACTTGTGGAGATACAAAGCTATAGACTTGCGCACCTCAACCAAGTCAAAATCTCAAAATTTTACTAAGTGTCAAAATTGAAACTCTGGCATTTGGGTTTTGTTCATCTTCATCCCAAAGCTATGTTTGGATGTTTGCCCTTGAATTTCTCTATCATCTTAGTAATTTTAGCGGCATCTAGAAGATATAGAGCCTAATATTTTTCCTTCACCTTTTGTTTGTGGTTTTCCACCTCAATTCAAGTCTCTACGAAATCTCCAACTTTGGTGTCCAACTCTAATGGTGCTTCTTCAGTCCTAAAGGCTTGTCTGATATCTTCATCACTAGATGCTTCCTCAAAGGCCTTCTTGAATTTTTCTACCACAATCTCAATAGGCAATAACTTCTTGTGTTCATTATCTTCAAAAATATCCAAGTAGGCATCACTGTAATGTCTTTCTACTTCCAAAATCCACTCTTGGGCTTGATCCTTGAGCCAATTTATCTCATCATATAATGTTTCCATTACTTTATTTCCATCTCCTATCATCTCTATACAATCATCAATCATATCTAGCTCTTCTCCTATATATACATCAATCAAAATGTGGTACCTTTTCCCTTTTATGGCTTGAAGAGTGTGCAAATCCTTACTCCAGGCCCATACCTCATCCATGATACTGAAGTCCTGTCTCAAAATTGCCACAATCTTATTCATATTCTCTTGCATAGCATGTAGTAACTTCAAATTCCCTGTGATTATAGTGACACCTCTATCTTTGAGGCTTTCTCTCTATTCCTGACAAGATTTCAAAAATAGATTGAGTCGTATACCTTCCCCTTCTCTAAGAATGGTATTCAGAGTTTTCTTAGGGTGCTCAGAATCAAGATGACCAACTATTTCGGCTAAGTATTCCCTTAGGATCTCAACTTTTCTTCGAAGTGTTTGAAGTTCAATCTCATCTTGTGCCATGTGCTTGAGAACCTCTTTAACTCCCATAGTCATCATTTGTTGAGCTAAATCCTATGTAAGCCTTCCCAACATAAAATCCTTCACTTCATAATCCTCAAAACTAATAGTTTTTGCATATGTACCTTCAGGAGGGAGGGAAACTTGTGCAAATAAATCATGATTCCATATGGTAGTGACAAACACAAATGACATTCCATCATGTAATGGAGAGTCAGGTTTGTTCAAGATCTCTGCAATATCACAAATATCATCCTTTGAAGCACGAAAGTAAGGCTTAGAACTTCTCATTATCTCCTTCTAAAACCATCTCAATATGTGTTTCTCTATGACTTTGACCCTTGATGATGAAGGGGTGTGTTCAACTACATCCTTCCCTTTATCACTCTTACTCAGAGTCATCTCCTATTGTGAGGTCTCTCCTATAGTTTCAATCTCTGTAGATCCTATAGCTTGCTCCTCAACATGTTGGGAAGGTTGTTGTGCATATTCTACCATTTGTCCCTCCCTTTGATGCTTCATCAGTTTCCCTTGGCTCTAGTTTCTCCTATGATGATGGTTCCTTTTGAACATGTTCCTCTTCTGAACTCAAAGATTGGGGAGTTACTGAACCTTTATCTACCACTATAATCTGTGGTGGAGATAGAGGAGTGAGATTAGGACCCTATGTATCTGGTAGCATCTACATCTATTCTTCCTATTGGAGTTCACTTGTAGTGGTGCCCCCGATCTTATCCCCAACCAACTCTATACCGATGGGTATGAAATCAAAATCTATCATGGAGAAAACATCATCACCCTATTTAATTTTCTCATCGACCCATTTTTGCACTTCATTTTCCAAAGAAGAGAGCTCTAAAGGTTCTGCATGGGTGGATGGTGGGGTACTCATGGCACTCTTTCTTCTTTCCAACTCTATGGCTTTTGCTAGCCGATTTCTTCCCTATAGGGGCACCTATTCCTCCTCCTCTTCTGATTTTGTTTCTTCCTCATCTTCTTCTTCCTCCAAAATGGTTTCTAGGATAGATGGATTAGGCACTAATATTCTACCAATCCTTTTCCTTTTCTTCATCTTCATCTTGATCCTCTTATGTTTCTTGGGAACAAAAGGAGAAGTGGGCTCTAAATGCACAAGAGGAATGGAAGCTTCTAAAATTTCTCCCTCTTTTGGTTTGCTTGACACAATAGGGGGTAATTGAGGTTCATCCTGAACTTGACAGATTTTAGTATCTTTGGACCTTCATGGACTTTGTTGTTGCTACTAAGGAGACACATGCTCTGTAACATGTTTTGTCAGAATCCTTTGAGCTAAGGTTCTCTTTCTCTTTCCCTTCCTTTCTGAAGGATGATAATATCCAACCAGACAATCAGGCTAGTAGATTGTCTCTAGCTTGATAGGAGATTGGAGCATAAAGGTAGGAATTGTGACTTTCCTTCCTTTACCCCTTTCTGTGTGAGCATGTGCATGGAAGATCATTTTATCTAGAATTGGATTAATAGGAAAAGGTTTCTTAATCCAACTCTTTGTCATTTTGATAACATGGCTCATGCAATGATTAATGTCATCTCCTTCCTCTCTATCAACCTCTACATTCAGAATATGTCTTTCACCAACTTTATCTACATTGAACAGGGGATCCAGTAATTCATTAGAGTCCTATTGCTTTATCTCATTTGGGATGTTCAAATGGAGAGCCTTTTTTGCTAGACACAAAGTCATCCTACAATAGTCCCTAATGTGGACATCGTAGTCATTTGTTGCATTCATCCAATGATCTTCAATCACATCCTCATGATGGAAGTCCTTTCTTTCTGGAATCTCCACTTTCCCAACATTATCAAAATATGGCCAAGGAGAGTTGTACTCTTCGAGAGGGTAGTTCTCCCATTCCCACTCGAAGGTCAGATTATCCTATTTTTGCTTCACCTAATATGCTCCTATGACTAATGGCCATGTCCAACAAGGTCTTCATTGTCTCTTGATCTTCTCATAGGCTGGCTCAATTTTTTGAGAAATCTCTAAGAGTGCCATTTTGTCACTAGGATATCTTGGAAGCCTCTTAGGATTGATTGAGGCACTAGCTACCCAAAGATATGTGAATGTCTTGAACTAGATGAAGTAGGCTCTGGGAGCCATGATTTGTGCTTTGGCTTCATCAAATAATATTTTCCCATAGTCACCCTCAATGAACCGAATGATCGCAAAGATGAAAGAATCATTCATAGTCCCATATTCCTTGCTCTGCATTGAGAGCTTCTTCTTCACCAACTAAGGGTAGACTATGTATGGCCAAGCATTGGGGTCCTACATACTGCCTTTCCTGTACAAAGTAGGATGGTTCATTTCCCTTGCTACAAGCAGGTACACCATATAAGAATTCATGTAAAATTTCTTCTTATCCTTCACTCTCCTCAATTGCTCACATAATTTTTCACTTAGTGTGGTGACTTAGTCTAGTGGTATCTTTACCTATTTGATAGTCTCAATGAAGTTGACCATGAATGTGTTGAGGTGACCCACTATGGATAAGCCCATGACTTTTCTCAGGAGAATGATAGAGTATTTGATGGCATCCTTCATGTATCCTCATAAACACTTTCCTAGTTATCTTTCCTCGAGGAGGCTTCTCAATGAGGTACAAGGATTGTATGATGTCAATGGCCTCTTGCTGATGCTTCTTGTACCACCTTTCAGCCACTTCATAGGAGAGTAGATGAACTGGTCTACTCTAGGAAGATGGAAGACCCTCTCAATGTTATCAGGTCATAGATCCAACACCACTTCTTCGATGAAACTCTTAACTACCCTTTCATCAGGAAGGAAATGCTAGGATAGGATCATGATTAATTTAGCTAATTGTACAGTCCCCAAATGTGACACTATATTCACCAATCCTGAATGAATCAGAGAAGAAATCATAGTTGACCTCTCTGTTGGATTGTTGCAAATTATCATAAATTCTCCCAAGTCCATGTTTCCAAGGTTGGTATCTCTGATCTCAATGCAATCATCGTGTAGTCTTGACTTTGAAGGTACACCTTGGAACTTGAACACAACAAGTTTGGATGCTACTCTGGAAGTGGATTCCACTTGATCACTTGCATATTGTGAGAAAAAAATGTTAATTAGTCAAAGATAAAGTGTAAAAGCTTATTACAAAAAAAAACATGAGTAAAAAAAGTCCCCTTTGGATGATTTTATTACTTTTTATTTATTTATATTATTATTATTTTATTTTTTAAATTATATATATATATATATATATATATATATAATTTTAAAATAAATAACAAGTAACAAAAAGTGTGTAGAGGTAAATGGTGTGCGCGTTGCATGCTATGCTCAAAGCATAATATTTGATAAAGACAAGCACACAAAGGCGCCACTGTGTGTGGGTTCACAAGTGCACGTATCCTTAAACACCACCGTAGATTTTATAAGCACAAGCGAACAGTGTTGCCATGCATGGTTGTGAATGAGAGTGGACCAAAACATCACCATGCCTTGTATGCAAGCGCAGGTTGACAAACACAGTCATGCATGATTCATAAGCATGGGTGCACTAGATGCCACCACGCATGGTTATTATAGTGTGACACACAAAGGTGTCACCGTACATGCATTTGGTGCACGAGCACGCAAAAGTGCCATCGCGGGTTTTTCGTGGCCATGGGCACACAAAAGCACTACCACATGTTTGTTATGGCCATGGGCTCGCAAAAGTGCTATCGTGGGTTTTTTGTGGCCAAGGGCACACAAAAGTCCTGCCACATGTTTGTTATGGTTGCGGGCACGAGCAAGGCACTATCACCCTAGGGTTATACGTGCGGGTGCAAAAAACCACCACCACATGTTATATTACCTTGACATATGATTAAATCCCTCTAGAAAACTCACAAAAAGATAAGTGTTAGAATGCGGCATGGGGGTTTTATAATCCCCAACAGGGCAAGGTGCATGGTGCACCTTGACGTGCATGCCAATGTGTGGCACACACTCCATCCATGCACATGTGCATATGTGCTTGAACATTATTTCATTTTTTTATTTTCTATTTATTTCGTTATTTTTTTGAATTTTGACTCTAAAATTCTAACTCTAACAAAACTTTCTTCTCCCGACTCTCAAAATGTGAGTCTGGGAGTCAAAAAAAGTAGGGGGTCCCCATTCCTAATGAGAAATGGGGCATGTTTTGTGGACACCACATCAATACCTATTAATTCATAAAACATAATTTATATTAAAAAAATCTAAATTTTAACAATTTCTATCAAAAAAACCTAAATTCTAACAAATTTAACTAAAACTAACAAATTCATAATAAAATTTAATAAATTTATACTAAAATTTATTAAAAGCATTAAAAAAACCTTTTATTGCATATCTGCTCTCAAAACAAATATCCAAGATCGCCAAATGCAATGTCACTGCAAAAACAACCCTCAAGTTGTGTCTTTTTAAAAATAATTGTACAGTTATCGAGTATCCAATTTGATATTGGATACCTGATATTATAAGATATAAGACTTCATATCGGATATCTGATAATATCAGGTATCCAATATCAAATCAGATACCCAATAAGGGTTTGGGGCCTACTTTCTAGGTTTGGTATCAGGATGGGTGGAAAAAGGTTAGAGCATATTTTGAAATGCTTTTAGATGTTTTCAAACTCCATTTTTTTCACATCGCCACTTTTTGGCACACCATGATCTTGCACATACCCATATCCCAAATGTTCCAACAATGCTAAGATACTCCCCTATAGGAATATCATCAACATTCATGCTAACATATATATGCTCTCTATGAATCTTGTCGAACAAAATACTATGTTTGTATAAAATATTCCCACTTCATACTTAGACAATATTCTAAGTCACCTCATACTAAACTTATCTCTTTACATCAATGACCTTGATATCTCACAATGTTGTTGTTAATGATAATACCTATCAACTTACATTATCCAAATTGCAAACATTTCAATGGTGATGCATGACTTGATCCAAAAATGTTTTATCCATCTTTTCTTCAAACTCTACAAAATATTGATGAAGAGGATGGAAGAGACAATCAATTTTTATCTTATACATGAGAATCTTCGTAACAAATAAAATTGTCATGTAAAGATGAAAAATATTTTTTTTCATAATCATGATTTATGTAAATATAGGTTGAAGAATGGTAATTGAGAAAGTAGACCATCATGTGCACCTGTTCCTCAACAAAATCATACTCCTAGTGATCATGATTAGGTTAGGTTTTTTAAAATATTATATGGTAGTCAAAGACTTAAATACACAAAAATACACCATTGCCTCAAAAATTGTAGAATATTGAACAAGAAGATAAGAGTAAGAATCATTTTCTTGCTGATGGGATATCTTATGAGAAAAATGTTGAAAGAGACTCATCAGATAATGCATGTCAAGAAAATGATCAAGGAGAAGTGTTTCAAATGGAAAAAGAAGCTTTTAATGAACCTTACAATAAGCACTAAAAATATATTGAGAAGGTAATAGAAATCATCCATCAATCAAAAAAAATGGATCTTGAAGAAGAGACATCAAAATCTTCTCATACATGCTCACACCCACAATTTAAAAAGAATAATAAAGAGAAGTATCAGAAGATAAATCTCATCTGGTCATTATTCCAATTTGGTGTCTTGATTCTCTAGACAATGAATTCATATGTGGATAAGATCTTCCCATTCATCCATCATTGGTCATTGAAGAGGAAACACATGTTAATAAAATTTGAGGTATGGAGAGCATCCATGTCTTCTTCTAGTATATTACCACCTAAAGATAATTTTTTGAAAGATAAGGAAAATATTAATCAATTCATTTATCATAATGAGTTATAAGAGAGTTTTCCATTTCAACATTTGCAAATAATAAGTCCTAGCATTGAAAATCAATCTCCAGATCTAAGAACAATGCTAATGTCAAGAATGAGAAAATTTTGGAAGAGATCAATTATATTTATATGAGTAAAACTGTTGAAGATCATCTAAAAGAGTGTCATTGACAAAATATGGGTGTTGATAAAGTCAAGGAGGTTAAAGAAAATGCCCAAAGTTATCTAAGATCCCCTCTTGATAAATTCCATAATGATTCTGAAAGTGACTCTCTTTGTACTACAAATTTCTCAAGTTCCTAGTTGTGATTATGATATTTCATCATTTACAAAGATAGATGTACATTCAAAGAGACATTCTCTCTTTAGCATACTATACAAATTGAAAAGGAACATGTTAGTTTACACCATTCACATGGAGAAGATAGTGCTATGGAGGCATCAACTTAGTTTGCAAAGGGATCAAGGGTTCATGAAGTATGTTCTAGTCAAGAGATTGAAAAATATAAAGATGAAGTAAAAGAGAAACCTACCTCACCTCACCCACATTCAAAATGAAAAGATGAATTTCTTGATGGTTATGGTTGTTTAAGGGTGTTTCCTTTACATGAATACAATTCCTTGAAATATGCTTCTCATCATGTGGACTTATTCAATTATTTGTGTACACAAGAGGGAGATCTTGTCCTAGGTACACATGATTATGAATACCAACAAATACAAGCAATATAAAAGGAAAATGTACCTTTGAATCAAAAAAGGTTGATTAGGATTTTCAAAAAGGACCATGATAAATTAAAGAAGAAGGCTTCCCTGTATCAAAAAATAGTAAACGACTTCATGAGAACTGATCACAAGAAATCCAAGAAGAGGGATTTCTAGATAGAGCTAAAGACCAAAATTGGATTAGGAAGCTTGTGAATCTAGCACTACAACTCTTTCAAAATGAATTCATTGATGGCATGCAATAGGAAACATAACTGATTCTAAATCTAGATACTTTTGATGAGGTATGATTAGTCAGATATGTTTCTTCGTCAGAAGCAATAGAAAATGTTAGGAATCTCAAAATTAAAATTCAAGGAGAAAGCCCACATTTGAGTCAACAAGTAGTTGGGAGTTTCAACCTATTAGTTTGCTATGGTATTTATTTTCCTCAACAAGTCAATGGATTTTCATAACTCATTTGGAGCTATAAGAGGTAGGGGTTTCCTACCATGTACATATGTTAGTTAGAGGTTTTGTTCTATTGATCTCAATTTCGATTGTGTCCAGTTTCTCCTATAAATTCCTCTATTGTCCCCTTGTTAACTCTATGGCCCTATGATAATGCACTAGTTTTCACAACATTTTTGGTTCATCATACTTCTTTTGTAGTCATTATCCCCAATCAGAGTGAGTTATTGCCCTGATATTTAGCCTACCCAAATTTCAAAATGTTTAGTTAAAATGGGAAAATAAATATCTAACTTTGATCTTCAAAAAGGTTGATAATTCATGGGATACATGATGGATTTGTATCTTCAAATAATCTAGCATGTTGTTAGCTCTGTATTGCATTTTGAATCTCCATAATCAGTCTCGAGATAAAAGTTATGTGAGTTTGAAATTTAGGCATGTTATCTTTCAATTTTCTTAACACACAAAAGGTGGGTTATATCCCAAGGATACAATACTTTATTGAAGATAATAAATATTAATACCTCAACTAAAAAAAGGTTAATGGTTGAAAATCAACTTTTCCCTCTTTCTCCAAAACAAATGCACTTTCTCTCTCTAAAACAATAACAAATGGAAAATTTAATGGTTAAGCGTTGGAGTTGGTATTTTGAAAAGGTGCAAATGGAAAAGTTAAGGGTCAACATTCCAATTTCAGCTAACATTTTAGTTTTCATCCAAACCTTAACTATCCATAAAGTTGAAGGCTAGAATTTGAATTTCAACCACAATTTTTGCTCTTATCATAACCTTTTCCAAGCCCCAAATTCCAAGAATCCCAACTGCAACTCCGAATAACTACTTGTTGACTATCAATTGGTAGATATGGTTTTAAAATATGTCAATGTAATATGTCAAAACATGTACAAAGCCTAGTAAATGTTAAGGGCTGGTTTCGTTAGTGGAATTAGAAAAATTCGGGTTTGATTCACATTTTGCCAAAACTTGGATTTGAATTTGAAAATTGGGTTTTATGATAATAGTTAGTCCTGTTTGGTTCACTTGAAAGATAAGTGGGAAGATACATCTTCTGTGTATGGTTCATCACATTAGAATTGGAATTAGACTTTTGATAATAAAAATTCCCCATATTACATGCTCAATAAAATGCCACAACTTGCAGTCTTCACTGACAATCACATGAGATTCATAGTCACCTTTGTAAATCCTCTTTTAGTTACACTATGACAAAATATTTTACTGACCCTTTCTATGTTTTTTCTTTCCCAACATGAACATTGATAGTGGCATAACAATATATAATTTCTACCTAACTCATAAAATGATTCCTATAGCCTTTGATGGGTTTCACATGGATGGCTTCACCCGTGACAAGTCTAGACATATCTAACGATCATCATAGACAACTAAGAAAAAAGAGAAGTAAAGGAGCCTCAAGTGAGCATATAGGTGGTACAATCAAAGAGTTCAACTCAACAATAGTTGGATTTACTTTGCCTTCCAATGTCGCCCAGAAAAAATGGATTCATTTATGAAAATTTCCCCAAGTTCCAAATGTACAAATGATAAAATGGTAAAAATATAGAGAGGTTTAGAATGGTAAAAAATAGGGTTCTCATCCGCCTTCAAAAATGTCGGACTTGAAAAATATTAATTTTTAATTTTTTCCAATTTTTGAAAATAAAACTGAAAGTCAATTCCCAATTCCACCTATCTAGAAGGAACGCTGGTAAATTGATTTAAGATAAAATTAAGAATTCTGAAATTCTAACTCCAATTTATCATTTTAGACACAAACGATGAATTTAACAAAATTAGATTACCACTACGCCAATTCCAATCCCAATTCTGGGAAACAAACATGCCTGAAAGTGAAATATGCATACTAAGGGTGAACTCGCCAATGTGCAAGCTCTGAAATGATATGCAGATATCTAATTTGATAAAAAAGATTCAAAAACTTTAAACAAATGCAATCAGCTGGAGTAATTTCAAGGTTCACACCATTGCCAAATTGAGATTTCCCAGGCTGATCCACATATGGATGAATGGCTCAAGGACAATCTTCATGCCTACGGTAGTCGTCGTATAGACATCTCTCGATATGTTTCCTATGGAAGAGACGGGGTATGTGAACTATTTAACACAACGACACATTGAAATTTGGTCAGGAGAAACCCCATAGTGACAAGATATGTGCAAGGATGTGAGATCTCTTTTGTGGCTGTCATGTACCCAATACAAGATACACGCGTTGAAAAGATTCAACATAGGAATAAACAACGCCTCCACTGGTTTGATAGAATGGAAGCGAGTCCATTTAAATGCCAAAGGCATAGACGTTGAACCTGTAAGGCAGAATCAAAACACAGGAAACCACAACAACAACCCAAGAAAGGCAGATAAAGTGAATAGATGCCTTTATTCAATCACAGGTGCTCAATTATGGCGAAGGTGAAATGGAGGTATATGAACTATGCAACAAAATACTTTACAAGAATGTTCTTTCTTGGATGGTCATGTGAAAATCTGGATGCCATCTGAAATGCAAAGAAATAAATACATAGTATAAAGAATTCAATCAAACCATTATGAAGGTGTTGACATTGATTATTTTCAGATGGTTTAAAAAGTTAAGGCTTAATTTCTAGACTAAAAGTGTTAAAAAATCAAAGTTGATTTATTTTTCTAAGTTTAATTTCTTCCTAGTGACCAATTATTTTGTCAATCCTTGTGAAGCGAGAACAACACTAAAACATGTTTATCTCTTGTTTCATATCTTGTATTCCTATGCTCAATTATGACACTCGTCATTTAAGCTTCATATTGTCCCCAATTGGTTAGCTTATCTTCTTGAAGATAAGTCATATACTTATAGACACAATCCGAAAAGTGCAAAGGATGTTATGTTTGGTTATCTTAGGTTATGTGTGGATGGAAGTTTTATACATTTCAAGGATGTTGAGCTATGAATATGTTATGATGCTATTCCACTTTGAAGAATCCTCAATAATATAATATTGGTGAATGAAGACAAGGGTGAAGGAAGAAGATGAAGATGGAAAACTACCTCAACAAAATCAGCATTTTGGTCTTTTCATTGTGGTGGAAAGGGACCTCTGCTACTTATTGTAACTCATAAGTAAAGCTTTGACTTTTATTTCATTAAAAGTTAAGGTTTCAATTTTCAATTTTTTAAAATTAGATTTAGTTATGAAAAGCATTCTAAGACTTCCAAACTTTAACTTTTTGAGTAGTTATGAACTTGAAGTTAGTTATTCAAGGACAGTCTATAAATACACGTCTTCTATAATGTAAAGGGCAAGACACTTTTTAGCAAAGGAGAAATTCTAGAGAAGAAAATTTTCAAGAAGTGTTAGTTTCATATGATCTATAAAGGTTTTCAAGTTTGTATACTCTCAAGAAGATAGTAAAGAACGCATTTATTCATGTGTCTGAAATGTTCTTATGAGTTATAACCACTAATTTATCTTAGGTTAAATTAGTAATTTTTTATACATTTATGTGGATCTTTTAACTTGGTGTAAAGAAATGTGTTCTTTTCATGGTATCTTGATTTGGATGTACTCATATAGTTTATTATTTCATATGTCGTGATTTTCTATATTTCTTTCAGCATCATTACATTTGGATTCCCAAAATCCTTTGTAAATTGTTGTCTTTTATGGAATTCATATTCCTACCTTGTTTTAGTTTTGTTTTCTCTCCTCTCATACTTTCAAGTGAAAAGTCCACAAAAATCTCAAATACCCACATCATATGAGGGAGTTGCCCCTCTCAACACAGAGGAAGATTGTACATTTTGATCTAGTGATTGATTGTAGTCTCTCCAACTATTATTATAGTTTTCAGTGTTCACATAATGAACATAGTCACTTTCAAAGATTATTTCACAATAACATATATGTTCAGCGGACCATTTAGCTAACCACCGAGTTAACCCCTCTGGAGTTCTATTTATTGTCATTATTTTTGTAATTATTTAAAGTGTGGTTTGATGTTTATTGTTCATAAGATTATTTTATAGACTATTTGTTCACTTTGTAATTTTCACATTAGTTTATTTGGAATTGTATATTTAATTTTTTAAATTATTATTATTGTTATTTCTTTTGTAAGAAAGTGATAGTTCTTGTTATGATAGTTGTTTTGATCTGTGATAGATTTACTTTCATAATTACATTTATAAAAACTTAATTTTACTACTGTCACTCCTTTGTGACACATAGTCCTCATACTTTTCACAAATCTAGTATTCTCAAATTAACATATATAGACCAAATTAAATTCTATTATTAAAAATCTCATTTTATTCCTTCTAATGCTGAAGCTAAGTCTACCACAAACAATATCTCAAACCAATGCCTAATCTAAACTACAAAGTCAAATATTGAATAGGATAATGCCATCATAATTACATCACAAATGTTGAATAGGATTCTGATGACAATGCCTAGCAGAGACATAGTACCCCCAATGAACATTTTTGAAATTCTACTTTGAATTCTAGAGGAAAAGATGTGCTTCCCATTCTTCCCCCAAAACATTTTTTATTCATTCCTCAAATTATAAGAAAAAAAATATTTCATTCTTTTGAATAAAAGAAACACATAAGAAACTCGGAGAGAACTCCAAAAACAAAAATTGCACGATAGTGCTTTATATTGAACAACCTGAATATAGAGACATTGCTTCAAAACATATCACATGAGCATAATTGGTGTTAAGTTTCTGTTTAGATTCGTAATTTATGGATGAGTTAGCCATCTACCGCTCGAATTAAGGGCGATTGCCATTGATACTTAAGTTCAATGAGAAGAATTAGAGCTATTGTTTAGTTTAATGAACTCCACTTTCTCTTACAAATCCCAGCCTAGTTTTTTGCTCTTAACAATGGTTTAGTACTATATAAATTGTATAAATCATAGAATATGTACATGATAAAATTAATGAAAAAGATCATAATGTATTTATAAACTTTTTATTATGAGTAGTTTTATTTTTTTCTTTTCAATTTTGAAGTATTATTATTTTTTCTTTAAGCTAGATTTCACAACTGAAATTTTATTTTTACAGAGTGACTTATTCTCACTACAAACCAAAATTTGAAAACTAGATTTTGAGAAAATTGTTTATGAATGCTTTGCATTCATCATCTAGGATGGAATACACTTGAACAGAATGGAATCTTGAACAGAAAAGAAGAAAAAAAACCCCTAAATTTTCTTATTTATTGACACTTGGCCTCTTCCACTTTATTAAATTTTGATTTACAATATTCCTTTCCCCTACAATTGATAGCTATGTTCTCCAAAATCTCTTCTTTATTCAACTAGAAATCTGATCTTATCTTTTGTATTCTTCCTCATCTTGATTAATATGCAATTTATTACAAATATTTACATCTTCCCTCTTATCTTCAGTCACCAATTTACCTTATCTCTGTAATCTATTGTTAATATTAGTGCTTACCTTTGAAATTTATTAGATCTTTACCTTTTTCTTTTTTGTAATGTTCAAGTTATAAAATAAATCATTAAATCAAACTATTGTTAATGGGTCGATTGATTTAATATATCTTGGACCCATTTTTATTTTGCTTCCGTAGTTTGTGTTGCCATCAACTATCTTTGTACACCCTCGAAACATTTTCCCTAACAGGTATTTAAGCACGGCTTATAGGTAGTCATTAGATATGCAATTTGGATTATTTCTTTGTATTGCAAATTAAAGTTAGGATTCTCTATTGTTTGCCATTTCAGAAGTGAAAGATTTTGCTACTTGGCTATTCTAGTTTTGGTGGGATTCAACCCTCACCTATTCTATTGCCTATAATAGTTCACTTCGATTTAGAAAATCAAAGCACCATCGTATTGTGAATATTATTGTGTTCACTCTCCATCTCTTGTTCAAGTTTTTATCTTAGTTGTATTAGTAATTTGATCACTTGCCAACACTGACTACATCTGCACCATATCGTTAGAAATAGGCACTTATACTATACAACTCACATTACATCATATAACCCTCTGAAATCATTCATACGGCCATGCTTGGTGTCCACCATACAACTCTCTAAAATCTCTCATATGACCCTACTAGTATCCACCATATGACCCTCTAAAATCTTCTATATGGACTTGATTGTATCCACCATACAACCTATTCAATACCTATCCTTAAAATCTACAAAAATTCTCCTCAAAACATCGTACGGGTTGTCCTATCGAACATATAGCCAAGCATCTTCCATGAAGTCAAAGTTTTTCTACCATAGGGCCTCTTGTGGTCTCCCGTACAGACTTACATTGAACAACCATTCTTGATACCATATGACATCTGCACATCACTCGCATAGTAGATCACACACCATTATTCTATTATTATTTTTTATCTCAAAGGAGGATGGGAAAATTTTAGTGTTATCAAAGCTTTGATCCTCTCAGCCTTTGGACAATGAATGAGAGTTTATGGCCAAAAGAGAAAAAGAACCCATTACATGGATAGAATGGTTGTTGAACTGAAACCCATGGTTGCCAGACTTGTGGCACTACTGAGAAAACTTGAAAAGAATCAAGCATAGATCAATGACACTCAGTAACTCATGGAAGAGACTTTTAAGGGTAAAACAAACCCTCATCCAACATGTTCTCAACCTTCCATGTTATCTTTTCTCCCATGTATAGAGACACCACCCAAAGGGTGGCAACCAACCTTTGAAGAAATGCAAGAACAACAAGTGGAACATAAGGATGATGAGGTGATGGTACAAAATTTTGAGTTAACCATTTTTAGGCGATTTCAAGTAGATTCTACATGAAGTTTCTAGAAGAAACAAGATAAGGGATAGATACATTGTATCTTTCCTAATCCATCTAAACACTAATTTGGACAATGGAAATTAGAGCGGGAAAAGTATTGTAAATTTCTACTTAAAGAATTCTTGGTCATAAGGCGAAGTGGTGGTTAGTGGTTGGAGAGTGTGGTGTCAAGAAGAAGGCATTGTGAAGGTTAGAGAAGACCTAGGAAGAACATAACTTACAAATCTTCTGCTTTGTCCAAGGACCACTGGAGTGATTGCATTGGTACAAAAAGAAAGAAGCTTAAGGAGACATAAGTTTGAAGAGTGAACAGGCTGCTAGTGCTACAGAGACCAAATGCCAAGTAGAATTGGGAACTAAATTATGATCTAAAATCAGCAAGTTAAGTTATAAGTCATATCAGATCAAAAGCCCTTACTATTACTCTCTAGAAATTGTATTAGTTAGGAAAAAATTCTTTGGACTAAGGTTGACTTAATAGTTATTAGAAAATCCTTTAAAAGGGTGACATTTCAAGTGAATGACCTAAAGCCCTTTAACCAGGCTTACTTGTAATAGGGTGATTGAAATCCCTTAACCGGGTCACACTTAATATTGTGTTTTGTAACATTTAACAAGGTTGGCCTTTCACACAACATCACTTTAGAAGAGTGAGAAAGAGGTAGCATGTTAATGGTGGTTTTTCCAAAATTGGGTTTCCGCGTGAATCACTTTGTTATGTGTTGATCTTTCATTATTTATTGTTGCATGTTGATTTCTTAGTAACTTGCAAGTTTGAATAGTTAGCTTGGATGCATGAAAGTTAAATAAGCTGAGTGAAAAAGTTTTATTAGGGCATATGGACCTTGAATAAATGATTCACCCTGCTCTTAGTTATTCTAAATAATTTCTAACAATTGGTATCAAACTCATCTGTTGATTCAACCAGTTTAAAGGTACTAGAAGCAAAAGATCAAGATGTCTAAGAGAGAGGTGCCCAAACTCAATAGAGAAAACTTCTCTGCATGGAAAAGTCTAATGAGATTGCATCTTTGAGGAATAGGTGATCATGCACAATCTTCAATCACATTAGAACATGTTGGTCCAGTTGGTGTGCCTACTGCTAAAGATATGAAGAATAAGAAGGAGCACAATCAAGCAATGTTGGAGATTGCCTCTACCCTCAATTATGAAAAATTTGATGATATCAAGGGATGCAACACTACATACAAGATGTGAGAAGCCTTGCAAACCATATATGGAGGAGATAAGAATGTACAAAGAGCCAAGTCAGAAAGCCTCAGAGGAAAGTTTGATGACATGAAAATGGAAGAAGGTGAGAACATTGCTTAGTATGTTGCTAGAATTAAAGAGGTAGTTAGTGCAATTAAAGGAGCAACTAGTCATATTGATGATGATATTGTTCTAAGTAAAGTCTTAAGAACATTACTTCCTATCTATGCTATTAGAGTATATGTAATGCCCCGCCAAGGGATCCAAAGAATTAACCTAGAGTCCTCACTAAATTTAGTAGCATTTTTTTTTTCCATAGAAGTAAACATCACATATAACTTATGCACAATAATGGAAGCAATAACAATGTCCATCTGAAATTAAACATAACATAAATAATAGATTACATGCTTTAGATCCTTTAATGTTGAATTACATACATGAATCCATCTAGTACAACATCCACATGAAATAATAATGATAAGTCCAATGTTTATACATTACATTTCAAATACTTAATCATCCACTATACATGTCATAGGGTATGACAAGCTCAAAAGAATATACATACATAGAATAAGGTACATCATCCTATTCTAATCCATGATACATCAAAGTAGAGATAAACACATGATACACATGATACATCATCATAGAAGACATATACATCCACCATAAAGATCAAACATAATATACTAAGTGCACGGTTCCTCCCAACCGTTAATAGCATCATTAGACCATCATGGATCCTAGCCATCCCTCTGTGCGTAACAATTCAAATCACTGAAGAGATCATCGGTATTACATAGTAGGAATGTCACTCCTAATCAATATAACATCATATGTAGAAAGTAATCTAACATGCAAATAAAAGCATAAGATAACATCATCTAACATATGCTAATCATCAATGGAAAAGGATACATATCCACCATCATGAAGGACGCATCAGCCATGATGTCTCAATAAATCTCAAAATGATAAGAGTGGAAAATATACTACCACCCGACCGCATGGTACCTAAGTGGTCCACTCCCACCGTGCTAAGGAGATAATCTCAAGTCCCAAACAGGCTATCAAAATCACATAGCACATATCACTATAAGTCCAGGAATCCTAAAAGTATACTAACTCAAAGGTTCCAAACACAAAATCTGACATCTAATCTCCAGAGGCACATAATGACATGTAGGAACCTGCTATGCAAGTGGGAAAGTTTCATCGCAATTATCACATACAAGTTACCCTAGCAGTTAGCTAAACTCCACGGGTCCATACTGATTTCATGTAGCCACTAGTATCCTCTCATACTGACGAGGCATACTATGGAATGCAAGGTCGCATCCATGCATCTCACTACTCCCATCCTAGCCTGTACAAGCACTCAAGGCATGGGAAAAAACAAAACATTTATCTTTTTAGGTTCATTCAGTTAGTATTAGGTGTGAATGTTATCACTTATTAATCCAACTTACAATGAGTTACCCTGGCAGCCTCTTAGGGCCCCGGCCCCCATTGTAAGCCACTTCCCGTCACTACATGCAAATATCCTACCCTAATGCTCATGGACTCATAAATCTCAAAATCACAAAAGATAATCCATAAAATCATCAAATATGCATAAAAGCATCAAATTTCCATGAGCTAACATCCATAGAAAATCATGAACACAACAGCTCTCTATTGGCAACTGAAGTATCACTGATAATCAAATATCCAATGGTTCTCAATAACCAAAATATATATATACCAATCATACTGATCGAAGACTCCAAAAATGGTTGAGTCAAACATGTCACAACATGACATCATCAAGAATAAATCCACATCTCAGTCCCATCATGGCGACTAGAAAATAATCAAGGATAACTGATCGATGACCAAAATAATGGTTAGGTCAAGAGTCTCATACACAAGAATCTCAATTATAACAATTAGTAATCACGTCCAATACATAGAGCATTCCATCACAAACCGTGGTTGGGTTTATAAAGATCGAGATTAAAACATCATCATGACATCACAATCACATAACCCCCAAGCCTCTGGTAGATGTCCTATACTGGTCAACACTAGTCAACCCAAAACCCAAAACAATAGCATAAAGAATACACAATGTAAACACATGTTTTGGTTTTGCTAAGTTTTCAAATTTGAATTTAAAAGTCTCAATTTATGTTTTTTCCAAATTATATTAAGTGGAGAAATTTCACATTTTTCCTAACCCATGTATTTGTTTGATAGATAAAAGTTTCTCCCCAAAACTATTAGACTCAATTTTCTAATTGATCTAATAATATTTTGTTTATATAACATTGTTTGAAAATTGACACTCTCAATGAATCAAAACTTCAATTATATATTCTAATAACTAATCTTAATTAAACTGAGTTTAATTAAATTAATTATTAATATCTAGGCCAAATGGCCTCTAAGCTCCTTTAATGTCCTAGTTAGCCTACGAGACTATGGGGAAATAGGCTAATGACAACATCATGCTATGAATGCTAGAAAGGGGACATTACAGTCTGCCCTTCCCAAAATTGCTTGTCCTCAAGCAATTTCAGCTCTAGATGCTACAATATCTGCTCATTTTCCCAAGTAGCATCCTCGACAGGTAGGTTCCTCCACTTCACTAGATATTCCCTGATAGTCCTCCTATGAAGCACCCTCTCCCTAGAGTCAAGTATGGCCTCAGGAACCAAGATAAGATTTCCCTCATCATCAAGAGGTGGCAATACTACTAAAGGCACCACATTGTGACCCAATGCCTTCTTAAGGCGTGACACATGGAACACATTATGCACTTTACTGTCTGCAGGCAACTCCAACTCATAAGCTACTTCGCCCACTCTCCTGATTACTTTGAACGGTCCATAGTAGCATGGTTTCAATTTCTCTACTCCACTCTTCTTGAGAGAGGACTGTCTATATGGCTGTAACATGAGGTACACCATATCTCCCACCTCAAAAGACCTCTCAACCCTATGCTGATCAGCATATTGCTTCTGCTGATTTTGTGCTTTTTGCAAATTTTCCTTCAAGGATTGCATAATGTCCTGGCACTCCTGCAAAGTATCCTTGGCCTTAGGCACCCTGCTGTCCCCAAATAACAAATCCAAAAAATTAGGAGCATCATACCCATACAGTGCCATAAAAGGGGACATTTGAATAGACATATGGAAAGAGGTATTATAGCAGTACTCCCCTAGATGTAGCCACTTCACCCAAGCCTTCTGCTCTCCTGCAATGTAGTTTTGAAGGTACCCCTCAACCCATTTGTTCACTATCTTTGTCTGCCCATCAGTTTGGGGGTGGTAGCTGGTACTCGAAGTGAGCTCTGTTCCACATAACCTGAACAACTCCTGCCAAAAGTGGCTCATAAATCTGTTGTCTCTGTCACTGACTATGCTCTGTGGTATCCCATGTAGTCTGAATACCTCTCGAAAAAATAGTTCTATGGTTTGTGCTGTTGAATATGTAGACGAAATTGCAAAGAAATGTGCAAATTTTGTCAATCTGTTTACCACAACAAAGATACAATCCCGACCCTATGCCTTGGGGAGGCTTGTGATAAAATCCATGAAAATGCTATCCCACTTCTTCTTTGGTATGGGTAGGGGTTGTAGTAAACCACCCGGAAAAGAATGTTCCTGTTTGTTCTGCTAACACACAGGGCATTCCCTCACAAACTGAAGTACCTCTGATTTGAGTCCTTTCCAAGTGAAGCGCTCTCTCACCTGTCGATATGTCTTAAAGAATCTGGGATGTCCTGCCATTGGTGAATCATGAAATGCCCTCAAAATCTGCTGTTTCATAGCAGATCTGGGTACTAAATAAATCCTTTCCTTGTAGATGATCAGATCATTTATGACAGTGTATCGACTATCTTGAATAGCTCCCTCAATAATGCTAGATGCCCAACTATTCTTAGCATATTCTGCCAAGATCATCTCTCTCCAATCATCCATGACTATCCTAATGGCAAGCAAAGGAGGCCTTCTAGATAAAGCATCTGCAACAATATTTTTCTTCCCTTTGATATAGACTATGTTGAAATCATAGGCTTGTAATTTACTCACCCATTTCTGTTGCCTGTCATTAAGGTCCTTCTGTCCAAGGAAATGTTTCAAGCTATTATGATCTGTTTTTACTGTGAACCGGCTTCCCACTAAGTACTATCTGAACTTAGCTAGTGTGTGCATGATTGCTAGCATCTCTTTATCGTAGATGTTGTAGGTTCTCTCTAGACCTCATAATTTTCTACTCTCATATGCGATGGGATGTTTGTCTTGCATGAGAACAACTCCTATTCCCTCTCCCGAGGCATCACACTACAGCTCAAAGGACCTGGTGAAATCTAGAATGGCTAAAATAGGACATGTACTCATTAGCTCCTTAAACCTATCAAAACAATCTTGAGCCCTCTCTGACCACTTGAAACTATCTTTCCGTGTAAAATCTGTAAGTGGTGCTGCTATCTGTGAAAATCCCTTCACAAATCTATAGTAAAACCCACAAAGCCTGAGAAATCCCTTGAGTTGTGAAGTGTTCCTCGATGGTGGCCAATCCAGAATGGCCCTGATCTTGTCTGGTTCAACCCGAACACTTCCTCCACTAATAATATGCCCTAGATAGAGCAACTCTGTCATCCCAAACTCGCATTTACTCATCTTGGCATATAATGACTCCCTCTCTAGAATACTGAGCACTATATCAATATGCTTCAAATGTTCCTCCCAAGTACGGCTGTATATCAGTATATCATCAAAAAATATCAACACAAACTTCCTCAACTGATCTCTGAACACTCTATTCATACAGGACTGGAAAGTGGTAGGGGCATTTGTCAACCCAAAGGGCATGACTAAGAACTTAAAATGTCCATAGTGGCATTTAAAAGCTGTCTTCTCCACATCCACCTCTCTAACCCGTATCTGATGGTAGCCGGATCTCAAATCAATCTTGGAGAAGTAGCATGCACCATGCAATTCATCAATAAGCTCATCGATGCGCGGGATAGGGTATCGGTTCTTGATTGTCTTCTTGTTTAGCTCCCTATAATCAATGCACATCCTCATTGTACCGTCCTTCTTCACCAATACTACTAAAGAAGCGAAAGGACTTTTTCTTGGCCGTATGTGCCCCATGTCAATCAACTCCTTAATTGCCTTTTCTATTTCATCCTTACATCTCTTCGGATGGCGGTAAGGTGTGATGATAACTGGCTTAGCCCCTTCCTCTAATTCAATAACATGCTCGATTCCCCTATCCGGGGATCTCCCTAGAGGTATCTCACCAAATGCCTTAGTATGTTTGGTTATTATTTTTTGTACATAAGGTGGATACTCTTGTTTATGTTGCTCTATCATTTCAGGCATTACTCTAAACTCTGCTGCCCACTGCACCTGATCGTGTCTAAAGAAACTCTGCATCCGCTTGAGTGACACCACTCGAAGTCTCCCATCTGACAAACCTCTGAGCACTATCTTCTTACCATTTTCCTCAAACCTCATTTCCATTTTTTCAAGGTTAAATGTAAACTCTACTAGAGACTTCATCCAGTTCATCCCAAGCACCATATCCTGATCACCAATGTTGACCACAAAGAAATCTCCTGTCATGTCATAATCTCCCAAATGAAGCTGCAAGTTGGAGATTTTTTTGGTACATTCAATTTTGAAGCCATCGGCAACCATCACCTTAAATCCCCTATGCTCCTCTTTATGTAGCCCTCTGCGTGTCACAAACTTTTCATCAATGAAGTTATGTGTCACCCTTGTATCAATGAGTGCCACAACTCTCTGTCCATCCAAGGTTCCCCTAACTCTAAAAGTGACGGCCTCCTGTATACTTGACAACTAAGCTATCATGCTATCACCGCGTGCTTCCTCCTATGAAGAACTATCATCATCTCCATCTGATTTGGATGACTACTTTGAATCTCCATCTATTGACTCTTCGGCTGAAAAGTACTCCATCTGCTTAGCTTTTTCTTTCAATGGGCACTTATGTGACAAATCCCAAGGCTCCCTGCAATGAAAACAAAGCTACTTCTTCCTAAGATCATTAAGTGGCTCATTGTCCAACCTCTTACTTTCCTCCTTAGCTGGTTGAACCTCTTTATGAAAAGGTTTCATGTCCTTATCTTTCCTTGAAGGGAAACTCTTTGCCTGGAATTTATTTTTTGAAGATGAAGA
Source organism: Cupressus sempervirens (assembly GCA_028749045.1). Taxonomy (NCBI): domain Eukaryota; kingdom Viridiplantae; phylum Streptophyta; class Pinopsida; order Cupressales; family Cupressaceae; genus Cupressus; species Cupressus sempervirens. The sequence continues at coordinate 773,879,820 of CM053790.1, read as the reverse complement.
GGAATCCATGTCACAAGCTTTCTTAATGGCTTCCTGCAAAGTGGGAGGGTTGAGAGCTTTAATCCACCCTCTCAACGGATCAGCTAACCCATCCATAAATAGAACTAGTATCCTCCATTCAGATACATCTGTTACTAACACTGCAAGTTTCTGAAACTCTGAAATGTATGTTTCCAATGATCCCCACTGTTTAAGCTAAGCTAACTCCTTGAAATGGAGTTCTGGATCCTTCCTATCAAAATGTTCAATCAGCCTCTCTATAAACTCCACATATGAGGTAATGTGCGCATGTCCCATAGTGACCATACCATGATGCCACCACTCGTGTGCTAACCCATCCAGATGAATTGCTACGTACTTAATAGCTTCTTCCTCGGGCATAGGGTTCAATTAAAAGAATGTTTCAAGCTTTTGAACCCAAGCTCTTTCTGTAGACTTTCCTGAGCCATCATAATATGGTAACTCAAGTCTCCCTACTTTCTTCTGTAGCTCATAGCTCTAGTTCCTGTCATGTCCACGTGGCATATGTTTCATCCGCACATCCATATACTCCCTAAAGGTAATTGCAGCAGTAAAATCTGGCCCTCCGGCTTCCCAATCTCTCCTCAACTGGTCCTATATATCAGTAATTTGGGGCTCTAGTACGAGCTGCTCTGGAGCTCTAGGAGGAAATGTAGGAATCATGGGCCTTGAACTCACTATCCTAGCTCGCTGGGGTGCATGACCGAAATTGTTCCCAACTTGTTCATCTCCATTATGTGTCCCATCTTGATCATTTCCATTTTGATTATTACCATTCTGATTATTTCCTCCACCCATGTTAGCATTCAACCCATTTGACGAGCCATCATCTGCATCATAAGATCCAATCTCTAATTCTGTTCCTGTGCCCTTTGTTCTGCTACTCGCTGACCCTATACCAAGGTCTCTAATAACTGTAAGAATCTTTCCTCTCCAGGCTCTGGACCAGCATTCCCGCCTCCACCTAATCTTGTATTCCTGTCATCTCGGTCACCCATATTGCTGTCTTGATCAAAGAATACCTCCGCTGTGTCTGTATGACTGGATTCTATACCCCCCTGTACAGATGAACTAGACTGTTTGCTTTGCAGGTCTGAACTCCTACTTTGTCTTGCTCTGGTATTGTGGAAATTATAAGGCCCCTGTCACATGCTCAAACATAAATGCTCTGATTTTAGTGTTTTGACATTTCATCAAACACTTTCCCCTCTATCCGCCAATTCCAAATTTCCTATAAGACCTCCACAGGATGGCAGGACTTATAGCTCTGATACCACTGTAATATCCTCCCCTGATTTGAACTTTGACTTGTAGAAATTTAACTTAAGGAATATTGTCAAACACTTTGTATGCAAACTCATAAAGCTGATTTCCTCAATAAATTGCTTTCCAATGAGTAGATTTACGAACAACTATGAAGTGACATTAAAATGCATAATACACATCATAACATTTTCACAAACACTTGGCACACATTCAACAGTATATGAAAAATTTGGAAACTCTTTCAATTTGCTGATAAAAGGGTGATTTTTAAATGTAGATGTGCACTTACAGCTGCCTTAAAGGCTGCAACAACTATTCAGACTTGTATTCAACAATTATTATGCAAAGTATCAAAATTTGATAGAAGAAACCTGGAATTAGTTGTCGTAGTATTTTGCAGATGTAGTCGATAGCCCTCCAAACTTCTAATCAGCCAAAAAAACAAGTAAACTTGATACCAACATTGTTCATGCCGTACTGTAGCAAAATATTGTTCATGCCGACTGTAGCAAAATACTGTTGATGTGGCACTATAGCAATAACTAACTTCAGATCTGCACCTCAAACCCTTGTAAATTTCTTTATGCGAACGCCCCAAATGAAACTCAGTGTGTTTCCTGAAGTGAAAACACCTTTGATCCTCCCAACTTTGTCTTCCAACAGCGAAGAGAATGCTAGCAAAGAGGGATTCCGTCCTCCAAGCTCGATAATCAGATATCCAGCAACATAACATTAATCTTCATCCAAGCATACAAAAAAAAGCTCTTCCATTTCTTTTATAGTGTTCTCACAAGAGCTCAATCCTTCGTTTTCTCAATGTGGGATAAAACATAACTCCCTTTATGTACCTTATGTCTCCAATGTGTTATAAAAATAAAGGGAACTCTTTTAATTTAAATATTTCCCACAAACTATAGTCTATGCATTAATAAAGTTAAATATTTAAATTTAACTTTATAAAATGGCTTTATCAATGCATAACAAATCTTATCAATGATAAATAAGTTTTCCTATCGATTTTAAACAATTACCATCGACATATTACTGTGACTGAATGTCCGGCCATGTCCAAGATGACTTACTATAAATAGTAAGTATGCCCAAAGTTTCCCCAGAACCCCTCAGAAAGACCTGCAACTGAAACTGTCTAGGCCAAATGGCCTCTAAGCCCCTTTAATGTCCTAGTTAGCCTACGGGACTATGGGGAAATAGGCTAACGACAACATCATGCTATGAATGCTAGAAAGGGGACATTACAAGATCCCAACTAAGCAGGTGACTACGACTCCCTTCCTTAACCACATCAGAAATGCCATACAGTAAGAAAACACGCACACCATACACATGCAAGTATGGGGTAAGTATCCATAATAAAACACATAAGATAATAACCATCCATCTAATCATCAATAATAACTAAAAATAGTATAATGATCATCATGTATGCATGAAATGTAAAATCTAAATGATCTCATCATATAACCACTGAATCCATAACATAATGTCTGATAGTGTCAAAACAATACCACTAATCCATCAACATAAAACTAGTCTATCACAGTCTGATAATAATAGCATCAATGTCTAGAAAAGATGTGAATGAGGGTAGGCACTACAGTATATGCTATACAAGAATTGAGATGCATTCCAGGGAACAATTTAACTCTTGAAGGTCTAGTGGGAAAACTCACTACTTTTGAGTTATCCAATTTTGACAAATAAAAGCTTGAAAGTCTTGAATATTATTTCAAGGCTAAGTTGCTACTAAAATATTCTAATGAAAAGAAGAAAAGGAAGAAGAGAAGGATAAAACATGTGTCTAGCAACAATAACACTGAAGAGGAAGATGTTGAACAATTGGAAGCATTGCTAGCAAGAAGATTCCATAGAGGAAAAGGAAAATTTAAAGGTAAGCTACCTATTATTTGTTTTAATTGCAATGAAGTTGGACATATTGCTGCTCGGTGTCCAGAGAAGAGAAACTACAAAGGAAATGACAAATAAAAAGGTAAAAGAAGTGAAGATAGCAGAGAGTGTAAAGACAAAGGAAAAAAATGTTATATTGCAAAAGGAGATGATTCAGATGAAAATGATGATGAGGTGGTCTATGTTGCAATGAAGGATGAGTAAGATGAAGATGAAGCAACTACACTTGTAACATGTGTGAATAAGAATAACAAATAGATCATTGATAGTGGGTGCTCACACTACATGACAGGAGATAAAGGTAAGTTTACTTCATTTACTCATTATGATGGAAGAAGTGTTAGATTTGGCAATGATGCTCGATGCCCAATAAAAGGCAAAGGTTCCATTAAGCTCACAAAGAAGATCTCATGTGGTAATTCATACTATATTGAAGGATTGAATTATAATTTTTTGAGAGAGTCATAGTTAAGCATTGTAGGTTGCAAAGTAAAGTTTGGAAATAAAACTGCCAAGATATATGACACAAATGGAAATATGATAGGAAAGGGAGATCAAACTAGGAGTAATTTATTTTATCTTGACATAGAAGATGCTACTTGTCTTATTGTTAAATTTGATGATGTGTGTCTATGGCATAAAAGGCTATGTCATGTAAACTTTGATAACTTGACCACTATCAGAAATATGAAGAAAGTAAGAGGCTTGCCTAAACTAAAAAAGCCTAACAATATAATGTGTAAACAATGTAAGCTAGGCAAGATGACCAAGTCAAGTTTCAAAAGTAAAACCTTTACTTCTAAAGAAATGTTAGAGATTGTTTATACTGACTTTTGTGGATAGAAGTACAAAGTTACAAAGAAGATAGATATATAATGTTATTTTTAGATGACTACTCTAGGATGATGAAAACCATGTTCTTAAAGAAAAAATTTGACACTTTTCAAATGTTTATGTGGTATTTGGCAAGGGTTAAAAAAGAATTAGGTAAGAGTTTGAAATTCTTGAGATCAGATAGAGGAGGAGAGTTCACATCAAGAGAATTTGAGATGTTCTATAATGATAATGGAATCAAAAGGTAGACATCAACACCTAGGACCCCTCCATAGAATGAAATTGTTGAGACAAGAAATAGATTAGTGATGGACTCTGCCAAAACACTCATGATGAAGAAGAATGTTGCTCTAAAGTACTAGAGATAAGCTGTAAGTACAACAGTCTACACCTTGAACTAAGTACAAATCAAGAAATTTACAAATGCAACACCTTTTCTATTATGGTATGGTCACTCACCCAATGTGAAACATTTCAGAGTATTTGGTAGTAAATGTTATATTCTTAAAGATACTAGAAATGGTAAATTTGATGCAAAAAGTGGAGGTATATTCCTTGGCTACTCCACAAGAAGTTAAGCATATAAGTGTTTAAATAGTAACACTAACAAAATTGTGGAAAGTGCAAATGTAGATTTTGATGAATACACAAAAGTTCATGATGATGAACCCATCAAAGAACTAGACGAATACAAATCATTTGTATACTTTTATGAGGGAATGTCTTCTGAAGAAGATGTTGCCAATCAAATGGAGATCCACCAACAAGTTTCAGTAACCATCGAGTCACAACCAGTAAATGTCAAGCTAGATTCATATGTCAAGTTGTAGAATGAAGAAAATGCACATTTTGATTTTGAAATTAGCACACATGATAGAAATGTTGAATTACCTAAAAGAGACATACATAGTGACTCTAAAGTTGAAAGACCAAATGTTGAAACAAAGACTGAACCAAGACTATCCAAGTATGTTAGAAGACATCACCCTACTAAACAAATCATTAGAAACAAGGATGTTAGACCAATGATAAGGAATAGAATAAGAAATGAATCATGTTTGTTGAGCCAAACAGAACCCAAAATAGTGAGAGATGAAGTAGAAGATGATGATTGGTGCAAATCTATGGAAGATGAAATTGAGCAGAAAGAAAAGAAAAAAACTTGGAGCTTAGTTCCAAGAGTAGTTGATAAAATGTTATTGCTACCAAATGGGTGTTTAGTAATTATTTAAATGAAAATGGTTAAATCTCAAGAAATAAAGCTAGACTAGTTTGCAAAGGATATGCCTAATAAGAAGGACTAGATTATGGGAAAACATTTGCCCCCATTGCAACAATGGAAGGAGTAAGAACTTTACCTACATATGCTCCTTACAAAGGCTTTAAAGTCTACCAGATGGATGTTAAGTCTGCATTTCTGAATGGTCTACTAGAAGAAGAAGTCTACATAGAACAACTAGAGGGATTTGTTGATGATAGTTCAACAAGGATATGGTATGCAAACTGCACAAAGAACTCTCTGGTTTGAAACAAGCACCAAGAGCATGGTATAAAAGACTTCACAAATATCTTTTAAAGATTGGATTTGAGAGAACTGATGACAACATCAATTTGTATATCAAGGCAAAAAAGTTAAGGACATACTATTATCTGAAATCTTTTTTGATGACATAATATTTGGAGGAAAAGACACTCTATGCAAAGATTTTTTTGATCAAATGAAACATGAGTTTGAGATGTCAATATTTGGTGAAATGAAATTCTTTTTTGGATTACATGTTTACCAACTAAATTATGGTATATTTTTCACCCAATCAAAATACATCAAGGAGATACTAAAACCATTTGGAATGGAAGATTCTAAACCAATTAGTACACTAATGATAATAGGACATAAGTTATCAAAGAATGATGAGTTAGTTGAAGTGAATCAAACACTATATAGATCAATGATTGGAAAGTTACAATATGTTGTACACAACAAACTTGACATTGCATTTTCTATTAGAATAGTTGCAAGATTTTCTGATTTAAGAGCCTACACTAATGTTGATTGGGGAGGGAATATAGAGGACAGGTAAAGCACCAATGGAGGAGCAATTTCCCTAGGTAGAAGATTAGTCATTTGAACTAGTAAAAAGAAAAGTTGTACCTCACAATCCAAAGCTGAAGTTGAATATCTTCTTGCTGCCATAAACTATAGAAACATTGTTTGGATCAAGCATCTGCTAAAAAGTATGAAGGAAGAGATAACAAAACCTATGATACTTTATTGTGATAATACCAATGCTATCAACATATCAAAGAATCCCATGATGCATTTCAAAACAAAGCATATCAATTGCAATTAAGTATCATTATTTAAGAGAGCTAGTGGAAGACAAAGAGGTAAAGATGGAATATGTCAATTCAAAGGAGAAAATTGATGACATCTTCACAAAACCATTACCTAAAGATGTATTTGAATATCTAAGAGGTAAGTTAGGGGTGATATCCCTATCTAAGGTTGTTTAAGTAATAGGAGAATTGCCCTACATCAAATAGGCTAATTGCTGAATGATATAAATTGATGTAGAGGATTTTTACTTTAGGTTTTGCCTAAAGTAATTAGAATGCTGAAATTCCAAGATAGTCACAAGAAAGCTGATAGAGGGAGAAACTAGAGCTACTACAAATTCTATATCTATATGATAAGATGCTAAAATAATATGTATAGGGCATTATTATTAAAGAGGGAGAAATAACAAAAATTGATCAAGTCTACAGGATCAAAAGAAGAGAGGCAGAAATAGCAAAAAAGAAAGAGAAGGAGAAATAACAGCTAAGAGGGAGAAACACCTCAAATAGAAATCAATCAGGATGACAGATCAAAGAGGGAGTAGAACAAAGAAAAAGAAACAGATAGTGTATCAGCAAAGGAGATGATTACCCTAATACTTTGAAAGAGGGAGATATTAGAAAAACTTAGAGGGAGTCATAAGAAGTTCGAAGATGTTGATACAAGGAACAAGGTTGACTTAATAGTCATTTGAAAATCCTTTAATAGGGTGGCATTCTAAGTGAATGACCTAAAGTCCTTTAATTAGGCTCACTTCTAATAGGGCGATTAACATCCCTTAAATGGCTCACACTTATCAGTGTATTTTTTAACCTTTAATAGGGTTGGCCTTTCACAGGGCATCACTTCAAAAGAGTGAGAAAGAGGTAGCATGTTACTAGTGGATTTTCCCAAATTGAGTTTCCATGTAAATCACTGTGTTATGTGTTGATCTTTCATGATTTATTGATGTCTGTTGATTTATAAGTAACTTGTAAGTTTGAATAATTAGCTTGGATACATGAATAGTTAAATAAGCTAAGTGAAAAAGTTTTATTGGGATATCTAGACCTTGAATAACTAATTTACCCCCATCTCAGTTATTATAAAGAATTGCTAACACTTACTTCCAACTTAATCACATGCCAAAAGAACAAGCAATCTAATTTGTGACATTGCACTTAGAGAGAGTTGTCCACGAATGGTGGCATCATGACACCATCATAGCAGGACATGATCAAATAAATACTTATGCAAAATTCACTAAAGATTGATAGATCAATTTGATGGTAAAGATGCATAACTCAATTTCAAAGATTTGGCACAACTAAGACAAACTAGATCGATCGACCAGTAAATTGTAAAATTTCAAAAACTCTCTATTTTGGTCATGGACATTTCTAAAAGAAGACAAATGGTACTCTTCATGGATAGACTAACAGAACCATTAAAAGGTTGGGTGAAAGGGTTCAATCATACCACCTTGGCAAAGGCCATTAGGAAGGCATAGAGTATGGCATCATCATTGGCATCATCCTCAAAAATTTACTCACATTCCACATTATTGATGTTTCAGAGGGACAGAGATAATAAACCACCACCCAATAAATTTTCATTGGATGAAGGCATCAGATAGGAGCACCGAAGGAAAATTTATGTTTCAATTGCAAGGGATCTTGGGAATCTGACCACAGATGCCTCAAAAAAGAGAAGATCCATTACATTGAAGTTGTGTTTGATGATGAGGATGAATAGGAAGAAATACCTACTGAAGACAACCAACATCACAATGACACCAACATAATTAGTTTGAATCACACGAAAAGAATTGTAGCATTGGTACAGCATGGAGGAACTATCCCTCCAGCTAGTAGCCCGAGGTGCATATTTTTTCATGTATAAGGAACTCTTCAAGGACAAAGGGTTATGGTGATGCTTGATAGTGGATCCACTCTAAATTTCATAAACTCATCTCTAGTGAAAAGAGGTCTACCTCTAGAGATGCATGCAACATTTCAGATCAAGGTTGCTAGAGGGACTCTTTTGCCCTGCATACACCTTGTTCCTCAACTAAGTATCACAATAGTGAATCACATGGTGACCAGTGATTTCTTCATAGTGGACCTTGATGACATGGAGGTTATTTTGGGCATATAGTTGATGGAGACACTTGATGAATATGCTTAGAGTTTCAAACAATTGGATTTCACTTTTGTTGTCGATGGAAAGAAGGTTGTTCTCCATGAAATGGAAAATGAGGGTGCAAAGGATGTTTATGCACATCAGATGGAGGCAATTTTTTAATGTGATGACATTGCTTGGGCTATACATTATTTTGTTTTTGCAAAACCTATAAAAGGGCAGCAAATACCTCCCCATGATGATGATCTCCAAAATATTTTAAGTAAACTTGACTAAGTTTTTATAGACATTCATCTTGACATATTGCCTCATCAATTATTTGAACACACTATTGAGTTGGAAGCAAGAGCCAAGCCAGTCATAAACACACCTTACTACCATCCTAAGAGACTCGAAGATGAGATCGAGAAGACAATTTGGGAACTACTAGAAAAAGGATGGATTTGTCCCAATTCCAGCCCCTTCACATCATTAGTGGTTTTGGTCAAAAAGCATGATGGGACAATGCAAGTGTGTGTGAACTACCATGTGTTGAACAAGGAAACAATAAAGAACACATATCCCATTCCAAGGATAGACGAGTCACTAGATGAATTACATGGTGCAATCTACTTTTAAAAAAATAGATCTTCATTTTGGATACCATAGAATCTACATGAGGGAGGAAGAAATGAAGAAGATGGTTTTTTGTTATCACTATAGGCATTATGAGTTCCTAGTCATTCCATTTGAATTGACAAATGCACCTGCTACATTCCAATCGTGCATGAATCGCATCTTCACCAAACAATTGCATAAGTACTAATTGGTATTTTTGATGATCTTCTCATTTATAGAAGGACATGGGAGGAGCACCTAAAACATCTAGATGAATTCCTAAGGATCATGAAAGAGCAGTCTTTGTTCACTAAGAAATCTAAGTGTGAATTCGGTATGACATAAATATTGTACTTGGGGCATATTGTCAATAAATATGGAGTTCAAGTTCACTAGGAGAAGATTCAGACTATCCCTTATTGGCCTCCCCTAAAATCACTCATTGATTTGTGACGGTTTTTCAAACTGTGTAGTTATACCGGAGGTTTGTTAAAGGATTCTCTCAACTCAGCACACCCTTAATGGATCTAATAAGTAGTCTTTCTAGTGGAATGAAAAGGCACAACTCACTTTTGATAAGTTGAAAGAGGCAATTAGCACTTGTCCCATACTTGTATTACCTGATTTCACTCGACCATTTGTTTTTGAGTGTGACATGTCCAGAGAAGGCATTGGCATGGTACTAATGCAATATAGACACCCCATAACTTATGAGAGCTAGAAACTTATGCAAATAGAACACCTAGATATTCTATCTATGGCAAAGAGATGTTGACCATTGTGCATGTACTAACCAAGTTCTGAGAATATCTGGTAGGTGCCAAGTTTGTTGTCTATCGAATCACAATAGTTTGAGATATTCTCTGGAGCAACAAGATTTCAATGAGAGGTAACATAAATGGGTAAGCAAGGTTCAGGCTTTTGATTTTGACATTAAATATATAAAAGGAAAGAACAATGTGGTTGTAGATGCTTTGTCCAAGAAACCCACCATCTACTTAATAACCCAGATTTTAGCTAACTGGAAAGCACATTTGTTGGTAGAATATTCCAAAAACACATTTTCCTATGAGCTAATGGATGGAAACACAAAGGATGATCAATACAAAGTAGTGAATGATATCATTTACTTTAAGAGTTGAATATTTTTATTGCCAAAATCCAAATTGAAGCAAAAAATCTTGAAGGAGGTACATGACTCACTGTTGGTAGGACACCTAAGCTTCCTCAAATCTTATAGAAGTCTTCGAGAGAGGTTTTCATGGAAAGGACTTAAAGGAGATGTATTATAGTATGTAAGAGAGTGTGCAGTCTAGCAATAGAACAAATCTAAACATACTCTACCTGTTGGGTTACTGCAACCTCTACCAATTCCAAAATATAAGTTGGAAAGTATCTCAATGGATTTCATAATGGGGCTTCCCAAGGTGAATGGTAAGGATTGTATTTCAGTGGTGGTTGATAGATTGAAAAAGTACATGCATTTCTTTGCCATCCCCTCATATTTTTAGGCCACACAACTTGCCAATCCATTTTTTAGAGAAGTCTTTTATCTGCATGGGTTACCTTGAAACACTATCTGTGATCAAGATGCGTGATTCATCAATATCTTCTAGACATAACTATTCTGATTTATAGGGACATAATTGTCACCAAGTACTAGTTACCACTCTCAAACAGAAAAATAAATGGGGATTGTGAACAAGTGGCTCGAAGGTTAACTTTGAAACTATATTTCAGTACAACAATGGGCATAGGTCAAGTAGATACACCTAGGAGAATATTGTTACAATATAACATATCAAATGTCCATCAAGATGACACCATTCAAATCTTTGTATAGGTATGAACATCTCTCCTTCATTGAAAAAGTGTTGGGAGATAGTCACGCACCAAGGGTGAGGGATTGGCTTTAGGAAGGACAGGACATCCTATGCTACTTGAAGGAGAACTTATAGTGGGAACAAAATCATAAAAAGATGTACACTAACAAACATAGAATGGAGAGGAGTTTCAAAGTAGGGAACTTGATTTATCTCAAGCTCTAGTCATTTTGACAATCCTCATTGAAGGAAAAGGGAAAAGAAAAATTGAAGCCATGATTTTATGGCCCCTATTGCATAGTTTTTGGCATTGGTGAAGTTGCTTACGAGATGGAACTTCTAAAGAGAAGTTGTATTCATAATGTCTTTCATGTTTCATGCCTAAATAAGGTCATGGGGTAAAATGTCATGGTAGCTATAGACCTTCCGTCACTCAATGAAGAATGAAAACTCATATTAGAACTAGTTGAGATCATCTAAGTATGTGTGAAACTACACAGTGAAGGAATATTTGGTGCATTGGAAACACTTGCCATTGGACGACACAATGTGGGAGGGCGAGCACATTCTCCACACCCAATATTGCATTTGCTTAAGAACAAGAAAAATTTGGGACCAGCGAACTATAATGTTCCCATAATAAAATAAATCATTAAATCAAACTATTGTTAATGGGTTGATTTATTTAATATATCTTGGACCCTTTTTAATTTTGTTTCCATAGTTTGCATCGCCATCAGCTATCATTGTACACCCTCGAAAAGTTTTCTCTGATAGGTATTTAAGCACGAATTATAGGTAGTCATTAGGCATGTAATTTGGATTATTTCTTTGTACTATGCATTCTAGTTGGGATTCTCTGTTGTTCACCATTTAAGAAGTGAAAGATATTCCCTACTTGACTATTTTGGTTTTAGTGGGATTCAACCCTCACCCTATTCTATCCCCTATAATACTTTGCTCGGATCTAGCAAATTAGAGCACCATCATATTGCGAATATTAATTGAATGTTACTATGTTCACTCTCCATTTCTTGTTCGAGTTTTATCTTAGTTGTATTAATAATTTGATCACCTGCCAACAGTGACTACATCTACACCATATCATTGAAAACAAATACCTATACTATATGGCTCACATTACATCATACAACCCTTTGAAATAGTCCATATGAGCATGCTTGGGGTCCACAATATGACCATCTAAAATCTCTCATGTGGCCCTACTGGTATCCACCCTACGGCCTTTTGAAATCTTCCATACAAGCTATTCAATACCTATCCATACAACCTACAAACATTCTCCTCCGAACACTATACAAGCTATCTTGTCAAACATACAGCTAAGCATCTTCCATGCAGTCAAATTTTGGCTACCGTATGGCCTCCTATGGTCTCCCATACAAACTTACCTTGAGCAACCATTCTTGATACCTTACAACATCTAGACATCACCCACATAGTAGATTACACACCATTATTTTGTTGTTTTTTTCTGATCTCAAAGGAGGATGGGAACATTTCATTCTTCTCGTCAGATGTTTCTCATGATGAAATAGATTATGCACAACATACTCTTCCTCACACTGACCATATAAAATTACTTGGTTAACATGTTGCAACAATATCTCGCTTGGTTAGCAAGCTTGTTGATGAAATCATCATAATCATGTTCAAGTGAGCTCCTTGGAAGAAAATTGCACCTCTTCAAAGCCTTCATATTCTTATGCTATCTTCATTATTTCATTTTCATGTTTTAGATCTTTCACTCTCACTAGGCAAATTTGATCACTTTGACCATTTTTTTTACTAATAATCTATTCATGAATAAGAAATGCAGCTCATAATATATGATCTTAAAATCCATTCATCATCAACCTTTACAATTAGAAATAAAATTAATGAATAGAAACTAGAGAATCTTTGTGGTAGCCATTCTATAGCTTCAATGTGGACTAGAACAGTGCATTGGTTGTGAGATGGCCCTGCATATCAAGTTTTGTATGCTAACTTAACCGTTAGAGCCAATCTGTAAAAGATTTTAAACATGGAGAGAAAACATATATATAAAGATAATATGTTTATTTGTGTGTGGGTCTTTAGTATAGAACAGAGTAGTGCATTGGTTGTGAGGCATATGGTTTTTGTATGCTAATTAACTCAACCCTTAAAATCTATTTGTATATAATAAATGAAAGTCATAAAATATGATTTAAAGTTATTCATATTATTAATCATCAACCTTTAAAATCAAAAATCAAAGTCATCAATACAAACCTATGGCTAATTAATTTCCAAATACTGGCTTCCAAAAAAAAATTGTACAAACATGAAAATTGTAGAACAAGGGATTTCCATAGTGTTGTAAGATTTTTACATAATTATATTTTTCTCACACATAACAAGCATAATTAGATCATTTTATTTTATAAAATGTTATTCAAAAATAGACTGTCATTAGATGTAGGCTTGGAATTTGACGGTCACCCTTGCCTGTCACATGAATTTCTTATGACTGTTTGATCATTTTAGTGCCTTTCATTATATGTTTTATGAAAAAAATTGATTGTCAAATTTATATTTTAAATTAAACAATTATTTAAATATATATTTAAAAATCTAAATATTTAATAATATATAATAACATTTTTAAGAGATTAAGTTGTTAAGAATTTTCAATAATAGTTTTTTTGGTAATATTCTTAAAAGTCACAAATTTAGAATAAATTTTTGAAAAGCATATATTTTTAAATACAAATTATCAAATTAATTAAGCAAGTTTCTCTAATTTATTCTATCTTAATATTCTAAATTATTATAAATAATATTAAAAAAACAAATAAACATAAAACACTATCAAATAAAATATATATCATGCATATATATTTACAATATTAAATAATATATTGTATTTCTTGTAATAAAATTTGAGTAGATTTGAATGTATATTTATGGTTTTAGAAAAAATTAACCTTTCAATCTATATGGTCCAACTTGTCATACATGACTAGAAAGTGCAAAAACGGCCAATATGGCCATCAAATTCTAGGCCTGACTGAATGGTATATAGAAAAAATGGTGGGTGTTAAAACAGTCACAAAAGCTAAAAAGTTGAAAAAATCTTGTTCAAAAAACTCTCTTCAAATTGTGGCTAAATTATCACTCAAATTTGAATTTACAGAAGCTTTTCATAATCCAAAAAGCAAACATTGAGTTTAACCAACTATGAGATTAATATAATAATTCTAAAGCCACTCTCCTGAACATGCAAAAGAGACAAAGTGATACATTTGACCAAAAAAATTGTAATATTACAATACTCAATAGAGAAATGTGAATTTTTTTTTTTAATAATAAAAACAGACATTTCTAGAAAGAACAGGTGTGACACTTTATAAGATTTTAAATGGTTTCTAAGTAAATGTCGGATCATATAATGATAATGCAGAGCCCTTGTAGGAGAATCGAGCAGATTTAGAAAGAAAGAAAGAATCACAAAAGAGAACGCACATAATAAATAAAAAGTAGATTATAATGTCTATAAATATCTTCAACCATTGGAGCAATATAATGCGTTTATACTCTATATTGGATCGCCTTAGCAAAGGGTAGTTTTACAATGTCAAATTGCGGATCCATGGGAAAAGGAATTTCAACATCTTATCAACTCCCTCAAAATATTTTTGCTTCAGCACAATAAGTACCAAGACTGTTGTAAAACCTGCTACAAATGAAAGTCCCACTCCAATGTCATACCAGACACTTTCCTCGCTTTGCTCTTCTCCATTATTAGATGTAGAGATGGGAGGAGGAGTATGAGTGAATTCAGGCCAAGAACATTTCTTTGGAAGTGGACAACCCCATAGATCTGGATTGCCTAAATATGACAATTCACTAAATGTTGCCATGTGTCCTCCTTGTGGTATGCTTCCTGTAAGTTGGTTGTTTGAAAAGTTGAGGGCTCCCAAATAATTCAGAGAACCAAAATCTAAAGGAATCTGTCCACAAAAATGATTTGTTGAAAAGTCTAATGTTTCCAGCCAAGTCATTTGTACTACACTTTTTGGAATAACACCGCTAAAATTATTCATTGAAACATTGAGCAACTTCAATCCTTTCAACTTGCCTAAATTAGATGGAAGATGCCCGCTCAATTGATTGTCTGCAAGATCTATGGCCATCATGGTGGGGAAAATATATGTGTATTGTTCATCTCTGCCCTTGGAATTCATAGCCAATTCATTATTATACATGTAGCCAATCATATACCCATACCCATAGGAAATTGCATCTATTTGAAATTGAACCTTAGAAAATTCCTCATGGGTTTCTACTGTCAATGCTTGTAAACTAAAAATGGTATGTGGTACCAAACTTGAAAGTTGATTTGAGGAAAGGTCCAAGATTTGTAGGTTCTTTAGTTGCCCAATCTCTGGAGGAATGCTACCATCAAAATTATTCTGCCTCATTGCTAACACTTTCAACTGTGAAATGTTTCCGATTGACTTTGGAATGTGGCCTGTAAAGGAGTTTTGCCCAACATCTAACAAAACTAATTTTGTGCAATTTGATATGGAGAGAGGAAATGGTCCACTCAGCTGATTATTCCTTATCACTAATGACCACAGTTCACTGAGCTTACTAAACTCATAAGGAATCATTCCACTCAATTTATTATCTCCCAGATTAAGTTCTTGAAGCTTGGAGCAATTGGCAAAGCTTGGAGGGATTATTCCATTCAAATGATTATTTGCGAAATTTGCAATCTCCAGTGAAGAGATACCCTCTATATTTGAAGGAATATTTCCTATCAGCAAATTGTCATTGAGCAACAACACTATTATATTAGGAGGCCATATTGATGGCATCTGACCAGACAATTCATTCCTTGACAAATCTAGTGATGTCAATGGATTCCCACCTGCTGCTTCTTGCAAAAGTTGTCCCTGGAGATGATTTGTTGTAAGATTGATGAAGAGAAGATTCATACCCAGTACCCACGAAGGAATTTCTCCAGTAAGATTGTTATCAACCAATTCCAACTCTAAAAGTGAGAACTGAGTTGAAATCCATGATGGGATCCGGCCATCCATCTTGCATGATATCATAGACAACCAAGTTAATTGGAATGAGGGAATCCAAGTGGTACTGATATTAAATACACAATTTGACAAGCCCAGACTATCCAAATTTGTAAGTTTGTAAAAGAAGGCCTCTGAAATTACTTGTTGGCCGTCTAGTGATAGATAAAGAGTATCAAGTGAAGAGGGTAACACCGAGGATGCAATGCCCTGGCTGAATGCATTCCCATCAGCAAGGAGGTCAGTAAGGGAGGAAAGCCTTGAAAATGAGGAGGGAAGAGTTCCATTTAATTGGTTGTAAGATACATCCAAACTTTCCAACAAGGAGAGATTGCCCAAGGAATCAAGGATAGAGCCACTTAAGGAGTTATTAGAAACATCCAAATATTTAAGGGAGGACATCTTTCCCCAAGAAAATGGAATCTTACCAGTCAAGTGATTTCCACGGATCTTCACATTAGTCACAGAAGAGAGACTACTGAGATAGGTTGGCAGGTGTTAAAAATAATGTTTATTATAGTAGTTGGGCATTTAATGCATAGTCCAGAACTTTCTACTTGCTTTTTGGAGCCTCTCTCTTTGTGCAAAATGTGAATTTAAAATTATGTAGAAATCTCTAGAGTGCTTCCTTTCTTGAAGCTTCTCAAGAACCCTCTAGAAATATGTATGAGTTCTATAAATAGAGCATTCCTCTTAGCTGTAATAATATGAAGAAACTTTATAGCTCTTTGATATATTTGAGTCTTGTTTTTGCTGCTCTATTTTTTATGCTCTATTTTCATTCTTTGTGCTGTTGTTTTAATTCATCATGGTATCAGAGCATTTTCAGTTCTTTGGGCTGTGAATATATGATGCTTTTGGAATGAATATATTTGTTTTTCTTGTGCGAATCTTTACATTTGCAGGCTGTAACTAAGGAGTGAACAACAGTTTAGTTTGGGACAAAAAAAAACTACATCAAAGGAAGGATATTGCAGCAAAAGAAAAAGTTTTTTCTTCAACAAATTGGTGAGATTTTTTCAGTTTCAAGCTTGGGTGTTCAAGTTTTTTAAATATCTTTCATTCTCATCCAAAAAAAAAAAAGGAGAGAATTTAATAATGGAATCACTTGGTGTGACTTTGCCTATAGTTAAATTAAATGGAAAAAATTATTATGATTGGGTATCTCATGTTGAAATCACTCTAACCCTTCAAAATTGTTATGATATTGTGACTGGTAGTGAACAAAGGCCTATGAATCCAGGAAATGATCAAGATAATTGGGATAAAAGGGACAAGAGGGCAGCAGCACTAATCAAGCTTACACTTTCAAAAGAAGTTCTTCCATAAGTTCGTAATGAGAGAAGTGGAGTCAAAGTTTGGGAGATTTTGAAAGATTTATATCAAAATTCAGGTGATGTATGGATCTTATCTCTCACAACTGAATTATACAATTTGAAATTATCAAGCTCACAAGAGATAGTTCCACATTTAAGTAAGTTAAAGGAAAATAAAAATGAGCTTGCTTCTCTTGGAAAAGATATAGATGATAAAAATTTTGTGCAAATTATATTACAAAGTCTTCCAGGATCTTATCAATCATTTATAAGGGGTTTAGACACTGCAGATAAATTAAAAAGTATTAAATTAGAAGAATTGTGTGCTAAGTTGGTTCAAGAAGAGAAAAGACAAGTTAAAGAAAAAGAATCATTTGATGGTGAAACTCAAGCATTTGTAATAAAAGGAAAACAATATTATAAGAAGTCACAAGAAAATGAATCTAAAGAAAGAAATTGGAAGAATGAAAATAAGAATATTTCATATATAGATCATAATAGAAGTAAATGGAAATGTCATTATTGTGGTAAAATGGGTCATAAGGAAAATGAATGTTTCAAGAAGAAAAGAGATGTAGAAAAGAAAGTAAATAATTATCCAAAATTAGGAGATTCTAAAAGAAATGCATTTTGTGTTGCACTTAAAGAAAATAATACTTTCAAAGAAGATTGGGTTATTGATTCTGGTGCTACACAACACGTGTCTCATAATGAGAATCAATTTGAATCAATAAGTGAAAATAATATAGAGAAAATATATTTGGGGGATAATAGTGCTTTAGAAGTTAAAGGGACTGGTAATGTCAAAGTTGATAATGGTTTGTTCAAAAATGTGAAATTAGTCCTTGAATTAAAAACAAATCTGCTTTCAGTATCTCAAATTGCAAGTCAAGGACATAAAATAGAATTCTACAATGATAAGTGCTTAATCAAGGATGTCAATGATAATTATAGAGTCATTGCAATTGGTAAAATGGAGAATGAATTATATAAATTTCAAGAATTTACTTCTAAATGTGGAGATAAACATATGTGTGCTATTGCCCAATATGATGATATGAGTAGGTTATGGCATGAGCGTTTGGGGCACATCAATTTTCAAAGTCTCAAGCTTATGGAGAAATTACAAATGGTGCATGGGTTGCCAAAGATATCATTAAGCCCTAAGGTGTGTGAAGGATGTGCAATGGGAAAACAACATGTGGAAAGTTTCCCTTAAGGTAAATCATGGAGAGCAAAAACTCCTCTACATTTAGTCCATAGTGATGTAATGGGTCCTTTCAAAACATCATCAATTGGAGGATCAAGGTATGCCCTCACTTTTATAGATGATTATAGTAGAAGAATTTGGGTGTATTTTCTACAAAAGAAAGATGAAGTGTTTCAAAAGTTTAAAGAGTTTAAAGCTTTGATTGAAAAACAAAGTGGAAAGTACTTAAAGATACTAAGAACTGATAGAGGGACTGAATACATGAATAAAGCTTTTTTAGATTTTTGTAAAGAACATGGCATTAAAAAGGAATCAATTGTCTCTTATTCACCCCAACAAAATGGTGTTGCTGAAAGGAAAAATAGAACTATAATAGAAATGGCTAGGTGCATGCTTCATTCTAGAAATCTAGAAGCTAAATTTTGGGCTGAAGTAGTTCATACTGCCGTATATATCTTGAATAGAACACCTACTAAGGCAGTTTTGAACATAACACCAGAAGAGGCATGGAGTGGAAGAAAGCCTACAGTATCTCATTTTAGAATTTTTGGTTGTAAAGCATATGCTCACATTCCTGATGAAAGGAGGAGCAAACTTGAAAGGAAAAGCGAGAAGTGCATAATAGTTGGATATAGTGAGGAATCGAAAGGATATAGGTTATACAATCCTAGAACTAATGAAATCTAGATTAAAAGAAATGTATGGTTTGATGAAGATGTTAAGAATGATAATTCTCCAACATTATCTTTCTTTCCAATTTTGATTGATGAAAAAAATTCTACTTCTACTAATAGTCAAAGTCAAGGTGTGCAAACCACTACATGGGATGAGACTCAAGAAAGTGATAATGAAAACCCAAAAAATTTAGAAGCATCAAATAAATTTATCAAGAAGGTCCTAGATATATATTTGCTAACTATGCTCTTATGACTAAGGTGATGTAGGTTGACACTCCAAACACATATGAAGAAGCAAAAGGAAAAGAAGAATGGGAAGCAACTATGCAGGAAGAATACAATTCTTTGATGAAGAATGGAACATGGGAACTAACAACACTTCCAGAAGGCAAAAATGTGGTTGGTTGCAAGTGGACCTATAGAACCAAATTCACATCAGATGGAGCTATTGAAAAATACAAAGCAAGGTTAGTGGCTAAAGGTTTCTCACAAGAAGAAGGTATAGACTATATTGAAACCTTTGCTCCAGTAGCTAAGATGACTTCCATTCGTACGATAGTTGCTTTAGCTGCAAAGTTTGGTTGGAAAATTTTTCAAATGGATGTAAAAAGTGCATTTTTGCATGGTGACTTAAAAGAAGAAATTTATATGCAACAACCACCAGGATTTATTAAGTATGGAGAAGAGAATTTGGTGTGTAGATTAAGAAAATCACTCTATGGTCTCAAACAAGCACCAAGGGAATGGTACTCAAAAATTAATAAGTACTTCCTAGAAGTTGGATTTAAAAGAAGTAATGTTGATCCAGATGTGTATGTAAAATATTGTGATAATAAGGTTGTTATCATTGTATTGTATGTGGATGACTTGATTATTACAGGGGATCACACACATGATATTGAGATAACTAAAAATCAACTCAAACAAGCTTTCGAAATAACTGATTTAGGATTAATGCACTATTTTTTCGGTATGCAAGTATGGCAAGAAGAAGGAAGAATCATGCTCTCTCAAACTAAATATACTCTTGATGTACTTAAAAAATTCAATATGAGTGATTGTAAACCATATAATACACCATGTGAAATAGGAGTAAAGTTAGGTGCTAACTCTACTCAAAAGAAAGTGGATGGAAAATTATATAGGCAGCTTGTTGGAAATCTTTTGTATCTTACTATAACTAGACCAGATATTGCATATGTAGTTGGTATTGTATCGAGATACATGGCAGATCTACACATTGAACATTGGAAAGCGGCTAAAAGAATATTAAGATATATTAAGTACCAGCTTGGCATTGAATACAAATATGGAGGAGAACCTACTTTAGTTGGATATACGGATTCTGATTATGCAGGTGACATTGATGATAGAAAGTCAACTTTAGGATATATCTTCCATCTTGGATCGGGACCGATTTCGTGGAGTAGCAAGAAGCAATCAACAATGTCACTCTCATCTACAGAAGCTGAATATATTGGTTTATCAAAGGCATCTCAAGAAGCATTATGGCTTAGGAGGTTACTTGAAGAATTGCATCATCCACAAGACTCTCCAACAACAATATTTTGTGATAATCAAAGTACTATCAAGCTAGCAAAAAATCCGGTATATCATGCAAGGTCCAAGCATATAGAAGTGCATCATCATTTTGTTCAAGATCTAATTGAAAGTCAAGAGGTGGAGCTTCAATTTTGTGGAACAAAAGATCAACTTGCTGATATATTTACAAAAGCATTGTCTATTGTAAAATCTACGAAATTTAGAGATCTATTGCAGCTCAAAGATGTTCCTACTCTCTCCAAATAAACATTATGGGAGGGTGTTAAAAATAATGTTTATTATAGTAGCTGGGTATTTAATGCATAGTCCAGAACTTTCTACTTGCTTCTTGGAGCCTCTCTCTTTGTGCAAAATGTGAATTTAAAATTATGTAGAAATCTCTAGAGTGCTTCCTTTCTTGAAGCTTCTCAAAAACCCTCTAGAAATATGTATGAGTTCTATAAATAGAGCATTCCTCTCAGCTGTAATAACATGAAGAAACTTTATAGCTCTTTGATATATTTGAGTCTTGTTTTTGCTGCTCTGTTTTTTATGCTCTGTTTTCATTCTTTGTGCTGCTGTTTTAATTGGCTTCCATTCAGCTGGTTGTAAGAAAGATAAAGCATGCTAAGGTTGCTGAGCAGACAAACAGCAGTTTCAGCTTCGAAAGTGTTGTTATACAAGTCAAGGACAGAAAGAGAAGAAGACGATGGAATATTCCCACTCAGCCTATTAACTGATAGACGCAGTTCTACGAGTGAAGAAAGACTTCCTAGACAGGAAGGTAAGCTTCCACTCAGCTGGTTGTCAGAGAGATCAACCGTGGTGAGGTTGGTGAGCTTACAAATTTTATCGAGGACAGTTTCATCTTCAAAATTGTTATCAGACAAATCAAGAACAGAAAGAGAAGAGAGATTTCCCAGGCATGAAGGGACAGTACCTGTTAACCGCATCTGACTCAGGCGAATGGTTGCAAGATAGGTGAGGCCGCACAAGCTCTCAGATATGACGCCACCGCCCTCCACTTCATAACCAGCCTGTATGTCAACAGCGACAACATGATTGGTGGTGTTGTGGCAGGAAATGCCTTGCCAGAGACAGCAATCTTCTCCCTTCTCCCACGAGCTTTGATTACAGTTGCTTTTTCTTTATCGGTAATTTCTTCTGTTAAAAATTGAACAGAATAGAAAAAGATGTCTTCATATTTTGCAACGTTGACCCCGCATCGACAACTGCAGTAAGTGGGATAATCAGTCCAACTTGTAGAGGAAAGTATACAAATCAATTCTTAGTATAATTGCTCAGAAAGTTCTCTAGAAAGCCATGGAATTTGTCATCTTCTTTTGCAATTTTCTTGCCGAAAGAGAACTATGCAATTTTTTTTCTATTTAATAACGCACCTCTTACGGCAAGTCTGGCAAATTCTTCATAATTTACCCGCCCTCTCGTTTTCCTCCACGGACTGGAAAGTGATGCCAAAAACGAATGTCTCATACATATCTCAAATGTATGTTTCAAAAGTATGTCCAATATCTAAAATGTCAATTAGACAATTTGTTTGTATTTGATAAATCAACTAAAAGTCACAAAATAATAGTCTAATCCACGTTTGGGAAATTGATGGTCATATTGACCATTTTTCTATTTTTTAATCTAATATAATATAATTTCGTTAATGACAGGCTAATTTTTTTAAATCTTAAGTTTGACAGTTAAATTTCTTAATAAACTGTCAAAATTTCTTATAGAGATAATATAATACTTTACTCAGTAATATAGATATATCATTATATAAAATATATGCAATACATGTATGATAAAAAATATAGGATATTTTAATACCTATAAAAAAATAAAACATATATATATATATATATATATATATATATATATATATATATATATATATATATATATATATATATATATATATATATATATTCTTGTTTTATAAATATTAATAATGTTTGTGTATATTAGTAGTAATTTAGAATAAAAAAATATCTAAATTTTAGAAACTCAAATTACTAATAAATAATAATAATATGTAATTATTAACACGTATTTTATATTATTTATTATATATTTATATTTATATTTATAATTTTTTAGCATAATTCATTGTAATTTGTAATTATTATCATTTTAGAATTTTTTTTATGAAACATATTGTTAACATGATAATTGCCTAGGGGGTTTAAAACAAAGTTTGAAATGAGTTTTTCCCTCTCAATGTACTCAAACCCCTATCTTTCTATGTACTCAAACCTCTCTCTCACTACATACTAAAGATCATATTCTCTCTCCATGTATTTAAGTTTTTCTCCCTCTATGTACTCAAAATACTATCTTTCCACACACTAAAATTAAGAGGTTTCAGTTTGGATCTGAACTTCATCTAAAAGTTTCACCCTAAGCCTCACCCATACCTTGTCAAGATCTTAACCTCCAATCAAAACTCTCATTGGGGGATAACTATCATGTCCAAAGATCTAAACAAGAACCAAAGGCAAAGATGAGAACATCTTTGTATGCACAAAGGTAGTTGTTGGTCACAGAGCGCGATGATCGCAAAGTATGCACAAATTATTTGGGTTGAAAGGCCTTATTATGGTTCCAACTACACTGCATACGAAAGTTTCTTGAATGACACATCAATTATGTTAGATTTTTAATCAACTTATCCAATGTTGTAAATGTTTGCTAACTCACCAATATTGATACCAACTAATGCAATTTATTGCATGGTTCAATGGAAGAGATGAAAGGAATTAAACTGTTCTAATGTTTCCACCAAGAATAGACTTAACTTGAGATGAGGACTCTTGAGTTAAGGTCTTCAATGTGTGGCTCCATTAATAACAACAATCTCTAAATCCAAAGTTGTCAAATTGTTGGAAAGGGAAGGTTCTTTGAACAAGCACAGAGGTAGCAAGATGACTGTTTGATAAAATGCCTATAAACACCTAGGTTAGACGTCTGATTGATTAGTATCTCCAATGTTGCATGCTTCTAGACAGTTCATGATAGGAGTTTGATAGAATACCTCAGAGGGGCATTGTTGCTCAGCCTATTAGGATTAAACCACAAACAGAAATAACAATTACATTCAAATATAACCAATATTAGGAAATAATAAATTGTAGAGAAAAGAACACAAGACACCAAGATTTAATGTGGTTCACCCAAACCTTGGGCTATGTTCATCAAACATCAAGTCCAATATTATTATGATCTAGTGAGTACAACCTCATTATATTACATAATCCCTTACAACTCAATTTTCACATCACACTTTACCAAAAAAATCCTTAACCCTAAGCTCTTTTATACAAGTATTTTTTGTTGCTTTAAGGTTGTAGTTAATTACAATATGTTGGCCCAAAATTACTGATAAAATATGGCTCAAATATTATTTTTCAAACAATTATGAAGTATATACAGTACTTCCCTGATCAGTCACCACAATCTAACAATCTCCCACTAGGGGATTGATTAGGCTCCACACTAGTCAACAATCTCCCACTTGGAGATTGATCCTGTAGCAAGACTACTACCACATGTGGCTTCCATTGGATCAAACCATCCTGGATTCTATTGTTCTTTTATTATGTTTAGTCTAGAAGACCAACTAAAGCTGAAGAGGAATTCAGCTTCTCCCATGTCACTACCTTTGTAAACATGTCTGTTGGATTTTCATCTATATGTATCTTGTCCAACTTTAACTGTCCATAATCCAAAATTGACCGAATGAAATGGTACCACAACTATATGTGTTTTGTGTTTGAACGTAGAGAAGAATTCTTCACAAGATGAATGACACTCTAACTATCTATAAACATATAATTATCCTTCAATGATATCCCAATTCTTCCAAGAAGAACTAAAGCCATATCATCTCCTTGATTGCCTCTATAGTAGCAACATACTCTACCTCTATAGTGGATAAAGTACTAACCTTTTATAACCTAGAAACCCAACTCACTATTGTTCCACCAACAGTAAATACATAACCTATAGTACTCCACCTGGTATGAATATCCCCTACCAAATCTGAGACAACATAACCTTGTAAGTCAGTAGTACAGCTCCCAAAGTGTAACACTTACTAGATGTTCCTCTCAAATATCTGAGAATCTATTTTATTGCATTGCAATGTTCAATTTCTGGATAACTCATATACCTACTAACAACTCCCACTACATGTGCAATATTTAGCCTTGTACATACCATAGCATACATCAAGCTTTCGATAGCTGAAGCATAGGGTACCTTGGACATCTTATCCTCCTCTTTCTGTGTCTTTCGACACATCTCCTTAGTCAACTTTAAATGATGAGGTAAAGGTGTGCTGATATCTTTAGCATTCTCCATAGAGAAACATTGCAACACCTTTGCAATATAATTGTCTTGAAATGAAGTCAATTTCCTATTCTTCCTATCTCTACAAATTTTCATACCAAGGATTTTCTTTACTACCCCCAAATCCTTCATAGCAAATGAATGTGTTAACTGGCATTTCAACCCCTTAATATGATCCATGTTAGACCTAGCTAAAAGTATATCATCAAAATATAAACATAAAATAATGTAGCTATCATCATCCAACCTCTTAAGATAAATACAATGATTTGAATGACATCTACTGTATCAATGGTCATGCATAAAACTATCAAATTTTAGATACCATTGTCGAGGTGGTTGTTTCAAGCCACATAGACTTTTCTTGAATCTACACACTAAGTTCTCCTTACCTTTGACCTCAAATCCTTATGGTTGTGTCATATATATATATCTCTTCATCCAAATCACCAGGAAGAAAAGTTGTTTTACATCAAGCTGCTCCAAATGCAAATCTTTAGTAGCCACAATACTTGAAATATTACGAATAGAAGTCCTTTTCACAATAGGAGAGAATATCTCATCAAAATCAATGCCTTTTCCTGTGCAAATTCTTTTACAAATAACTTAGCTTTAAATTTTTTCTTACCTCCATCCTCTTCTTTCAACCCATAAACCCACTTATTCTATAAAGCATGCTTACCCACAGGCAACTTGCATAAATCCAAAGTCTTATTTTTTTACAAGGAGTCCATTTCATCTTCTATTGAAAACTCTCATTAAATCTTAGTATCGACCTACACAACTTCATCATAAGATTTAGGTTCACCAGCATCAGTTAATAAACTAGAGTAAAAAGAGGGAGATAATCTTTCTGGAGGTCTACTTAGCCTTGTTGACCATCTAACATTCACTAGGGTGTGTGGTATTTGTTGTTGCGGTTGAAGAAGATCATGAGGAATTGCTAGAACATCATCTTTCAAAGTATCATCCAACACTACATAATCATCTTCTTTCTTCTCATGTTGTTGCAACAAATATTTTTACAATACTTTCTCATTGAATATGACATCCCTGCTTCTTACGATTAGATGATTTTCAAAATCCCAATGCCTATAACCAAATTCATCAATGCCATATCCAAAAAATATACATTTCTTTGACTTAGCTTCTAGCTTGGTTCTATTTTCTAAATCTATATGAGAAAATGCTTCACAAGGGAAGGTTTTGAGAAAGGAATAACTCACCTTCTTTCTAGTCCATGCTTCCTCTAGAATACCACAACCCAAAGGAGTAGAGGGACCTCTATTAATCAAATATACAATAGTATTGAAAGTCTTTGCTCACATGTTTAAGGGCAACCCAACATATAACCTCATGCTCCTTGCATGCTCCATTATTGTCCTGTTCATGCATTCAACCACTCTATTTTCTTATGGAGTCCTTCGAGTAGTTTTCTATCTACGAATACCATTAGTGGAGCAATAATCTTAAAACTCATGACTGCAATACTCACCACCATTATCAGATCTGAGACATTTTAATTTTGTATTAGTCTCATTCTCAACCAAGCATTTCCATTTCTTAAAATTTTGAAATACATCAGATTTTTGTCTAAGTAAACCCATACTTTTCTAGTTGCATCATCAATAAATGTAAAATAATAATGAGATTCACCAAGGGAAGATACCTAAGCCAGTTCTCATACATCTATATGCACGAGCTCTAATCTCTCACTTTTCTTTTCCTTCCCACTCTTCACAAAACTCACTCTCTTTTGTTTTTCATACAAGCAACTTTCATAGAAATCCATATTGACACATTTTAGACCTGGTAAAATTTTCTCTGAATGAAGAAATTTCATACCTTTTTCACTCATGCGCCCAAGTCGGTTGTGTCAGAGTGATGTATCAAAATCTACAACAATTATTTGTTATCCCTCCTCAACTACAGCAACTATTCCTAAATGTCCATTTTTCTCTAAAACAATTAAACTAGAAGGAATAGTATGACTTGTACAAAGATATAAGGTGCCTACTTTCAAACCTTTTTCTACTATAAGGAACCTTTTGAAACCTTCTAATTTTTATCATTAAAAGTAACTACACAACCCTCATTATTGAGTTGCCCTACTAAGATTAAATTCATGCTTAGTCTTGGAACATGTCTTACCTCATGTAGTAGCTAATGATGTTTTTAATCTTAACTTTTCCCTTTTCAACAATATTATAGGGTTCATTATCCCCTAAATAAAGAAGTCCAAAATCCCCTTGGGCATTATTAATAAAATAACCTCTATGAGGTGTAGCATTAAATGAAGGACTAGAATCTAAAACCCATGAATCGTCAAAACTTTCTAAAAAAATAAGCTAAGCATCTTCTTCAGATTTGTTACTTACTACAATTTCCTCATTGTTCCCTTCTAGTTTATCTAGTTCATTATTCTTTCAAGTCCAATAATATTTCTTCTAATTCCCTGGTTTACCATAGTACCAACAATCTCTCCATCTTCTAGATTGAGACTTCTTCCCTTTTGACTTTCCTCTTGATTTCTCATGATTTCTGAAATTACTTCCTCTCTCATTCATTCTCCCTTGACTTTGTGCATTCAAAGTACTTCGTGATATATATCCACCTATGGTTTTCCTACAAGTTTCCTCACTCAAAATAACACCGATCACATCATCATATTGTAGGGTATTAGATCCAGAGATAGAATTACTCACAACCATTACCAAGCCATTCTAGCTTTCACACAAAGAACACAAAATCAAGAGAGCCCTCATTTATTCATCAAGATTGATACTCACAGAAGATAACTAACTAGTAATAATATTAAACTCATTTATATAATATTCTATAGCTCCACCTTCTACCATTTTCATATTAAATAAATGCTTAATGAGAAATACCTTGTTTGAAGTGGAGGACTCTTCATACAATTTCGCTAGGGTTTCCATTAGTTCTTTCATTGTCTTTGCTTTTGTAATGTTAAATGCCACCAATGGTGCTAGGTATAATCAAATTCTTACAAGTGTCTTTCTATCTAAAAGATCCTAGTCCTCATTTGTCATAGTTCCCTGGTTCTTGGTTTTTCCTTCCAATGGCTTCCATAAATCCTTCTAATAGAGATAGTCCTCCATTTGCATTTTCCATAATAAAAATTCAACCCTTTAAACTTGTCAACCTTTAACTTACCCTTGTCTACCATTTCTCCCACTCAACCATGAGACTTTACTATAAAGGATAACCGAAACTCAACAACCTCGCTTTGATACCACTTGTTTGGATTAAACCACAGACATAAATAATAATTACATGAAAATGTAAGAAATATCAAGAAATGATAAATCACACAGAAAAGAACACAATACACCAATATTTAATGTGGTTTACTCACACCCTGGGCTTCATCCAGCAAACAACAAGTCCAATATTATTACAATCTAGTGATTACAACCTGATTACAATCCATAATCTCTTACAAATTAATACTACTGCATGAAGAAATTTCGCATCACACCTTATGGAAAAATCCCTAACCCTAAGCCCTTTTATACAAGTATTTTTTGCCACTTTAGGGTTATAGTTAATTACAATATGTCAGCCCAAAAGAATTATGAAGTATATACAATACTTCTCTGATCAATCATCACAAACTAACATTATGAACCACATTGAAAAGAAGTGTCCCTAATGGTCTCTAAGTACCATTAGGCTATGATCTTTGAGTAGACATTTCTCTAAGATCATGTGAGATATTGATAAACTATCAAGTGCTATAGGATTGCATTTTCTAGACCTACAACAACCTATCTCAATTTTTAGAGATTCAAATTTGTTTGGATTTGGCATCCCTTTCTCGCCTAATGCCAAAAGTTGTATTATTGCTCAATTCAAATGAGCAAGGTTTTGTATATTTCAAACTGTTGGTCCTAGGATGGAATCATCTTCTCTGTTAGCTCTATTTTTTAAGGTTTAGGCTAGGACTAACCTTGTTTTAGATACAATGTTCCTTACATGATATCAACCACACTGAATGAAAATGTCCCTAAGGGTCTCTAAGCATCATCAAGTTGTGATCTTTGATCAGGCAGTTCTCTGAGCTCATGTTAGGTATTGATGAACTATCAATTGCTATAAGATCATGTTGTCTAGATCTACAACAACCTATCTCATTTTTTAGAGATTTGACTTTCTTTGGATTTGGCATCCCTTTCTCTCCTAATGCCAAAAGTTGCAATGTTGCTTAGTTCAAATGAGTAAGGTTGTGTATATTTCAAACTGTTGGTCCTAGGATCAAATTTTCTTCTCCATTAGCTCTAGTTGGTTGGGTTTTGGCTAGGACTAACCTTGTTTCAGCCAAAATATCCCTCAGACCCTATTGACCACACCAAATGGAAGCATCCCTAAGGGTCTCTAAGCACCATTGTGCTGCGATCTTTGATTGACCATTTCTTTGAGCTTGTGTGAGGTATTAATAATCTTTTTGACTAATATAGGATTGCATTTTCTAGGCCTACATATCTCATTTTATAGAGATTCAACTTTGTTTGGATTTGACATCCCTTTGTCGCCTAATGCCAAAAGTTGCAATGTTGCTTAGTTCAAATGAGAAAGGTTGTGTATATTTCGAGCTATTGTTCCTAAGATCAAATTGTCTACTCCATTAGCTCTAGTTGGTCAGGTTTAGACTAGTACCAACCTGATTTCAGCCACAACATCCCCAGGACACTATCGACCACATTGAACAGAAGGATTCCCAAAGGTCTCTAAGAACCATTAGGCTACAATCTTTGAGCAGACATTTCTCTGAGCTCGTGCAAGGTATTGAAAAAATCAAGCTCTATAAGATCACACTTTCTAGGTCTACATCAACCTATCTTAGTTTTTCAAAGATTGAAGGTTGTTTGGATTTGGCATCCCTTTCTCATTTAATGCCAAAAGCTGCAATGTTGCTTAGTTCAAATGAGCAAGGTTATGTATATTTCAAACCATTGGTCCTATGATCAAATTTTCTTCTCTATTAGCTTTGGCTATTCAAGTTTAGGCTAGGACCAACCTTGTTTCATCAACAACATCCCTCCAATGGCATCAACCACACTAAATGAAAGCATCTGTAAGGGTCTCTAAGCACTATTGGGCTACGATTTTTGACACAAATACAAAAATCATGACATATTTTTTCTTTTCATGTCTTATTACAACAAAATAAGTGACATATGAGTTTGATTACATGTTATAATGAATTTTATAAACATGCTACATTTCTTGTAAAAAAGAATGAATGTTCATGTGGTTTATCAATTGTAAGAAGTTAAGATGAGATACAAGTTTGTATGCACACATTGAACAAGTTGGATGGAAATATAAGTTTTATGTTTATCAAAATGAACAATATATTGTGTCATATCAATCATATAGTTACAAAAAGATTCAATGTCTCATTGGTCAGTCAAATTTGACTTGTCCTAGTCTGGTATGAAAATATCTTCAACTAAGGTAATTGGCTTACCTTTGATTTGTTGGGGGTGAATGTTTGATATTTTTCTTCAATCTTTTACCTTTGAAATCTAGAGTGCTTGAACTCGACACTGTCAATTGTAAACCTTGGGTTTGAATTACCAGATTCAATGTTTGCGATTCTTTTATCACATCACTTTATTTTTCTTCTCTCCATGACTTTTCTACAATGTGTTGTGGTGCTGACACTCCTGATTGTTCTGTGATAACAATAGTTTGGAGTTCACAACTTGAACTCAGCTTTCATGTCTCCTTTTCTCCCTCATTGGAGGTACTAAGAAGTTTGGCCTTTCACTGCCACTAGTAGATTTCTCTACATTATCTTTTTCACTCTCTTGTTCTTTCCTGTTTGCTACCTAATATTTCTCCTCATGTGCCAACTCACTCTATTGGTATCACCTTTAACCTCTTATGATACTTGGACACTAGAATCAATAGTAAGTGTGGATTTCTTAGTAATAGTAATTGTTATAGAGCAAAGCTTGAAAAAATGATAATCTTAAGTGAATAGGAATAGGAATAATCAAAAGAGTAATTCAGTAGAATATGAATAAGTAGAAGAGTAATTCAAGGTGTGTTTGAATCGAATGAGAGCTTCTAGTTCCCTATGAAGACATGTAGAGGAGAAACAAGAGAATACGAGCAAGAATCAAGAAGAAAAATAACAAGCTAGTTGTGGAGGTCATTGAGTATGAATGATTTCTAATTTGAAATTGCAATCTCTTTCAACACACACTCTTCAAAATAGATAGTTGAAGATGGCATTTTAGTTCACTTCATAGATTCTTCTTTATATACTATTTTACTCCACTTTTAACTCTTTATCTAAGTGTGGGTATAAAGAATCATCTAGATTCTTTTCCTGAGATGTTAGAAGAGCCCAATATTAAGAGTGTATAATAATAATTAATTTTAGTTGTTCCTAAGAATTTGAAAGTATAAGATCTTAACAAATTTTTACTTATTATATACATTAAGAAATTTCACTTGTTTTAACATTTAAAAAATAATGAAAGAACAAAATACACATTCCTAGCTAGTTGGCACCAAATAAATCTATTTGTGTTCATTAATTTGATAAAAAAACCCCACTAACCTATGAATATATATATTTTTGTTGAATTTATTTTAATGAAATATATTGAAATGACATAGTCCAATCTTAACGATTATCTTCCAATGATAAAATAGGAAATAAATATAAGACACTTTTTTGAAGGCAAGGAAATGACAAAATAAAATTTGGTGCACAAAATTATGAATATGATTTTTAAAACAATTAATAATGCTTCTACACATAAAAGTCACGATACTTTGGTCTAGTCTAGTGTTGGGCATTGTGAGAGATCATGATTGATTTATAGTCTTATTATTGTAATGAAAAAAATTTCTTAAAGAATAAATAATAACGATGAATTTTTAAGCAATATTCTTAAATTTTATGGTGTGAAGAAAAATTAATTTAAAAAGAGTTATTTCTAGAAAGAACTCCCTAATTACAAACAAAAC
The DNA here is from genome assembly GCA_028749045.1 of Cupressus sempervirens. Taxonomy (NCBI): domain Eukaryota; kingdom Viridiplantae; phylum Streptophyta; class Pinopsida; order Cupressales; family Cupressaceae; genus Cupressus; species Cupressus sempervirens. The sequence continues at coordinate 773,847,695 of CM053790.1, read as the reverse complement.
TATTTCGTAAAAAACTCCATGGAATAAATAGCGCTGATATATAGGACGACCAAACAAAGTGAGAACTTACACATGATAGTGTGACCAATGTCAAAATTATAAAATTACAATTATTTTTAATAAATTTGACATTTTCTCAAATATTTATTTGATGTATACTAGTAAATTTTATTTATAAATATTTATAATTTATTTTCTAATATAAATATGTGAAGATCTATATAATGTAAAATTAATGTACTAAGAATTGTTATCACCTAGATCCAATGAGTGTTAAGTGTTCCATTCATTCTCATGAGAGATGGATTCGTGTTGAATCACTACTCATTAAACATGGGTCAATGACTTAGACTCAAAAATCACAGAGTTAAATTCTAATAGCCATATCACAAAAAATGTTATGTTTGAAAATTTTCCTCTCGAAACAATGTCCAACAACGTTGATCCAGAGTCGGCACTTCTATTGAAAAGAATGAGAAAAGTATGCAATCCGATTGTAGCACGGAAGTCTAACTATAATAATTAGTCCAAGTTCTCTAGGAAGTTTATCAAAAAATTGATGGGTATCCCGAACGCACGGTTTGTCATTTATCATTTTAATTATTTTACTGATGAGAAAAGTATGAGATGGGAAATGAAACGCTTGGTCTTCTGAAAGACTTCATAATTCACCAACCGCCTCGTTTTCCTGCACGGACTGGAAAGTGATACCACTAATAAATATCACATCTATTCTATAATAATTCGTCCCACTTCGACAGAAAGTGGTGAAAAAAGTATAACAAAATATCACATCTATTCTAAACGTATGTCCCCCGGCTGTTTGGAACGCATGGTCACGCTGAATTTGAATGGATGGTTGACACCCTCTCTTTCAAGACATCTTTTCAATATTTTTGTGTTTCTAAATTCAATTGTATGTTCTTTAATCATAATTTGTCTTATTCAAAAGAGTTAAAATCTAAACATCTTTAAGAATTTATTAAACTATTTACTTTTTAATATGAAAAGAATGTATAGTTTATAATAGAAAATTAATAAAAAGCTTCTTACTTTTCTTATTGGAATGTGTTTGGATATTATTCTATTTGATAAATACAAATGACAAGTGATTTCTACCAAGTCTTTAGAAGAATGTTGGAAATCTCAAATTCACCTCCTATTACTTTTACAACCTTTTTATTTTATACATGTAGTGAATTAACATCTATAGTGATGTGCTCCATTCTATTATGATGATCATGTCATGTATCATAGTAAAATTGTTAGAGTACCATTGGAAATAGAAGAATATTATGGTAATTCAAGTTCATCATAGTAGATTTGAAGATTTTACAAATATCTTAGATACAATATGGAATATAAATAGTTTTAGTCATTTTTTTATCAAGTTATGAATTGATCTACCTTTTTTCTTATATAGAAGAATAGTGGAATGTCATTTTTTTCCCATGAGTATGTTCTATGCTAGTTTTAGTCCATTGAAAGATGGTTGCAAGTCTTTTTACTGTGTTTGTTCATAGCGACGGCATAGATAAATTTTTTCTTAAAGATTTTATATTATAGTTGTGTCTAATTCGAACACTATTGCATTAAGTATAGTTTTACTACACTTTTATATGGTCCTACATGCACTTATTTTCTCTCTATCTCAAGTGTTGGTAAATATAACTCTATACTATGCAGGATTCAACTATGGAGGAAGTCACCTAAGGTTTGGATCTTCAATGAAAACACAAGATAAACAAAGTTAGAGAAGACTTCAATTCTTTCTGAACTTGTAAATGTATTATATGAGTACATAATTATAAATGATTGAGATTGAAAATGCAAGTCTAACTATCAATTTTTTCTTTACATTTAAAGAACCTCTTAGATGATGTCTCTCCTTGCTCATGATCAATCTTCTCAAGTTAATCTTATTTTGGTAATTATTTTGGGGTTCTAATCTTTCATATCAAGGCTAGCATGATGATTTCAAGCTTTACACACTTGTGATCTTTAACATTGGTAATCTATGCAATGTCCATTACAACCATCTAAAGATTCTTGTCCATAACACCATCCTTAATTATTCTCATGCTCTAATATAGGTTGAAAAGGAAGAACATCTACCACTTACTCTAGACAATGGCATAAATGAAAGAATCATACAGAAATTATGAAATTCCACTAGTAAAAGCTTATAATACTAGCCTTGAAAACTAGTAGAATATTCATCTCATTCTAAAAGATCAGTAAGAATGGATGCTCTTCTAGATAGAAACCATTCAAACATATAATATTCCACCAATGATAAAAATATCTAGAAATTATTATAGAGTTAATTTAGAACATTAACGTACATTATAGAGGAAAAATATCTAAGAGAATATGCAAAGAAGCATAAAAAAAGTCAAACAACAAAATACTACTAGAAAAACAATAAAAATCCAAAAGCTATAAATGAAATTCCATCAATGACGTATACATAGATCAAGTGGTGTAGTATCCAAGTACCTATTCACAGTAATGCATTCTACAGAAGGAAAACATATAGAAAGATATAGATGCAATAAACATATTTTGAAACTCACATATCTACCATTAACCACCCTCCTTCTACATCATTTTCTAGCTTCTTAAATAACTAAAACCTCTCTAAATTTGAAAAAATAGAAAATTACCTTTTTTGGAAAATTTTAACAAATATTCAATTTTTCCATTTTAGGTAACCTTCAAAATTAACTCCTAAGAAGATGAAAAAGAAACTGGATGTTCCTTAATCTATAAAGACTTGACCTACCAACTAATCTTTGAATTTGCAAATGTTCATTCGAAGTTATTACCAAAAAATAGACAAAGATTATGACAACTACGTTTTGGGGGTCTAAATGGATTTTCTAGGACCTAAAAATTAATTTTTTTTGGACATGATGGAAAAAAATTGTTGGGCCATCAAACTTCCCCTTTCAAAACCACTGTAAAACTTTGAGAGAAAATCTAGGTCCGAGTCAAAAGTTATGACTCCTAGAAGTTGATGCATCATTCTCCCCTTCTTGAAAGAAGCACAACTCTTGTAAGTGGTCATCTGTGAATTGCTCCAATTTTTTTGGATCTAACTGCATTACTGCCCACTTAGATAACCATGTACTCTCTATTTCAGGCAATCTTTTCCTTCTTATTGGGAAGGTGATGTTGCCCATCCACTCCCTATACATCATCTATATTTGGAACATATCCATGGAATGTGCATAGATCATAAACATTAAAAATAGGGGAGATGTCAAGACTTCCTGGTAAGCTAACCTCATAAGCATCATCATTGATCTTTTTGATGATTTTGCAAGGCCCAATCTTTTTATACTTCAATTTATGACTCGTTCCTATAGGAAACCATTCACGCCTCAAGTAAACCATCACCAAGTCACCTACAACAAATATTTTTTGTCTTCGAGTAGCATCTGTGGTAATCTTGTAACTCACATTACTATCCTGTAACTTTTGTCTGACATCTTGTTGGAGCCGATAAAGGTGTTCAGCAAAAGAAACTCCATCATCACTAATTCTATCTCCCAATGGAAGTGACACAAGATCTATTACAACTTGAGGGTTTCGACCATAGATAATTTGAAATAGAGATTTTCTACTTGATCTATTAACAAAAATATTATAGGAAAATTATGCTTGGGGTAATGGCAAGTCCCATTGTTTAGGCTTCTTACTTGAAATGCAACATAACAAATTTCCCAAACTCTTATTGACTACCTCTATTCGTCCACCAGTTTGAGGATGATAAACACTACTAAACTATAACTTTGTTCTTAATTTCCTCTAGAGATTCCTCCAAAAATGACTCAAGAACTTAGTATCTCTATCAGAGGTAATGGTCTTTGGAAGACCATGTAAACAAACAACTTTTGAAAAGAATAATTTTGTTATTCAAGTTGCATCATTGGTCTTTTTACAAGAAATAAATTGGACTATTTTTGAAAATCGGTCAACAAACATGAAAATAGAATCATTACCTCACTGAGTGTGTGGGAGACCTAATACAAATCCATGCTCAAGTCAGTCAATGGTTCGATGGGTACTGGTAAAGGCATGTATAATCCTATATTCTATGAATGTCCTTTAACCACTTGACATATTTTGTACCTTGCCACATATTTAGTGATGTCCCTCCTTATCTTGAGCCAATAATACTTATCTTCAACCAAGTTTATTGTTTTGTCCTTTCAAAAGTGTCCAACTAGTCCACCACTATGAAATTCCTTAATAATGTTTTCTTACATAGATTCGCCTAGTATATATAGTTGTTTACCTTTAAAGAGTTAACCATCTTGCATAAAATAGCCACCTTTCACATTATCCAACTTACAAGAAGATGAAGCCTTTAGCTCTTCTAAAATTTCCCAGAAATTATCATAAGTTTCATACAAGGCCTTAATAGCATCAAACCAATGACTTTAGTTTCCATTGTGGTTATTGTGGTTAATAGTGTAACATGCCTGCTTAAGGCATCAAAAACTTGATTTTGTTTTCCAAACTTATGCTTTAGAATAAAGGTATATCCTGGTAAGAAAGATACCCACTTGGCATCACGACTATTCAACTTCTTTTGTGTGTTGAAATATTTCAGAGCAATATGATCAATAAATAGCACAAACTTGTGTGGGACCAGATAGTGCCTCCAGTTTCTTAATGCTTGAACAATTGCATTAAAATCCATATCATAGTTGAAATAATTCTTTCTCACTTCATTCAATTTCTCGATAAAGAAGGCTACAAGATTACCTACTTGGTTGAGAACAACACATATCCCAACATGTGAAGCATGCCACTCTACTTCAAGAACTTTGTCAAAATTTGGAAGTGTCAATATAGGAGCTTCACTTACCTTTTTCTTGAAGAATTTAAAACTCTCCTCAACATCTATTGTCCATGTGAATTCCCTTCCTTTGGTACAGTCATTTATGGGTGCTACAATACTGTTAAAATTTTGGATAAACTTTTTGTAGAAAGTTTCCAATCCATGAAAACTTCTTACTCTTATTATACTAGAAGGATATGCCATTCTAGGACTGCTTTTACCTTTTTCGGATCCATCTGAACACCAGCTTGAGAAATGAAAAAGCTTATAAATGTCAAACTAGTTTGCATGAATCTACACTTCTTCAAGTTTGCAAAAAGCTCATCCTTCCTTAATACACTCAAGATGATCTTCATGTGTTGTAAGTGGTCTTCCTTGATTATACTATAGATCAAGAGTATTGGAAATATAAGAAGAGTAACTGAGAGGGGAGGGGTGAATTGGTTACCACAAAAATAAATCCCTAATCCCTTAGATGAGAGTACAAAAATAAACTCTAAAAACTGAATACTACTGATGCTTGGCAAACACATATAAAATTTTGTAACTCAACAAATACTAAAATTGCTCGGTAAATACTTAACATGCAGATCTTAAGATGTTATCTGTAATTACCATTATTTTAACTTAGTTGTAAACACATAAAAGAAAATAGCATGAACACATTTGACACTAGGATTTAACATGGAAACCCAATTTGGAGCCAACCCTTTGAGCCCTATTAGGAGCCAACCCTATTAAAGTTTACAAAACACACTATTAGATGTGACCCTATAAGAGGATTTAATCACCCTATTAGGAGTGGCCTTGTTAGAGGTCCTTAGACAATTTAATAGAACAACCACCTTGTTAGAGAATTTACAAATAGCTATTAAGCCAACTCTATTAAGAGATTTAGATCACTACTACAATGGTTAGAGAGTAACAATGAGATGACTTGATTTTTGATGCAACTGAATTGCTAATTACAGATCTCTATTCTAGCTTATATACTTGATCCTTTCTGATCGAATATATCTTTTTAGCTCCATAAGGATATTCTGCTTATCCTTCTAATTTAGTTCCTCTTTCCATCATTAAATCCTCAATACATTCAAAACTTCACACATTTTAACCCATAACTTGACTTATACTTATATCCTTCATATTGTTAAGTCGGCTAAAATACAACTTAGAATAACTTATATTCATCTTCTCAACTAGCTAGAACCAATATATAGATCAATTAAACTCAATATGCCAAAACAAGAAAATTCTTCATTTGCTGACCCTGCTCGATAGACACTAACTCAAAAATGATTTTCCTGTGTTAACCAAGTGAACTCGGTTAACACTGCATATTCTTAAAGTTCCTTTGGGTATTGAGTGAACTCGGTTAACACTGGTTCCATCCAACATTTCCTTCATTAACTAAGTGAGCTCAGTTAACACTCATCTTCAACAGACTTTCCTTTGGTGCCCGAGTGAACTTGGTAGACACTACCATCTGAACTAGGAAAACACAATAACACTTGGTAGACATAGAAAACTATCTTCATTACCCGAGTGAGGTTGACATGTACCGACTGATAATGATATAACATTTTTGTAACATCAAAGACAATACACAATTAATCAATTGTATCCAACACAAGATATCATCAAAATAAACTACAACAAACTTAGTAATGTAAGGTCACAACACAGTATTAATCAACCACATAAATGTGTTGGGTGCATTAGAAAGCCCAAAAGGAATAACCATCCATTCATACATACCATCTCTTTTCTTAAATGATTTTTTCCATTCATCCCCCTCTCAAATGTGGATCTAGTGGTAGCCACTTTGGAGATCAATCTTGCTGAAGTACTTAGCCCCCTCTAATTCATCCATAATGTCCTCTATCTAAGGAATAGGAAACTAGTACTTAATGGTAATCTTATTAATTTATCTTCTATCAGTACACACCCTCCATGTGTCATCCTTTTGTGGATTCAACAATGTGGGTACTGCACATGGACTCATGCTTTCTCTGACTAGATCCTTTTGGCATCAGTTCTGTCACTTGTTTATTCAACTCTGCATGTTGCATTGGATTCAATCGATAGGTTTCTTGATTAGGTAGAGTTTCTCCAAGAATAAGATCAATATGATGTTGACTATATCTTTTTGGTGGGAGACCATCAGGTAGTTCTATTGAGTTGTCATTTTGCATGATGCTTAATGACAAGAATCCTTTCAAACTCCTCTCTTGAAATGCTGATCTAGAACCAACTCCAAGGTTCTGAGGAAGCTTTCAACCTAATGGAATCTGCTTAGTAGAAAATAAATGTTAGTGTTCACAAGGAGGCCTTTGAAGGTTAAACCAATTTTGAATAAGATATTGAATCTGCTTGCTATATCAAAAAGTAACCACCCAAAAATAAATATTTTTTTTGTATTTTTCTGTTTATAAGGAATGCAATTTTAATTGTGCAACTATAAGAATTCCTAAATTAACCAAGTGTTTGTAAAAAAAAATATTGAAGATAGGGTAATAAGAAGTTTAAGAAAATGACTTGAAAAGTAAATATGTAATGGACATAAGCCATGGAAATTAAATGTCTATGAATTAAGACTTTGAAAAGATCAGTAGGTAACCAATGAAAATGGGAGCAACCCTTAATTCCACTGATGCAATCATCGATGGAAATTTAGTAACTGTAAGATGTTTCACTTTTCATTAGATTGCAAGGCCACGAAAAGTATGCTCATGTGAGAAAAAAAGCTATATAAGAACAATAGGTGATCTCTTCTCCAACTAAGTACGTTAGTGGAATTTGTAAACACGCGACAAACACTAGAATTAAAAGATCACTCAATCAAATCAATGCAAAAAAACTATTGGCTCCATTACACTCCATGAACATACATTCACAAAATATAACACACTCCAGCAAGAATAACTACACTCAGAATGAGAGCACCAATAACATATATAATTGCATCAAAATAATGGCCTGGAATACATATTACATTCCCGAATTTATAAGAAATCATCTCCTTAATTTGTGTTGAGAGTGAGAGATCTGTTTATACAAACAGATGCTTCTAAACTAATAAAACAAATCTATATATGTACAAACTAACTCCCTAAAAGGTGCTAAGTAGGACTCCACCCTTGTTTATATCAATTAATGGGTGCATGAGCCTTTACATGTCTTAAAACAAAGAAAGAAGAAGGAAGCCAATAGATGATGTTGGACTCCTTGGAGGTGCCAAAAATAGAAGCTCAACCTTCTCTAGATGTTTATTGGAGTTAAACTATCATCAGAATGTGTTTCAGGTACATAAAAAGCTCTAAATTTGGAACTGGTAGTTAACTGTTGGCACACCCTTGACTTCTTCAAAATTTCTGGCACACTTTTGGAGAAGCACACCTTTGGAGAGGTGCACCTTGCACACCTTGTGCACCTTTGGAGTAGTGCACCCTCAGGGAATTTGTGCAAGGTGCTCAAATCACCAAAAAATCAAAGTTCTCAGTTTTGAAAATAGTTTCTGGGTTTTTCTCAGATGAAGTCTGGGAGCACTCATGTACTTATTTTTCCCTTTTTGATTATTTATACCCTCTTTATACCCAAAAAATTTCATAGATTTGAACTCCTCCTACTTTTTCTATTTGAACTCTCTCGTCAAAAACTAGGTGATCCAAATTATTGAAAATGATCAAATGTTTGAAACTTTTTCATATCTTTTTTTAACAAGCTTTCCTAGGCATTTTTAACTAGTTTTTTTTGGAGGTCTTCTACTCAAAATTTCAAGTTGAAACTTTCATTGGTCTCTAAAAATAGGTAGCCAAAGGCTCACTATTTTAGAGACTAAAATTAGATTTTTAGTTCTTCTTTCCAATGGTGTAAATGGTTTTGAATTCTGAGTTCTAGGTCAAAAGTTATGACCCTGACAAGTTAAGGATTTCTTTTTATCTGCACAAAGAGGCAAACATTAGTCCAGAGAGCTGAAAATCAAACCCTAATTACTAATAAATTAAACCTATAATGTTAAAACATCACAAAAATACTCAAAAACCACATTTTAGCCTTTGATATGCAATTTTTGGCACACCTTGCACACCTTGAGGGTGCGCTAGGTGTGCTTAACCATCTACTCAAGCTTTCAAAACTAAGGGTGTGTACTTGTGCACCTTGTGGGGTGCACATGTGTGCACCTTAATCTTGGACCTAGTGCACCTTGAGATGGTGTGCATGTGCAAGTGAGAGAAGGGGCAGGGGTGTGCACCCTTTAGAGGTGCGCACCTACACATTTGTACGGGTGTGCATCTCCAAAGGTGTAAACTACACACTTGCACACCTTGGATGGGTGTGCATGTGCGCTAGGTGATCTAGTGCACCCTTTAGCACTAAAAATCACCCTTTTCCTCAAAATAAATCTCTATTCTAACATCTTGGTTTCTTAGTTAAAGGACTAGGGCATGACTCAAACTCTAGGCAGAGTTCCAAAATAGACCTAGGCCCTAGACTAGGGATCTAGGAAACAAATTTTTTACTAGGGGTTCCCATTTCGAGGAGAAATGGGGTGTGCATTGTGAAACTACAACAAATAGCCCCAACAGAAAGGAAGAAATGACAAAGGCATTTCTTCATCAACAAGAATTCATCTGACATGTGTTAAATAAATACTAAGTCCTGGACACTTAAAATAACTTTCAAGTTCCTTAATAGTCAAAACTTCATAATCTCAAATCTTCAAGCTCAGTGTGTGCATGGTGTATTCATGTCCTTTGACACTTCAAGATGAAATCTATCGTATTCTATAATAGCTTGGAAACAATCCTCCACTCCAATGGTCCATTCATCGAGAATTTTCATAAATCATGTATATCAACCATTGTCTGACTAGATGAGAGAATCCATTTTGATGGCTCTTAGTAGGTTATCATTTTTTTGCATTTTAGGTCTTGTGTAATCTTTTGAATCTTGCTTCATAGAGCTCGCATATTTCCATTTTATTTTTCTATGAAGTGATTTGTATAGATAATGGATAGCCATTTTGGAGTGTATATCCCTATTGTCAGATTATTCTTTTCAAACCTCTTAGAATCTTTCACTATTAACACCACCTTTCTTTTTTATTTTCTTTCTATACCCTGACCATTCTTAGACTGTGTAGTCAAGACATTGGTGTTGTTTCTTAGATTCCTCTCTAGTTTGATAACCACTATGTTCCTCTTTTATGAACTTTCTGGAAACTCTCATCCCAAACAGTGACCTTAACAAATCCTTCAAAAGACCTTCTATTTGAACTAGTATGTTTTGGACTATCCCTAGCTACTATCAACCTTGATTTGAAAACACCAATATAGTCAATCTTTTAAATATGTAAAGTGTTGAGAACTATTGGTCTGTGATTCTGATTTCAAGACTAAAAGTCCTTTTAAGACTGCAAGTAACATCCATCTTTAGTTGGTACAAGATACAAAATCGTCTAAATGCTTTGACAAAGAAATACCTCTTTCCAAAAGTTGAAACTAGTAGAAACCACAAGGAGTGATTTATGAAATGCGTCAAGAATGGGTCTTCATTGCACCTAACCCTGAGAATGACATGACTAAAAAAGAAAAAGAAGAAAAAAGATATGAAACCCAAACAAAAAGACTTGACTCAAAGAAAACTAACACCTAACTAAAAAAAAAAAACAAAAAAAAAACATATATACAAAAAAATTCAAATTAAAAGAATTTGGGGTGGTTGTCAGTAGATTTATCATTATGTGCAGTAGTGATGAACCACCCCATATAGTCCTTAAAAAAGTTGACTTGTCTTTGTACTTAGAAAAATAAAATTTGGACAATCTTGGTTCAAATTCTAGGCACAAATCACACAAAATTAGAAGTTGTGGTAACTCTCCATGACCATGATTAATCCACAAAAAAATTCTCTTTCCTTTAGCATCATATTCAAATTGAAAATCATTAAACTAAAAGGGATAATGGGAAGATATCACCTGATCTAACAAGTTCCCCACCATAGGGGTACATGCACACATTATAATTTCTCCTTCTAGAGGTCTTATCTCATGGTACACAACTCCATGTGTACATAGAAACACTAGCATCAATGATGTAATATAGTTATCAGAACAAGACCCAAAAGATGGAACATTGTTTTTGTGGTCCTTATTATCACCATCATTAGCCTTAAACCATGAATTTTCACATTTAGGCTCCTTGGGACTAGAAAAATCAATCATAAGCCTTCCTTTTGAATTACAAGATTCATTAATGTCATTTATCAAGGTGTTTCCTCCCTCATGTCCCAAAGAAACATGTTCAAAATCATACTTACCCTCCATTGCAATCTCCCAAGCTAACAAAAAATTAGGGCAATTTACTTCAGAATGGAACCCAAATGGATGGATTCGACATGATTCAGTTATTGCATGGTCTAATATATGTGTAGAATACCTACAAATATACATCTCCTGATTCAAGATTGAGACCAAATTAAGCACTCTATCCATCTATTCTAATGACATATCTTGTTTTGAGGGAGGTATCTTATCATTATCCAATGGGGAATCAATATCATAGTATGAAGAATTGATATCTTCATCTTGATGACTTTCTGATTCAAAAATCTCACCAACCTCAGAATCTTTTACATTTCCATCACTTTATGCAAATTTGAGAATTTTTGCAACTCCATGGAGTTTTGGAACTTCAAAATTTTCTACATCCTCAAAATTTCTTGGCATATCCACACTTATTTCAACATCAATACTTGGAAGATTTTCTTCATTGAATGGGAATACAAACTCCTCTTGATCTTCTTCATCACTTTGTCCTCCTATAGATTTATCACATGATTCAAACACCATTTCACTAAATTATAAAGGTTGTTCCTCCATGATTTGGGGAGGCTGATCCGAAACATCATTGTACCCATATTCATTTTCACTTGGACTCATACCTATAATACTAGTATTCTCATTGTTGATGTTATTCTAAAGGCCAAAATTTTTGCTCTGATTTTGAGAATAATTGTTCTAGGCAACAAGTTGTCTTGGATGATTGCCTTGGTTTCTTAAGGAATTCAACTTTATTTTGACAAGTTCATTCGATAAAAGAGAGATTGTCTCCTTCATGGCCTTAACCTCTCTAGCCATATTGTTCTTGATTTTAGTAGGTGGAGAAGTCTTTTTCTCATAGAATATAGTCTTTTGGCGCTCATACCCTAAATATGTAATTATTGACATTGGAGTAGCTATAACTTGCTTTGTGAATGTAACAACCTCTTTGAAGACCTTTTCATTGGTATCAATGTCTTTGTGTGGAAGACTTCTTAGAAAAATAGAAGTTAATGAATCCATTGTTCCAAAATAGATTTGGATGGCAGCCTCTTGTGGTATAATATAAGGAAACTCCATTCTCTTATACATCTATAGAAGGGATGATTAAACTATGAAATAGTCTCATGGGGATCCCTCTTAATTAAGATTAACTAATGATGTAGGATAGTTAGATCAATATAGATCTTGAATTTTTCTAAAAACTTGCTCTCAAAAGAGTTCCAATCCCTTATTGATGCTTGTGGCAGATTGAGGTACCAATTGAACACCATTTCCTTCAAAGTGTAAGGAAAAAGGTAACATACCATGTCCATATGCTAAATTTGGTTTTGATTATAGATCTCCTTGAAAATTTTAATATGATCTGCTATTGTTCATGATTCTCCATAGATGAACTATGGGAAAAACTTTTCAAGATTTTTGGGTAAGTCATGTAATGGTCTAGTTAGCTTCAAAGGTGAACTTTGGGCATTGAAGTAAGACATGGTGCATAATGATGGGAATGTGTGAAGTAGAATTTAAAGTGAATGATGATGATGAAATGTGTAATGTGAATGGGTGGAGTGAAAGTGACTGATTTCTAGGAACTTGTGTTTATTCTAGAAAAATACACCTCTAAAAAAGCACACTTTCTCAAAACAATCCACCTCCACACCTTGCACACCTACACACATTCTAACAGTTCACAGACCTTTTTTTTTTTTTTTTTTGAAAATTATAGAATTTTCATACAGTAACTTGGATAAGATATTGAATCTACTTTTTATCTCAAAATATAACCATACAAAAAGAAATATTTTTTTGTATTTTTCTATTTATAATGAATGCAATTTTAACTATGCAACTATTTGAATTCATAAATTAACCAAGTGTTTGTAAAGAAAATAACAAAGATAGTGTACAACAAGAAGTTTAAGCAAATGACTTGAAAAGTAAATCTGTAACGGACATAAGCCACAGAAACAACACGTCTACAAATTAAGCCTTTGAAAATATCAGTAGATAACCATTGAAAATAGGAGCAGTGCTTCCTTAATTCCACTAATGCAATCGTCAATAGGAATTTAGTAACTGTAAGATGTTTCAACTTTCATTAGATTACAAGGCCATGGAAAGTGCACTCATACGAGACAAAAAGCTATGTAGAAACAACAGGTAATCTCTTCTCCAACTAAGTATGTTAGCATAATTTGTAAAGACATGAAAAACACTAGAATTACAATATCACTCAATCAAAGCAACAAAAAACAACTATTGGCCGTTAGATTGTGGTGACTAATCAGGAAAGTACTCTACATACTTCATAAATTCTTTAGGGTTGGGAAAAGAAAATTTTGGGCCCTATTTTATTAGGATTTTTGGGCTGACATGTAATTATTAATTATAACCCTAAAGCGGTAAAAATACTTGTATAAAAGGGCTTAGGGTTAGGGATTGTTTCATTATTGTGATGTGAAATTGGTTCTTGCAATGATATTGAGTTGTAAGGGATTATAGATTGTATTCAGGTTATAATCATTAGATCATAATAATATTGGACTTGCTATTTGGTGGATGCAGCCCAGGGATTGGGTGAACCATGTTAAATCTTGGTGTCTTTTGTTGTTTTCTGCATGATCTATTATTTTCTTTTATTGGTTATATTTGCATGTAATTTCTATTTTTTTCTATGGTATAATCCTAACATTGGCTCCATTACACTCCATCAATACACATTCACAAAATATAATGCACTCTGGAAAGAATAACTACACTCAGAATCAGAGCACCAATAGCATATATTATTGCATCAAAATAATGGCTCCTCAATTTGTGTTGAGAGTAATAACTCTCTTTATGAAAAAACATGCTTCTAAACTAATAGAACAAATCTATTTATGTACAAATTAACTCTCTAAAAGGTGCTAAGTAAGACTCCACCCTTGTTTATATCAATTAATGGGTGCATGAGCCTTTACATGTCTTAAAACAAAGAAAGAAGAAGTAGATAAGAAGAAGTAAGCCAATAGATGATGTAGGAGTCTTTGGAGATGCCAAAAATAGAGGCTCAACCTTCTCTGGATGTTTATAGGAGTTAAACTACTGTCAGAATGTGTTTTCAATGCATGGAAATCTTTAAATTTGGAAATGGCAGTTAACTATTAGCACACCTCTGACTTCTTCAAAAAATTTAGTGAACCTTTGGAGAAGCTCACCTTTGGAGAGATGCACCTTATGCACCTTGCACACCTTTAGAGAAGTGCACCTTCAGGAAATTTGTGCAAGGTGCTCAAATCACCAAAAAATCAAAGTTCTTAGTTTTGAAAACGGTTTCTAGGTTTTTCTCAGATGAGGTCTGGGAGCACTCTTGTGTACTCATTTTTCCCTTTTTGATGATCTATACCCTCTTTATAGCCAAAAATTTTCATAGATTTGGAGTCCTCCTGCTTCTTCTATTTGAACTCCCCAGTTAGAGACCAAGAGATCTAGATTATCCAAAACAATCAAATGTTTGAAAATTTTTCATATCTTTTTCTAACAAGCTTTTCTAGGCATTTTTAACTGGCTTTTCTAAGGTCTTCTGCTTAAGATTTCAACTTGAAACTTTCATTGGTGTCTAAAATTGGGAAGTTGAAAGCTCATTGTTTTAGAGGCTGAAATTAGATTTTTAGTTCTTCTTTCCAACGATGTGAGCAGTTTTCAATTCCAAGTTCTAGGTCAAAAGTTATGACCCCGACAAGTTAAGGATGTCTTTTTATATATGCAAAGAGGTAAACATTAGTCTGGAGAGCTGAAAATCAAATGCTAAACAAACCCTAATTACTAAAAAATAAAACTTGGAACATTAAAACATCACGAAATAACTCAAAAACCCCATTTTAAACCTCTGATATGTAGTTTCTGGTGCACTTTACGCACCTTGAGGGTGCACTAGGTTTGCTTAACCATCTACTCAAACTTTAAAAACTAAGGGTGCACACATGTGCACCTTGTGGGGTGTACATGTGTGCACCACAATCTTGCTTTTAGACTAGTTAATGTTTTAATGGTGCACAATTGTGCAATAGTGCACTTGCGCACCCTGACAAGGTGTGCATGGTGAGTATGTACAAGTGAGAGAAGGGGTGTGGGTAAACACCTTTCAAAGGTTTGCACCTACACATGTGTGTGGGTGTACATCTCCAAAGGAGTAAAGTGCACACCTGCGCACCCTGGATGGGTGTGCATGTGCACTAGTGCACCCTTTAGCACTAAAAATCACCCTTTTCCTCAAATAAATCTCTATTTTGACATCTACATTTCTCAGTTAAAGGACTAGAGTGTTGGAAATACTCAAGACTAGCTAGGTTACTAAGAGGGGAGGGGTGAATCAGTAACCTCAAAAAAACTTTAAATCAATTCAACAATTTAAGCACATGAATCATTCACCATTTACTCTTCTAATCTACTGCATGCATTGAAAGATAAGCAACATTACATATGAACGTAATGTTTGGTGACCCAGAAACCTTCCAAATAGAAAGTAAAACTAGGGTGGGGATGATACCCAAAAAACTTTACTACTGCAGCATAAAGTTGGTTGGTTAAGGCTTACATTGACTACTTATGGTTATTTTCCCTGTTAGAAGCAAATATGGCTGCTAGGTCCACCTTGTTAGAGGATTTACAAACATGCAATGAAGTATGCACCTAGTTAAAATATTTATACAAAAAATGTTAAGTCTACCTTGTTAAAGGATTTAGAAAATTGATTCACCCGTCAAGATGAAGCAGTGGATCTACTTACAACTGATTGCTGATAAGATCCTTTAGCATTGATCACCTTATGTGATAGATATGACTTTTCTGCTTCTATATTGACCTTGCTGCATTCCTTAAACTGCTGCTAATTATCCTTTGCATGTAGTTCTCAAAAATACTTCTATTTCTTCAAAATATACAATGCAATACAATGATATGAATCTTATGTATATATCTTTCCAATTTTACAAAACTACAAGGTCGGCCAAAACACAAGTAAACAAACATTACTGAGTCAGCCCAATAGTAAACAACTCAGGTTCACTAAACTAACTTGGCAACCTTTTGATACTCAACGTCCACTACATTACTCAGCATCATCATGCACTCAGTAGAAGTGAAGGCTCGGTCCATACTAATCACTCAAAGTAGTTCTAAACTCGGTGACCACTAGTGACTCGGTAGATGTAGTGTCACTCGATAGATATTGAATCCATTGTTTGCCTTCCCATCACTCAGTAAACACTGCACATCCATTGCTCAGTAGAAACTGACCTCATGTCATGTAAAACTAATAACTCGGTAGATACTATGAAGCTCGGTGACCATTATTGAACTGCACATTCACTAGATAGCTTCAGGAATGCTTAGTGTGAATTTCTTAACTGCTAAGCTTACAAGGTAACCACTAAATGCTCAATATAGACTATAGACTAAGTGATAAGCTCGGTAAGAATTCAGAATTGAATAAGTGTTGTCACTAATGATGAATTCAACATAATGCCAACAATCTCCCCCTTTGGCATTAGTGACAAAAACACTTATGAGCCAAAACATATGTTAATTGACATTCTGATTTTGATTTTTCAAAATTGATCTTTGTAAAGCTACTATATATCTTACATATCTCCCCCATACATATGGCATAATATATACATATCATTTATCTCTTTCCTTGTTCATCTCATACTCCCCCTTTTTGACAATAATGCCAAAGAGTATATACAATAAATTCAAATACATACACCAAAATGTGAAAGAAACTCAGAGTGTACCTTGAGAATAAGAGCCAATTTCTTATCCCAATTATCTTGCAAGATTTTGTAGGTGGAGAGTGCCACTTGAACTTCTACAGAAAGTTCAATCATATGATCTGCAATTGAAAAATTGTTATCTTGGACCAATGTTTTTGAATAAGCAATATGTTTATGTATTTGGTCCATAATTGGAAGGATCATATTTTGGATGTCAGTTAGTGTAGACCTAATCCTGGCTTCCTCTCTAAGTAGCTTTGCCTACATTTTTGACAAAAATTTCACCTTCATGTGATGAGATTAGCTTGAACTAGGGTCAAGCTGTAGCGTTTGAGCACTTTCTTTCATATCTACATCAATCTTGCTCAATCTCTCCTTTATATCCTTGGTGAACTTGGTAACATCACAAAGCTTGCCAAAAAGTGATGTTACATTGATGAAGGATTGATCAAGATTGCCCAAAATTGTAGGTAACTCTACTTGCTTTATTGCAATGTGCTGAGCAATGTGCTCAAGCACCTTATTATCAAATTTCTTCTCTACCTTCTCAATGAGCTTCTCTTGGCTAGAAGTGTCCTCATTGAACTTATTCATAGCCTCTTCTAATTATAACAAAATGTGTTGAGATGAATCAACATCAACACCTATAGCATGAGTAATTATATTTTTAGCACTTTCAATTATTAAAAACTCTCTATCTCTTTCATCTCTAAGCTATTTCTGCCTTTCTTTTTGCTTTAAAATTTGATTGACCAGTCTCATTTCATCAACCATGGTAGTATCCACATCTATTTTAGGTATAACAATTTCCTTGTCCAAATCTAAAACTTCATTAATTTCCTTACTAGTAAGCATAAGTTTTAGAGGAGTATTTGGTTTTACTTCAGTGCTTATTTCCTTGGATTTAGAAATAGAAACAATAGTTGATGAAGTTGGACTAGCAGAAAAAACTTGAATTGGTCCAACTAGAGGAAAATTAAGAGAGGTACTAACTGTATCCAAAATTTATGTGCCTCCCAAAAATGATGTACCAATAGGTAATGTACAAGCTAGAATACTTACAATTGAGGAACTAATTGGAACAAAAATTGGTGCAGTTAGAGATGTGGAAGACAAAATTTTAGAACTTACTGATGCACATACTGATGATGTATTAGCAGAGGGAGATAACTCGGTAGTTGAAGAAGTAATAGATAGCTCGGTAGATGAAGTGCTTGACACTTCCATTGTAGATACCTGGAGCTGGGAGGTGGCTGGTGAAGATTGAGAAATTGATCTTACTCTTGTGCTCACAATCTCACTAGTAGAAGCTATCTCCATAGATGTGATAGTATTTGGTGGAGAGTGAGGAAGAGATGCAATTGCTTCAGCTGCTATCCTGATCAGATCATCTTCATCCTTTTCTTCCTTCTCTACTTCTTCCTCTTTCTCCTCTTCTTCCTTATCCTTCATCAACTCTTGGATATCTTGATCAGTTACTGTGACCGCGGGAGTATTATCATCTTCCTCATCCTCTTGGTCACTGTCATCATCCTTAATTTCAATAGGATCTTCTAATGGCTTTTTAAGATGATAGATATCCCTCCAAACATTTTTGGCATGCTTAACCACTGATTCTATATTCTTCATTAGTATGAAGCATGCGTTAAGATTTAGAATCATTCTATCTTCATGCTCTTTTATTGCCTTTTTTACTTCTGCATCAGTCAGATTTGGTACCATCTATCTTAGTTGTTGTTCAAATATGTCTTTTATAGTTTGTACCATGTTCTCCCATTTGACTTTGATTTTATCTAGGAGAACTGCTAGAATCTAAGATGCAAATTGTTCTAGAGAGAATTTCCAAATTCCCAACTTCTCCATCACCAAATCTTCAACCTCCTTCTGTTCTATAGGAGTTCGAGTTTCATACTTAAGAGCTTTGAAATTGCAAATTCCTACTCCAACTCTTAACTTTTTTAGCCTCTCCTCAAATGTAGGTGGAGGCCAGACAAGTATTGGTTCACTTTTACCTCTCTTGGTGAATACTATAGTTGGTTGCTTCTAAGGTTTGGTGATAAACACTTTTCCTTTCTTCCTTGCTCGCTCCTCTTTCTTTGATTCTTCCTTTTCTTCTTCAAATTCCTCCTCTTCATCCTCACCCTTGCCCTCGGTAAGCATTAGAAGTCCTTCTATTGTCTTCAATTTAGTAATTCTCTTCTTGCCTCTACTGAGAGCTTGAGGAATCTTAATACTAAGCTCTATCATCTTTTTGGCTTCCTCATATGTGCCAAATGCAGGAAGATTAGGATTGGCTAGCTCATTTACTAATGCCTCAATGATGTCTCTAGCTTTATCAATGTTTTCATAAGGCAATGGTTTTAACCATGCCACTCTTAGTATGACTACTTGAATGTATACTTTGTCATAGTCCACCATGAAACATATATCATCCTTGTAGTCTTCTACAATCTTGGGTGGGATTCAAAATCTATTGTTCATTTTCTCTTTGAATGCCTCAAAATAGTTATCCAACACTCTTTCAAAATTTTCACCCATTTCTTCAATAAATTCATTTATCTGATAAAGAATAGGGTTGTCCTTCCTCCATATGACTACACCCTTAGATGGAAATAATTTTTGAACATAGAAGAATAAGCAAGTAAGCAATGAACCAAACTTGAAAGGATTGTTCTTTGAAGTTTTCACACTGTCAATGTTTTTGTTTAATTGCTTTAGTAACACATCTGATAGATCATATTCAAGGTTCTTCTTTACAACCTTGTATGCTAGGTCAACTACCTCACAAGGAACACTATTCAACTGACTCAAGCTATAGATTTTGTATGCAATGATGTGGATGCCAAACCTAAGCTCTATGTCAGTGACATTGCTTATTTTCAAACCTCTACCATCCCATTCAGCTAGGGTTTTCTTTTGTAGTTCCTCTCGACCTAGGTTTTTGGTTGTCTTGGCTTTGCCTAGCATTGGCAGACCCGTAACCTTGTGTACCATCTCCTTTGTAATCAAAATGGATTGTTCTAACCATAATTGCCCATTGTGAAACAAACTCAAAATGTACCTTATCCATTTTACTTGAAAATTCTGCAGCAAGTGAGGGATATTAGTTAAACCTTTTGTTTCCAAATGCTTATGCTTGGGTTTCAAAACTCTATCAACACACATTTCAGCTAGGGAAGTGTCCATTTCTAATGTCCCTAATTCTTGAAGAGTAAATTTAAAATGAGTTCTTCTATCATTAATCAAGAGTACCTTTGATGGGATTTGTGACTTAGCACCATAAGGATCAAATGATTTAGCAATGACTGGAATGAGCTTGAAGTTTGGAGCTTTCAATTCAATGCACTTAACTAGCATTTCAAAACCCTTCTTTGGTTTAGAGCTTCTTTCACTAGTAGATACCATTGCTACTCAGTAGATGATAGGATTCATGAAGATCTCACTGCTAAATCACTTGAAAACACTATAATGCTCTTTCAAATCACTCTGCTCTTTGAATGTTGTGAGTGTGGCAAAAAATGAAGTCAAAATTGCCCCTTTTTGTTGATAAATGTTCATAAATGCTCGACACAATAATGACACAGTGCGTGATAGACTACCACCCACTAACCTAACTCTGAAAGCATATCAACTTGGCAAACAAACCAAATTTCCTTTACTCCTAACTTCGCTTGGTAAGGTCTTCAATCAACTTTCTTGCATGGAGTTTTATGCAACTCTGTAAATGATAACCTTTTTGTAATCCTTGTCTATCTAGAATACTGATTGGATTATTTAAATTCTTTGGTGGAACTGCTTATGATTTTCTTGCTGAGTAAAACTCCAACACATTCTTAGGTATTTAGTTTGAGAGGATGGAGTCACCCACTTCTTGAGTGACCTCACTTCCATTATTTGAGCTTGTATCCTTAGTAGATTTAGGAATCCATTGCTGCCTCATTTGTTTCCTTATGTTGTTAGCCCTTGCTTTCTTTTCATCTTCAACTTTACTTATATTCATGCAATTTTTAGCTATATGACTAAGTTCAGTGTGTGTGTAACACCTTATAGTAGTATCCTTCTTTCTTAGGTGATGTCTTGCACAATTTATGCTAGTGTGTCCATATTATCCACAATAATGACATCTGTACTAGGTATTGTAATCCCATCCAAATATTTCCTTTACAAGTTGTTTAGCTAGATTGAATGATTTGGATCTGCAATGAGATGCCTTGTGACCATGCTTCTTGCATTTGTGAAATTTACCTTCAAATTTTGGTTCCTTGCATTTATCAGCTTTGTGACCATGTTGATTGCAGTTGTAGCACTTTCCATTGAATTTTGCTTTTCCTTTGCTCCAAAATTTGTTTTATGTATGAGCTAACTTACCATAGTGATTGCAAGTAGGTCTTTGATTCCTTTTTGCACCTTTCTTGGAAGATTCACCTTCTTCATTGTATCCAAGTCCTGCTTTACCTTTTTATCTATGAAGATTCTACTCATTTTGTTGATTCAATTGATTCATGTCTGCTTGAGATTTCATCATCCTTTCATTGACTTTTTTTTCAATGTTTAGGTCATTCTTCAATCTTTCATTGTTTTTCTTTTCAAATCTCAGCTCCCTTATTATTCTTTCATTGATTTGTCTTTCAAAATTTAGATCATTCGTTATTCTTTCATTTTCTGCTTTGAGAATTCTGACTTCTTCATTTGCTTCTATGATTTGATCAATAAGGTCTTCATGCTAAGTGGATTGATTTTTCTCTTCATTATTTCTGGCCTCCAAGTCTTCTTTTGCCTTGTTTCTTTGTTCCAAAATTTCACACATTCTTAATGACTGAATTTCTTGTTCTCTTTTTAATTTTCTTACCTCGTCTTGTAGAGAGCCATTCTTTTCTAAGAGTTCTGTGATTGCTTCATTGGCTTCATCTGAAATTCTTGATGGAAAAAAGTCTTCAATCTTTGCCTCAACATACTGGTGGTCATTCATTTCTTTTGCAAGTTGCTTTCTTCTTTTTTGGATTTGGGAAAGATGGTCTTTTGCTTCTTTGAGTTGAGCTATGGCCATTTCTAGATCTAACTTTTCATTTTCAATAGATTTGTCAAGTCTAAATATCTCCATTGTCCTTGATCTTTTCTCAAGCTATCAAACTTTATCCTAAGAACCACAATGCTCTAATACCAATTTTTGGAAATACTCAAGACTAGCTAGGTTACTGAGAGGGAAGGAGTGAATCAATAACCTCAAAAAAAATTTAAATCAATTTAGTAATTTAACCATATGAATCATTCACCATTTACTCCTCTAATATACTACATGCATTAAAAGATAAGCAACATAACATATGAACACAATGTTTGGTGACCCATAAACCTTCCCAATAGAAAGTAAAATTGGGGTGGGATGATACCCACAAAACTTCACTACTGCAGCATAAAGTTGGTTGGTTAAGGCTTACATTGATAACTTCTAGTGATCTAACCTATTAGAAGCAAATACGACTACTAGGTCCACCTTATTAGAGGATTTACAAACATACAATGAAGTATGCACTCGATTAAGAGATTTATACAAAGACTATTACATCTACCCTGTTAAAGGATTTAGAAAACTAATTCACCTGTCAGGATGAAGTAGTAAATCTACTTACAACTGATTACTGATAAGATCCTTTAGCACTGATCACCTTATGTGATAGATATTACTTTTCTACTTCTATATTGACCTTACTGTATTCCTTAAACTATTGCTAATTATCCTTCACATGTACTTCTCAAAAATATTTCTTTTTCTTCAAAATATACAATGCAATACAATGGTATGAATCTTACATATATTCCTTTCCAATTTTACAAAACTGCAAGGTCGGCCAAAACATAAGTAAACAAACATTATTGAGTTAGCCCAATAGTAAACAATTCGGATTCACTGAATTGACTCAGTGACTTTCTGATACTTGGCATCCACTGCATTACTCAGCATCATCATGCACTCGATAGAAGTGAAGGTTCGGTGCATACTAATCACTTAGAGTAGTTCTAAACTTGGTGACAACTGGTGAATCGGTAGATGTAGTGTCACTTGATAGATATTGAATCCCTTGTTTACCTTCCTATCACTTGGTAAACACTACATGTCCATCGCTCGGTAGAAACTGACTTCATGTCATGTAAAACTGATAACACAGTAGATACTATGAAACTCGGTGATGATTATTGAACTAGACATTCACTTAGTAGCTTTAGGAATGCTCGGTGTGAATTGCTTAATTGCTAAGCTTACACGGTAACTGTTGAATTCTCAGTATAGACTATAGCTTGAGTGATGAGTTTGGTAAGAATTCATAATCAAATAAGTTTTGTCACTAATGACGAATACAACATAATGCCAACATAGGGCTTGTCCTAGACTCTAGGTGGCATTGCAATAAAGACCCAGGTCCTAGACTAGGGGTTTGGGAAACAATTTTTTTTTTAGGGGGTCCCCATTTCTACAAGAAATGGGGTGTAAATTGTGAAACCACAACAAGTTCCTCAGGAACAACATTAGCAAAATCCTTGAGCACCTCCATTGCCTCGGGTGGCATCAAGTTTTCTTGTTCTTCTCCTCTTTTTAGTACTAGTGCATAATAACATCCTATTACTTTCATTTCTTTGAGAACTTCTTTTGTAGACAACATGGTTTCATTCTTCTTTTCATCCTTAAGTAGCAAGAGAACCACTTTACAGCCATCCTTCTAAAATGTTGAAGTATTTTTCTCCCCATCATGTATGACCTCTCTATCATACTTCCATGGTCTTCCCAAAAATATATGGAAAGCATCCATAGGGATGAAATCACACCATATTTCATCCTTATTAAATTTTCCTATGGTAAATCCAACTAATCATCTTTTATCAATAGTTACATCATTTCCTTTCTTAAACCATACAATACGGTAAGGATGAGGATACTTTACACATTGTAAATTTAGTTTCTCTACCATTTTTGTAGACACCATATTCTCAAAACTGACCCATCAACAATAACTTGACATGCCAATGCTAAATCAACAATAATTTTTCTATGGTAAATCTAACTAAGCATGTTTCATCAATAGTTACATCATTTCCTTTCTTAAACCATGCAATATAGTAAGGATGAGGATGCTTTTCACATTGTAAATTCAATTTCTCTACCATTTCTCTAGACACCATATTCTCGCAAGTACCCCCATCAACAATAACTTGACATACCTTTTACTGGAAGTTCATCTAGTTCTGAAGATGTTGGCCCAAAGCCATGAATTTTTAGAGTTCTTTGCAAGAACTTCTTTTTCTAGAATGATCATTGATCTTCTCATTGTGAGGGTTTCTCCCACATCTATTGAAACTTCTTGCTTCTCTTCTCTTTGAACTAGGTTCACTTTAGGCTGTCTTCCTTGATTTATTTATGGTGTGTTATAATTTGAGCATTCAAAGGCCTTATGTCATTCTTTGCCACAACAAAAATAGGTAAAGGGCCTCCTTTAGTTTTCCCAGTCTCTTTTTCTACCATAACCTTGTCCTCAATAAAACCCCCTTCCTCTTTCCTATTTTGTAGGGTCTTGTCTAGAATTTGTATTTGTTTCAAATCCTTGGGAGGATTCTCCTTGGCTGTAATTAGAACCTCCTTGAAATGGTGTTGAGGAACCACTTCTTCCTCCTCTATTCCTTTGATTGTACTATTGATTCTTTATTGCTTTAGCCTTTAGGGGTAGTTGGTAGGCTTCTTCTATACTACTAATACAATGCATGCTCAACTTATCTTGAATAGAAAATTTTAGGCCATTTATGTGTCTAGCAGCCATCTGCTCATCATCTTCTTCATGTTCTATTCTCATGGATAACTCATAGAACTCATTTACATACTCTTGTACAAGGAACAATTTTTGCTTCAAATTCTAGAACTTACAAAATAGGTTTTGTGAGTAATCCAAGGGTAAGAAATTTTCTCGTAGCTTATTTCTCCATCTTGGTCCATGTTCATATCTTTTCCTTTTGTTTTCTAGTTCATTCCTTTTGGAGGTGATCCCACCATATCATTGCATGTCCTTTTAATTTTGTGCATGCAAACTAGTGCAGGGCACCAAGGCACTTGTTTTGATTTTGATTTTTTTTTGAATTTTATGTTTGGTTTTCACCTACTAGGCTAGAATAAACAAACATTGGATGAAAATTCAATGGTTGTAAAAGCAAGACACCATTTTGTATGCCTAAGACACTTTGTGCAATTTATAAGAAAAAGTTGCTCATTAGGAAAATTTGGGTCTATTAGTGTTTTTAGTAAAGGTATCCTAGGATTAGGTTTTTTTTGTTGCTTTTAGGTATGTTGGAACCTTTTCCAAGTCATAGAAATGAAATCAAGTGGAAAATACAAAAGTTTTACTTTTTGTACAAAATTGTAAAGTTAAAAAGTTGTAAAAGTTGCTTTAAAATGTAACATTGATGGAGAATGTGTTATAACTATTCAAATCTTAGTTGTAACCATTGAAATAGGCCTAGGAGGGATAAATACCTCATTTGTGAGGTCTGAAGGGCATTATGTATAGATTGGAAGAAGTTAAAATAAAGAAAACTCTGTTTTGGAGCCTGATTCTCTATTTTTCTATACATTTGCCATACTATACAAATTGTCAAACTTGAGAATGATATTGCAATTATTTTTCATTTTATTTTGGTTTCATATTTCTAAGTACTATTTTGTGAAATTTATTCAATTTTTGGTCAAGTAGGGTTAAGAGGACAACAATTTTGTGCATTTCTTACAAATGGGCCCCTAACTACAATCTCTCTAGTTGGATCTCCATGGCCTCCTAGGAAATGGTAGTTAGTAGGGTCCTTGTAAAGATTCCAAGGTTCCAAGACTAGGAGAGAATTATTCTAATTTTTGCAACCAAGTCCTAGGTCAAGTGCCTTGAAGGATTTGACCTTTTGGACATGCTATTAGGTGAATGATAGAATTTAGAGACCTATTGGAGGGTTGAACACTTGGAATTAAGTTGGTCTAGTGGTTTTTCTCACTCTTGAGTGTTGAGTTTTCTTCCATGACCTCATTCTCCCTATGTTTCTTTGTAAACCAAGCCTAACTTGATTAATTAAGTCTGCGTTGCCTAGTGAAGGAAAGAGAGTGCTAGAGTGGGACTAGAACTTGATGCTTTGTGATTCACTGCAAATTTGAAAAGAGTATCCAAACCCCAATTTTTTTTTGGGTCTTGTTTGGGAGCTTGGGAATTTAGATCCAAAATACCATTTTAGAAGGGCTAATAGGGGCTTATAGGGCTACTAGGGGAAATTGGTGTTTGGGGCTCTAGGGGAGTGGATGAATCAAACCATTGGTGTAGTATATGTTAATTAAGTTCTCTAAGATCATTCCACACCTTAGAACCCTTGGGACAAAATTTTATGGTCTTTTCCTAGTCTTGACCTAGTTGTGTAAAATTTGTTCAAAAACCAAAAGGTGGGTAATCTTGATTCCTTGTCCTTGAATTCTTGGTGAAGTTGGAAGTTTTATTTCTTTGATCCATTGAAGGATTATGGTGTGCTAAAACCTTTTGATAAGGTCAGTGATCTGATAGTTAGTTGGTTGCTTGGAAGAGTGGGAAGCCCATTTGAAGCTTTGTAGTTGTGTAGTCTACATCACAAACTTCATCTTCTTTTCATCTTCCATGGGCTTCCATTTAAAAAAAATCCCCATCTTGGTGATGCCACAATAGTTGATGCCACTTTTTGACCAAGTTTGACACTGAAATCAATGTTTTTGAAACAAAGCTCACATTCGAGTGACTATGTCTCTAAAACTATGAATAATTTAAAGATGATGTAAACTAGTGATTTCTAGTACTCTATTCCTACTTTCTAACCATAATTTTTAATTTTAAAAAAAAAAAGATTATTTAAGTCAAATTTTTCTTCTACTTCAAAAAGTAGTACATATGAAAAATCACAAATGTTAAAGAGTGACAATTCGCTTGACAAGCATAACTTTTTTTCTAGAAATAATAATGAGGTAATCCTTTTGATGTTGGATTTTTAACATCAATATCTAGAGGATGGATTTTGTTTTATTCAATTTGGTTGGATATTATATAGTTTATGAAGTTTTGAAGTGACATCAATTGTAATTCAAACATACGCACATTTTGACAAGGATAGCTTGAACTCAATTTATCATAAATCAAATTTCCTTTTTTCAATAGAAAGCTGTCTCAGTAAGCTATTTCCTATATATTTTCCAAAAAAAAAAAATGAACTAGTTTATAATTTTTCCTGAAGTGTTGAAGTTAGTTGATGTTCAATCGTTAATCAACCTATAATGAGTTAAACTCATATTTGAAAGTCTTAATGAATATAATACGTATTAAAATGACAGTTGTTGGAAAACTTGCTTCAAGAAACACAAATTGACATTTTTTGATTTACAGTAAGAGATCATTTGGTCTCAATTTTGGGGGTCAAAATAGCAAATTTTAAATTTTTTTGAAGAAAACAACAATTTTTTTTTTGAAATAATGTGTTCACACAAACACTCTATTCATGTTAACATATTTAATATGTTTGCTTGAACACATGAGCAAGAACAATCCAATGAATGGAAAATCATTTTATTATGTTTGTGTAAACATGTAGAAAAGCTAATGCCGACATCACTTTCGCATTTAGGACAAATGTTTGATAGTAAAGGATAACTTTATATAGTAAATGTGATTTTTGTAAGGAAACAATTTTGTTTTGATTTTTATGATTTTTTGATGGGAAAAAATAAAGGTAGACAAAGAAAATATGCAAGGAAGAGAACTCATGAAGCATAACAAAGAAATCTTCAGAAAACTTTGGTATGTTATCATCAAAATAAATACGGTATATATATATATATATATATATATATATATATATATATATATATATATATATATATATATATATATATATATATATATATATATATATATATATATATATATATATATATATATATATATATATATATATATATATATATATATATATATATATATATATATATATATATATATATATATATATATATATATATATAATATTTAATGGTCTTGAATTTAATTATGTATCAATCTTTTTTTTAAAATCTAATTTGATTCATTTATAAACATGTTGCAAACAATCAACAAGGTGAAGGTGAAGAGAATATTGAAGGAGGCTCAACAAAAGTAGAAGAACTACATATGTGAGAAGGGTCAAGATCGTTCCCTATGGAATCTCAAACAATGAATGTTGGAGAAGGTTCAAGATCACTCCCTATAGAAGTTCAAGTCACAAAAGTTGGAGAAGGGTTAGAATATTGACCTACAGAATCTCAAACAATGAATGTTGGAGAAGGCTCAAGATCACTTCCTGTAGAAATTAAAGTAACAAAAGCTAGAGAAGGGTTGGGATAAGGTGTAAAAATTGGTATGGATGACCTTATAAATATTTCTCAATCTATAAAGAATGAAATTTATCATAAAAATTTAGATCATTTACTAAAAATGGATGTGGATAAATTGAGAATACTTGTAGCTACTATTTAACCGTTAAGTCTATCTAAGAAAAGGTCAACGAATAAGATGATAAGAGAAGTAATGACTAAATTTGATAACATTGAAATACTTGAACAAGCTTAGTTGCTTCCACTTTTTCTTACACAGAAGAAGTTGCAAGAGGCATTAAAATTGTTAGGTGTAGAAACAACATCAAAGAAGAGAAGATTTTATAACATGCAAATCGATGTGATTGAAAATGTAAACATGGTTTGAGAAATATAGGAAAGCAATCTCAAACTAAAGATAAGTCCATGGTAAGAAAAGTGATGTTGATGTTTTTTGTAAATAAGAATATGACCCAAGTTAGAAAAATATCTTGAATTTCATTTGAAATGGGTTTTAGTAGGAAAACAATGAGAGAATATGTTAAGAGAAGATTATTTCTAGATGATAGTACTATGGAAGGCAATTGGGAAATCATGTGTAGAGCACCTCATTCTGATAGGACTGATGAGGGATTAAAAAATTTAGTCATATGATTTTGGATTGATAACACTTGTCTTTCATTAAATAATAGAGACATTATCAGGCATAGGATTGCATCTGGTCAATATGAATGTCA